>JAJHJA010000047.1:0-450920 GCA_021202915.1 Heliconius himera
TGACCTAGGAAATTTACTTCACTCGATTGAGGATTCAGTCTAAGCTCTCTTATCTCAGCTTAAACACTTTATATTGGGGCTACTGGTTCTGTTTGTCAATTGTGTTTTTTCGTGGTACTTTGGAGTGGTATTTTGAAAGGTATATTCGTTTTATATAGCTGATGATTGGCGAACATGTAAACAGTATAGTTAAAATCAGCTTCACGCTGTATCCCGCAGACAGCAGGGTAAGGAGAGGGAACCTAGTCTTAAAAGTATAATTAAATATGAGAAAAAAATATTAATCTTGAGACTGGGGCAAAAGGTGACTGGTTAGAGATTAGATTTCTTTGTTCTGGTGTCGAGGCAAAGTGCGTCGTTGAGTTCCGCCACTCAACACGCAATGCCTCCAGAACTCGATGGAAAGTGAGGAACGGTGTGTCTTAAAACTAGGTTCCCTCTGCCTAACCCGCTGTGTGCGGGAAACTGATTTAATTTATTAATCTAATTATTACGGCGCAGTAGTGATACAATTCGACAGAGTTTGACTTTACCTAAGAGTTGATTCTAAAGTCAAACTATATTCGAGCAAAAAATAGGTGGCGGAGTATCTCAACGTTACATTTACTCACATTTTCACTTCATCTAATTCGTCCAAAAATGAATTAATTAAAAAAAAATTGCATGAAGCCGTTTACAAAATATCAAAACAAACACAAAAACAATTCAATACCAAAAGAATTTAATATAAATATTTAACAACAAAATCTTCCAATTTCGCTGCAACATAAACAGAAACTTCCTTAATTTTACGTAACGTTTGTTATTCGTACACGATCGCGAGTTTTCGTTTCCTTAATAAATTTTCTTTGACAAACCACATGGAAAATTTGGCGAGGCCTCGCGAGACGTCACGAAAAAAGTAGGCAAGGACTCCCTCCAGCTTAGTTACGATGATTGGGTTCCGATTCCGATTCAGTTGTTTTGATGAATTAAACGAATGGCACCGTATTGCGAAATTCAAAAGAAGATAGTCTGAAATAGATTTCTTTTGATCTTATTTTTTACATTTTTAAAGTATTATTAAGGCCAGTCGTGGCGCAGCGGCACAAGGTGTGACTGTAATTTTATTTAAAGTATTATTCCACACTTATATACTGTTTTCTAAAAAGTATTTTTCTTTTGATCATTTTTTTAACATATTTTTAGATGTTACACAAGTGCATGTACAAATTTGAATTATTATAGACGTTCTATTAAAATTTCTAGAATGATAAAAAATCTTCGCTAAAAATTATTGTAAAAGAAACATTTTTAGTTTCACTTCACGCAGTATCCCGCATATTGCAAATTACGGAAAAGCGTGCTTTCTGTTCCTACTTGAGTGAAGAAAGGAAAATAATACATTCTAACGAGTGTGAATCGAATCCATGACCACAACGCTCACAATCAAACGCCGTCGCACTTGCCACTAGGACCTCAAATATAATAAATAATACAAATTAAAGATTACGACTTTATAAATTAAATATATATTATATATTTGCCGAATACACTATAGTGAGTTAAAACAAAGAACAATACATATATAATTCTCACAAAAGAAAGGATTTCTAATATATATCAAAAAATAATCTTTACAATAGTTCAACCATCTTTAAATGAAAATAATAGAAAACAACTTAAATACAATTTATGTCGAAATAAGTCTAAACAGTTTTTCTCTTAACGTAATTAGCAAGCAATTTCACAGCAGACTGGCAGCCCGTAGACTAAAATGCATCGCCAGTAGAATCTTGTCTGATTGACTTTTGTATAGACTTACATTGTTACTTTTAAACTGTGTATTGAATTTAATTGTGAACGAAGAACGGTGTCTTTGCAATTTGAAGTTTTAGTTTGTCTGTCTGTATGTTACACCTTTGTTTGTAGCTTTATAGATAAAATTTTAAACGGAGATACTTATAAGGTGTAATATTTATAAAAATCAAATAAAAAAAATAATATCAGCTTCACGCTGTATCCCGCACACTGCAGGATAGGCAGGAGAACCTAGTGTTAAGACACTCCATTCCCCACTTTCTGCCGAATTCTGGAGGCATTGCGTGTTGAGTGGCAGAACTCAACGCCGCGCTTTGCCTCGACACCAGAGCGAAGAAATGGAAATATAAATTTAAGTAAATATTTCATCTCCGAGTGGGGATCAAACCCACAACCAGTCCAGTTTTACAACCACAGTTTCTGCCGCTGCGCCGCGACTGACCTCATTTATAAAAATGTTATTCAATTTTATTGTAAACTATGCTGATATATAAAAAAATATTATTCTTTCGAGATTCTTAGAAATAAGAACACATATTTTTTTGTTTACTTAACTCTTCATTGAGCTTAAGCATACACTCAGTCCCTCAGTTCACTACTAATATCAATCGTGTATTTAAAACTAGTTATAGCCGTTTTTAATTAAAAAAAAACCTATCTTATATTTATATTATAATCTGTAACTTATATTTGTATATCATTTATTCATACAAAACAAGTATACATGCTCGCAAACTTAAGTTTATCAAGTTGATCTTTATTCGCCGCATCATCAAAACCTATAAGGTATTTCCCAATCACAATTCTGAATTGGTACCGATCCCTCGGTGGGCGGGCACGACTCGCGCTTGGCCGGTTTTTTCTTAAATACACCTAAACATTCCTATATTTCAAGCGAACCGAGCGTAGCTGCACGAGGGCCGCTATTACAAAAATAAAAGAAAAAATTATTGATGCCAAAAACAGCTTCAATACTATAATATTAAAAATAAGACCAGATTAAAAATCTATTTTCTATTCACGGCATAATTAAATATTCCCTTTGAAAAAGCATAAAGCTTTTGGAACAATGAAGATGATTTACGGTCCCAGACGACTTAATACCTAGACTTCTTCGTTTTGGCTAGACGTATTCAATTAAATACATCAATTAGATGAATCGGAATTCCTTTATGCCTGTATTAACTATTAATAAAAGAAAATAAAAGGAGAAATAAGAAAAGAAACTGCTGTAGCAAGTTTTAAAAAATATATTTTTTTAGATTTTATGAAATAAACAGTGGATTTGTTGAAAATTCACCATATGCAATTTTTACCATCTTTAGATATTTTAAGTTGGTACTGGATTGGTACAACACTTCACATTAATAAGAGTAGTTATGCTGAGCAGCAAAATGAGGAGCAGAATGTTTTAACACTACGTCCTCTACCTATGCCGCCAACTTGTGTGGGGGAAGCGTGAAACTGGATATTAGTAACTATTATAAATACAAAAAGATTTACTTTCATAATTCCCCCGATTGGGAGTCGAATCCGCAACCATCGCGATCATATCAAGATTTATGAAGAAAGTGAGAGTGGTAAGAAAGGAAACGTACGATCTCGGTTGAATTTCAAGAATATAGTCTCGATAATGCTAGAGGCAGTACTCACAAGAAGCATGAGGATCCCTCGGAGAAGAGAATTTATGAAGAGGTTGATGACAGGTTCTATCTAGCTACCCTTATTATGATAGATATAATTTAATAATGTCTTTATATCTTTATGACAATTTTGTTGTATTTTAAATGACCAATCAATTTCTAAAATAAAATTCTAAATGAAATAACTAAAAGATTTATAAATTGATTAAAACTACATTTCGATAAATAACTTAAAATAAAATAGAAATAACAATAGAGCACCACTAACTTGAGAACTAATGCAATTTATCTCGCTTCTGTTAGAGTTGATTGACTTCGTCTATCTAAATTAGCTCGTTTTATTGACAATTTCTTTGTTTTCAATTATGTTTGCGAGAATTGAAAACTAAATTAGAAAATATTGAAAAAAAAATTAGTAAAAAGTTAATGCATTTTTTATTAAGATTAAATTTAAAATATAAAAATTTATATTTTTTACATTTCTTCGCTCTGGTGTTAAGGTTAAGCGCGGCGTTGAGTTTTGCCACTCAACACGCAATGGCTCCAGAATTCGGCAGAAAGTGGGGAACGGAGTGTCTTAACACTAGGTTCCCTCTGCCTACCCTGCTGTGTGCGGGATACAGCGTGAAGCTGATTTTTATTTTATTTTCAAATAGGCTGCATATATGTATTTTATTTAAGGGAGAAGTGGCATGAAAGAGCCAGGTTTTGAAAGAGCCACCTGCAATATTATAGTAGTTTAGGAACGGACTTGATAGAATATTTTATTTTTAAATGGCAACACTGATTTCCCATCACCCACAAAAATTTTTCACATCTTCGGAACCAACGGACGCCGATATGTCGAGTTGAAGCTTTTGGCACTCAAAAGAAACTTTTTTACCTCATTTGAGTTGTTTTTTAGTATTTCATTGTAAACAAATATAGGTACTTGGATTGTGGATCGAGTTTATGTATATATTTGGCCTTGTAATTGGATTAAAACTGAATTTCAAAAGTTTTGATATCGTTGTGATTTTGAAGATTATATTTTTATAAAGAATAAGTTATGAAAGAGCCAGGTGGATGGGCCTTGAAAGAGATGGCTCTTTCATAACCGGCTCTTTCATGACCCTGAATTAGACTTTTTTTAAATTAATTATAATTATAATAAATATACATTCTTAATAAACATTATTAAATAATTTGCTACTGATATTTCATTATGGAGAAGTCTGATCCCAAAAAACGAAAAAGGCCCGAAAAATCGGTAATTGAAGAAGCAGTTAGTTAAGTTTCAGAGAAAGGTCAGTCCATAAACAAAACTGCACTTGCCTGAAATACGAGTATAGTGAGAGCATATTTAGCTAAAATAGTTTAAAAAGTAAAGGCTTAGGTAAATCATTTTATCAACACTGTTGAAATATAGGAAATAAACGTATTTTCACAAAAGATCAGTAGAATATGCTTGCGGATTATTTAAAGACTGCTTCAAAATGTGCTTATCAAGATTATTTGCTAAGAAGCTGGCATTTGATTATGCTATGGCCAAAGGTATCTGCCTAGATAAGCGGAAAGAAATTGAAATTGCAAGTGATGATTGGCTACAAAACTGTCGATAAAAATCCTTAATCAAAAATAAACCAAGAAAATTCAGACCCGAATGCGTCTGATTCTATCATATTGGCTGAAGTAAAAAAAAAGGTAGATTGAAGCAAAACAAAGTCCAATACAAATAAAAATAGTGATGATTGCATGGAGCAATATTTTTTAAAAAAAGATCTCATAATTTAAGTATGTTGTTTTTGAGAAGATATTATTAATTTATTATTTAGTTTAATTTTCGTGATTTTTATTAATAAAAGAACTATCCGCCTTTGAAATATATAAAAAAAGAATATAAATAAAATAATATAATATGATTGATTTAAATAATATGAGATTGTTAGAATTATTTACTTTAAATGACTAATATAATTTAAAAAAACATTACTTTTTAATAAGGATTATTAAATTGTTTTTATTTAATAGTGCATTTTTATTATTTGGCATAATTTTCACTATTACATCTCATAATATAAGACTGTCTCTTTCATAACTTTTGGTGGCTCTTTCAATACCGAAATGTTATGAAAGAGCCAAATGACACATTTTTTTAAAATGAATATTTTATTGCTTTTTTATTGTATTTAAAGCTTATTTTGTATGAAATTATCTAGTTTAATAAATGAATAATAATTTGAGAGAAAAAAAACTTAATTTCTTTAATTAAAAGTATATTTTTTTGCTTCGTTTAGTAAACTGGCTCTTTCATGCCACCTCTCCCCTACTTCCTTACTGTAATCAGGAGATGCTTAGTGTTTACGTAAAATTAATAAGCATTATTTAAATATTTTTTATATTACTTATAATTAAGAAAATTATCTAAAATTTTCTTAATATTCTATAAACATACCACGACAAATGGGAAATAATAATTAAATGTTTCTGTACACACTTTTAACTTCAAAATATCAATACCCAAGGAAAAGCACTACGTACAATCAATATTTTAAAAGAACCTCATTTAATAACATTATTACATCTTGCCTTAACCCAAAAAAATCTTAAAATTGAAAAAAAAAAACTTAATTAAAAATCCCAAGCGTCCATACTAAAGGCTACACACGCGCCAAATATCCAATAGCGATGTTATCACAATCATAAAAGGTGTTTTACAGCTTCGGGTTGTAAAAATACACCATTATTTTATGCTTTATGCTACCATAAAGTTTATAATAAACGGCCCCACAGTAAAAACCTTCAGTAAACCTCTTCATATGACGTGCTGTGAAAGGAAAAGCTAAATTACCTTATATGCCGTGATATGATATAGAAGACTTTTTTTTTTGAAGATTTGAAGACATTTCTCTCTTCTCTTCTCTTTCCGCCGAATTTTGGAGGCAGTGACGGAACGCAATATAGCGCTTTTGCCTTGACACCAGAACAAAAAATGGAAATATTAAATATTTAATTTCGTCGAGTAAAATCAAACTCATAATCTGTCGTGTTTACAGTCACACGTTTGTGCTCCTGTGCCAAGACTGGTATCAACATATACATGTCCAAACTTTATGATAAAAATGTATGTAATATACATTTTTATCATTATTTTTATATTCAAAAAATGTTAATGTTAATAGCAAAATTTTCCGGTCGTTGTCGAAATTTTTTCTTAAGTACTTTTAAAATATTACCAGGGACTTTTTATACTGATACTTGAGGCCTGTAAACGCGACAGTTTGTGGGTCTGATTTCAATTCGAAGAAGTAAAACATTTAATATTTTCATTTATTCTCTAGTGTCGAGGTCAATCACTTCGTAGAGTTCCGCCACTCAACATGCCGTGCCCTCAGAATTTGGCAGAAAGTGGGAAGCGGAGTGTCTTAATACTAGGCTCCCTCTGTCTCCTCTCCTACATAAAAACTTTTCCTAATAACAAGAAGTTTACTCCAGAACCTTATTCCTATTACTAATGCACATTAATTAATTCTAATTCCAGTTAGTGTTATTCACCGATGACATCCGTCACACACTGTTAATATTCTAATCTACCTAAATGTCTAATGAGTTGCTAAACAGATGCTGACCGCGCGTGTCTTACTAGCATCTCTATAGTAAGATCTATAGTAAGGTATATGACAACTATCTGTTACTATAGATAGATAACCAGTATAATTTATCTATAGTAAAAGATAGTTGTCATACATAATATATATCCTATCTTACTAATATTATGAATGTAAAAGTTTATGACGATGGATGTTTGGTCCACTTTCACGCGAAAAGTTATGGACGGACGTAGATTCGGTTCGGTTGTGGGTTCGGTGTTGTGAATTCCACTCGGAATTATATATTTAATATTTTCATATATTTTCATTTCCTGACTCTAGTTACAAAGCAAAGCGCGGCGTTGACTTTCGACACTAAATACACAATGCCTCAAGAATTGGAAAATGGAGATTATGATATGATTATGGAAGTATCTTAATGGGAACGGAGTATCTTAGCACTAGTTTCTCAAGTTCCCTCTGCCTACTCACTTATGTGCAAGATGCTAAAAATCCAACAGTAGAACCGTAAACAGATTTCAATTTTATCCATTTAATAGCGTTTTCTTCTTCTCTGTAAAATATATAAAATAGCAGCATGATTACAAAACCTACTGAGGCCCAAAACCATGCATGGATGGACACTCGTTAAAACGTTCGTCATATTTGATCCGGTGCGGACGTCTGTCTGTTCTATACAAATATATAAGACTTAAATCCCAGTCGGTGTCCATGTAAAATTCATCCCTGAATAATCTTTCCCATCGCCGCTTTGCCGTTATAGCCAAGTATTGATCAATAAATATATTTGACTTCCTTGGTTATGGGCTAGGAGATATTTTGTAAGTTTTGGTTCGTATTGCTGGAAGCTATAGTGTATTTAGTTGTGAAGATCGTTGACTTTATGTACATATGTATAGGCAGAATTTATATCTTTTATTTTTATTCGTACTAGAAATCAATTCTATTCACCATTTCCGTAAGGGAACCAAATGACGGGATTAGACCTAACGAACAAGTGTATAGAGTGTCTATAGAGGGCCTAAAACTGGTACTTAAACTGCAACTTTATATCTTTAATAGCAGGGTAAACAATCGGAACCTGGGAACCTAATATTAAAACACACCGTTCCCATAAGACACTTAGGTTCAGTTAAGACATTTCAGGAGGCGTGTTTGTGTGGTGAAATTCAAGGCCGTGCTTTGCCTCTTTACTAAAACGAGAATATGAGAATAAAAGTTTTTTTTCCTCGAGTGGAAATTGAACCCACAACCTGTCCCGCTTACAGTCACACACTTATACCTATGACAAGTCTCTACATAATGTCATATTTTCTAAATTAGATCCCAAGTAAAGTTGACTTGAAAAAAATGGTCGGTGAATTAAACTGTTATCAATGGATAAAGCAGTTCATATCAATTTTATTACATACGATATGCCTACTTTAAAGGTCTCATCCGACAAAAAGAATCACGCACCTAACATAAATCAGTATAAGCTTTTTCTCACATTTGTTCTATATCGAGTACGGTCGGCAAAACAATAATTCTATTGTATTATAGACCTTACATACTAGAAATTAGGGAATTTTCCAAAAAATGAATCTTTTTTCTTGATTGTATATTAATGGATACTTTTGAGGTTTGCTGAGAAAGCGGATAAAATATTTTATTTAACTAACCCTTGGCGAGAAACATTAGTGTGGGCGGCATCTTGAACGAATTGCTCGCCATTAGTCGTTATATTCTTTTCTATCGCTGTTATTTATTTTTCCTTAGAAATAAAGTACACAGATTAGATAGGCAATTTAACTTTTTATTTAATAAATATCTTATCTTTATACGGTTTTATTATATCTTTTGTACATAAATCATTTGTTTTGATTTTAGTTCGTTGGTGTTGGTATTTGTTTATAATCTATACGTACTAGTGATTTTTAAACGATGTTTACTATTAATTAAAGATAATGTTTATTCTATATCTAGACCCAATCGTGTAGATTGTTTTTAATAATTTTATTAGTCTATACTCTATACACTTATAATCTGATCGGTGTCTGTACGTAGAATATGAAAAAAAAATGATATTGATATCATTTACCAATGTAATAGAACTCAAAACAATGATCTTTGAAATTTTTATATGTTAGCTTATTTGATTGAATTGCAGTTTTTAGTATTGTATAACGGCTAACGTCACTTAACAATTAGGATGTTTTGGTTTTATTTTGATTGGTTTATAAATAAAACAGTTATGTCAATATGAAAAATAGTTTTATTAAGTTTACTGAAACTTTGCTTTTCAGTGTACATGTGTACATACCTACATAAAATGTATTTAAAATGATTGTATGTTACGTAAGTAAGGTCGGATTCCAGGAGGCGCGGGTTCGAGTCCCGCTACGTTAAAATTTTTATACGTGTTTTTATAATTTTTATACGTTTAACACTTTAAAAACGTTAAAAATAGTAATTAAATAATTATGTAGTTCAAGCGGGCGAAGCCGCGAGCGGGTCACTAGTAATTATTAAAAGTTAACTTAGGTGACACACAACACGATTACCTTCCAGTTAAGGAAGATAATTTACATGCCGTCAAGCGTTATTTTTTTTAACTTTACTACTACTACTTTTTTTTTTTTTAACAAATTGTTAAAAAATCTTGTAAACTTCGAACGAGTTTTCAGTCACTCAAGTTAAGCTCCAACCTCTACTAGCGTAACTTTTATGTGTACTTTAAATTATATTCCCTATTTTCAAGCCTTTGAAAGTCATTTTAAACTTCTTTATTTCCTTAGTTTTTTGCTAGTAACAACACAATTTAAATACCTTTTTGTTTTATTTTCTTAAATATATTAATAGCAAAGCAATTTGTTAAAAAACACGAATAATTTTGGGTAAAATGCAAGCTTACAAGGGAAATTCATACGATGGTCCACCGGTGAGTTCTCACCGTCGCGTCTCGAGAATGAGAAGAGATGAGATAATGGATGTGTACATATATATGCAGAACAATATTATTTAAAGCAAACATTTGTAAACATGGAATGTAAATGTACTAAATTAAATTGGTAAGAAAGCAGTGTGCAATTTTTTTTTAAATTATTCTTTTGTGGGATATAAATAATATTATTTTATTTTTAGTTTTTTTTAGCGTCACGCTATATTCCGTTTACAGCACAGTAGGCAGAGAGAACTAGTGTTAAGACACTCCGCTCACATTGGTGACCTCGACATGTTAAAAAAATAAACCTTAAATTAACTTTGAGTACAAAGTAAAAAAAGATTTTTTCTTAAAATTATTTTTTTCTTTTTTTTAAGTTCTTTTCTTCTTTTAAAATGCTGCTGAAGCCAATCATTTTCTCTTTCAGCGTCTGACATCAAACGTGATGGTCGTGAGTTCGCTCCCCCCACTTGAAGGAATGATTTTTGCTCTTGACAAAATGCGGCGTAGAGTTTCACCATTGAACTTGTAACGTCTCAAACTCGTGTGAAAAATGTAAAAGAGAGTCTCCTAAGCGCACTAGGTTTCCCTATCTGTGGACACTTAAATCTCCCCAAAATGCTATTTACGTGTAATTCACTGTCAAAGTGCTTTGAAGATCCATACAATTCATTTTAAACGAAAAATGCATATTTCTGTTATCATTATACAGAATAAACCTAATCATAACATCAAAGGAGAAAGGGGACGCCTCTACCCTCTTGAAGAAAATCCAGTTGGTTAAAAAATTTTCCTTTGTATACAGTACGTCGTATTTTTTTTGTGTTATTTATGCAAACTTTTACAAAGATCAAAGTACTGAGATGGATGTATTATATATATTTGAAAATAATTAAGATTTTTAAGCTTAAACTAAATTTAATTATCGATCGATATAAAAGTGAAGATTGTTTTGTTGAACGCGCTTATCTTGGGAGATATTTTTTTGAATTTAGAATATGACACATGTCATACTCGGCGTTTGACCATGCGGGCGAAGCCGCACGTCAAATATACAATTTTATATAATTGCAATTTTTTACTAAGTAAAGGAAATTACTAAACTTATACCCTGCTATATTCGTTTATAATTGTATTCTTTAATAAGCCCTTACGTATTTTTTTCTTAACCATAAGTCTCTATAATGAATATGAAAAAAGCTTACATTAATATTAAAATATTAATATAAATATTGTATATAACAGTAAACAAGAAATATTTCTTTGAGGTATTTCGCGGTCTACACGAGGCTTAGTTGCCCCGAAGCGGTACACGTCACAAGGGAACGTAAGGAGATAACTCAGTACTTCAAACATAGCGTATTCTATATAAAAGAACGTATGAGAGTCATTTTAAATATAATTTACCTATGTGGGAAATATTTGTGAAGTAATATATTTTTTTATTTATTTTTTAGGTTCACGCTAAAATGTATATAGGAGTAAATAAAAGTTTAGAAGATAATTCGAAATTATAGAAATTTGGTTTGACTTTGTTCGACTAAATTATACTTAGTAACAATTTCAATTTTTTTTCAGCAAAAGGTTTACTTTTGCTGTTTTTATTTTTATTATTATGACATTTTTTGACTCGTGTACAAATAATTAATATTATTAAATAGTTACATACAAACTCGAAGTCGCTTTGATTTAAATATACCAGAAATCCATTATATCCAATGAACCATTTATCAAAATTTTTTAAAAGTTTCTAATAATTTTATTTTAGCCTAATTTTTTTTAGCTTCACACTGTATCCTGCATATACCAAGATAGGCACTTTGTTCCCTATTTTCCCGAATTTTTGAGGTGTTGCGTATTGAGAAGCAGCACTCAACGCTGCGCTTTGCCTTGTTACCAGAGCGAAGAAATTGATATATTCATTAATAATAAGTAATTCATTTCTCACTATAGGAATCGAACCCACAACCATCGCGTTTGTAGTCACACGTTTGTGCCACCGCACCACGAAAGCCTCATCTTAAATATTAAATGAAAATAATAAGTGAATTTGTATAAATATCGTATAAATATCGCCAGTCGTGGCGCGGGGGCACAAAGTGTGACTGTAAAACCGACTGGTTGTGGGTTCAATCCCCACTCGAGGAGATAAAATATTTACTTAAATTTATATTTTCATTTCTTCGCTCTGGTGGGGAACGGAGTGTCTTAACACTAGGTCCCCTCTGTCTACCCTGTTGTGTGCGGGATACAGCGTAAAGCTGATTCTTGATACTTCCGAATTAAAAAAAATAGTTTTACACCTTGTATAACTTTAATATTAATAAATTAACAATAGATTAACATAGAACCCTTTCAAAAGACGTCACATTTCATATCTAAGTCTGAGGCAAACTCAACGTGTGTTGCCTATTAATAAATCATTAGTATCCATCCTCACAGGTCCCTTTACACGAGCTTAAACACAATACGATATGATAAATAAAGAGGTTGTCTTTTAAATTGTATTTTTTTTTTATATTTCTTTATTTGATTAAAAAAATCGAATCTTACATTATTATATTTAAAAAAAAACGTATGAAAATTCAAACATGATATAAAATTTGAATCCTGCATAGGTTAATTTAATGCCTTTACTCTACTTTATCTTCTATTACTCTTTTACTTTATCTACTCTATATTCTTAAAAATATTTGCTGTACATAAATTTACTTATTTATTATTCTAATTTCAAATCCTTTCAAAATGATATTATAGCTATCACATAAATATATAATTATTACTACATAGAAATGGTTTTTCGACTGAAGTATTTTTTAAACACATAATAGATAAATCATAATTAAAATCGCATCGTACTCGTCACATAACAGCAAAACGTCTCCACCGTACACAGTACTAATATTACAGTGTTATAATATGGCCGCCTCTCAAATTAATGTTGCCATATTTGCTGTTTAGGACTAAGAGCTGGTTGTAATGTGTTTGAATAATGCATATGAATTGGAACTTAATTACGTTCGATTTGATTGTCAGATTCACACTGTATCCCGCACACAGCAGGGTAGACAGAGGGAACCTAGTGTTAAGACACTCCGTTTTCCACTTTCTGCCAGATTCTGGAGGCATTGCGTGTTGAGTGGCAGGACTGGCTAGCTTTGCCTCGACACAAGAAATGAAAATATATATTTAAATAAATATTTCACTTCCTCGAGTGAGGATCGAACCTATAACCAGTCGGTTTTACAGTCGCACTTTGTGCCTCTGCGCCACGACTGGCCTCGCTGGTAATTATTTTATTCACTCTTATTACACATATTTTGATTTTAATAATAATTATAATAACTTTAATTATAATTCTATTTATAATTACAATAATATAGTACAAAAATTCTCTCTACTATATTTTACGATTGAATAAATGCGAGTGTTTGTTCTTTCATTTGAACACCACCGGGAAAAACATCACACTACTGACGCTTAATATAAACGTTAATAGGAAACAAAATCAAATGACGTCCTCATGAATATAATTATACCCTTATACACATAAACTGGATATTAAGAAATAATGATATATGTAATATAAATATAAGTAAGTTAAGCTTACATAATATAGTCTAAAAATCCACTTATAGCAGAATAGGCAAAGATAACCTATTGTAAAGTCAATCCGTTTTCCACTTTCCAAGAAATTTTGAGATATTGGATGTAGTATGGCGGAACTAAACTCCGCGTTCTGTTTAAAAAGAGAATCAAAGATAAATATACCTACTTTTTAAAATAGCAATATTTGAACCAGCGGCTTTTGAAAACCGTACAAGCGTTCTAACCACTAAGCCATGCGTTCTAATCTAGCTACTTCAAAATTCTTATACTACGTGTTCTGAAGTGTATTAAATACAGTCTAATATCGTTTACAATATTCACAAACATTGATCTCTCAATACGAAGTAATTGAAACGAGAGTTGTGACCGCAGCCACCACACACGAATTGGTAACAGCGATGACGGCTGATGGAAAAATGGTATTGAAACTTAAAAGCTTCTATTTTACCACTATTTATTAGATATAGAATATTTATAAAATAAAATTCAGAATAATGTAGACAAATTGCAGGTATTACTTGAAATATATCAACGAGGAGAATTATATCTTAGATAAATAAGAGACAGCAGTCATAATTGTGGAAACCATAAAAAAATATAATTTAATTTTTTAATTTAATTTATTTAATTTAATAAAAAAATATTTTACACATTTAACTACTACAAACAGAATAAAAATTTACCTGAGATTCGAACCCACTACTACCAAGTGCAATATGACACCTCATCAAGAGGATCTGGAAAACATCTGTAGAAGTTCCTCTGTAATTAGTTAATGGAGATGTAGAAGTTTCAGTAGAGTTCTATAAAAAGAAAAGATAATATTTCTTGTAGCAGACGTAAAGAAAAAGTTTTCTTATTTCTTATCTGTGTTGTGTTCAGAAGGAATCACTTAAAATGTTAAAAACATCTTTAAATGACAATATATTCATATATTTTATGACAACGCTAAGCTGTTTTGAAAATTGCGTGTTGATTTTTTTTTTTTTTTTTTTTTTTTTAATTTTTCTTTATTGATTAATAAATATAATATAACAAACACAACTTAATCTAAGAAATGTTGTTAACATCAATAAAAGGAATAATACTTTACCAGGCTAATAAGACGCCTCCAAAAGTTTACAAAGTATAGTGTGTTACAAAACTCATTAAACAATGTAGTTAAGATAGGTCTACTTGAGCTAGGTATTGTAATACATTCGATATTTAGAATAAAAATATCGTGCTAAAATTGATAATGGTGGTAAATTTTTAATAATCAAGAACTACGTTTACTTTTGCAAAGCCAAGCTCAGTTTCGTCCAGTAACGTAGTCGCGAGTAGACCTTCCGCGTCCCCCTCATACAGTCGTTCTAGGGCGACAGCGGGGGGCGCGTTTGAGACGCAGCGAGTCCGTAGGCTGGCTGACGCGCTGGCTGGACCGGTTTTAGTATACATTCGCACGGAAACAGAACGTGGTGATGGGGTAAGCGGTAAGTGCCATATCCATCGATATATTTTAAATCTGATATTTTCGTTCGGCCAATTGTCGAAATCAAACTATTTTTATGTTTATGAGATAGTTCATAAAACCTATGCGTTAATTTAAATATATACTCACGTAATGTGGGATAATTTAGTTCTTTATGAAATTTCATTAAATTAGTTTTAAATGGCGTATTATAAGCTATTTTTAACGCTTTATTTTGAATAGTTTGGAGAAAATTATGATTAGTGAGACAAGTACTACTCCAAACAGGACAAGCATACGTAATGCGTGGGCGTACTAAGCTAGTATAAATACGTAATTTTGTACGTGGACTGAGGTTACTCTTTCTATTAAGTACTGGACTAAGTAAGCCAAGCGACTGTATCCCTTTGGTTCTAAGATGGGCTATTTGTTTTGTCCAATTGAGTTTCCTGTCCAATAGTACTCCCAAGTAACGTACTTGACTAGACCATGGTATTTTATGGTTTAGAATTTGTAGTTTCCTCTGGGGACATGACCGTTGGCGGCTGAATAGTATGGCTTCTGTTTTAGTTTCATTAAGCTTTAGTTTCCAGTTTGTGAAGTACTCATGCAACCTATCCAGGGACAATTGCAAGCGACTTATAATAAGATCCAAATCCGAAGCGGAGGTGTATGAGGCAGTATCGTCGGCAAAACATGCCAGGTGAGTACGAACCTGGATAGGTATGTCATTTAGATAAATCAAAAAGAGATATGGACCAAGTATGGACCCCTGAGGCACGCCAGCTGGCACTGTCTGCCATGAGGATTTCGTATTTTGAATATGGACCCGAAATTTACGGTTGTTAAGGTAGGATTCAATTATCTTAATCAAGTATAGTGGAATTTTAGCTGATACGAGTTTATATAGTAGGCCCTCGTGCCAGACAGTGTCAAAGGCTTTTTCAATGTCCAGTAGGAACATCCCAGTAGATTCGTGGAGGTTTAGATGATGAGCTATATGTTCAGACACTCGAGCCAATTGCTGAGTAGTGGAGTGCTGAGCACGAAAACCAAATTGCTCACCTATGAGCAAGTGACTCGAAGAAGACAACAGCCGCCTATATATAATTTTCTCGAACACTTTACTCAGACCAGGGAGTAGGCTAATGGGTCGGTAGCTAGATGGACAGATCCCTTCCTTACCTGGCTTTTTGATAGCAATCGTTTTAGCACGTTTCCATCTATTTGGAAAATAACTAAGACGAAAACATCCATTAAAGATGTTAGTTAGATATACTATACTTTTAAGGGACAGATTTTTTAGCAATATATTATGTATATTATCGTCACCAAACGATTTACGTGTTTTAAGTGTTTGGAGTACTAACCGCACATCACGCGGGTTCGTAGGTTTATCGAAACTCATTGAGCTTTTGCTTAGCAGTGACATTGAGCTACTGACATCGCTTTCAATGGTAGGACTAACCCAGTCCCTAGTTAGGCACATATTATTATAAAAAGTTTTGGCTAGCAGGTTACATTTCTCAAGGTCACAATTGGTAAATAAACCATTGTCTGTTTTAAGGTTAGGTATGCTTTCAGTTTTAGATTTTAGTTGTTTTGTTACTTTAAAAATGTCAGCACTAGGATTATTAGCACTAGGACAGAATATTAATCTTTAATAGACAAGGATGTATTTTTTTTATAGAACATATCATGACTTAACTCTTCCTCAAACAAGACTTTCTTGTTTTTGCTATATTATAAAAAATCTATTACACAAAACTTTATGATGTAGCATATTTCAGAAAGAAACACAAATATTTGTTAGTACGGAAATTGAATTCACACCCATCGCTAGTACTATAGTAATATCGATAGTAAAAAAATGTTTTATAAAATATCCAGAGGCCGTCATAGTGCAGTAGGACAGCGTCAACTCGAAGATTGTAGGTTCGACTCCGGGAGAATGAATTATCTTCATTTCCTCATTCTGACAAAAAAACCTCGGCTTTGAGTTCCGCCACTCAAAATGCAGTCTCGAAAATTGGTTGGAAAATGAAGAACAGAGTTTGTTAACACAGTATTACTACCTACAGTAATGGGCCGTGACTACTACTATATTTAGAAAACCGCAAAAATGTAATCTAAAACACTCCACGCTGAAAAATAGCATACGCGAACCATTCCACTAGATTGATTTTTATTTGAGGACAAAATATATTTCGGGCCTAACTAAAATCCCCGGTAATAAAAATGTACCTTCAATTTTTACTTAATCTACAGAATAATGTATTTTGTAAGTATACTTTTATATAAAAACTAGCGACTCGGTCGCGGCTTTGCTCGCTTAGATATATAATTATTAATTTACTAATCTTAATTACATTCGTTTTCTAATAAGGATATCATCTTAAGAACAATATCTATATAAATCTTGAAAAGTAAAACAACATAAATCTTTAAAATTGTCTTAATTTTTTTGTAAAAATCGATTGCAATACCATAGTGAAAACAATTGAATCGATTAAGACGATTCTGAGATTAACTTGAACACACACACAGACAGATAAACACTTAAAAATCATTATTTTTGGTTCTATTAAGTTATTAAATGCCACCAATTACATATTCTCTTATAGGTCTTTAATGTACAGACACGTCAGATTTTATTTTAAGTATCGATAGTTTTATAGACCATAACTTAGTTACAATATGTTCAGTTTATATTATTATATTAAAAGTCGTGGTTTAATTTATGTGTTTGATGGCATTGTCATAACTGTTTTGCTATTTCAAAAATATTTTTTGCATTAAGGTTTTGCTTTTTGACAGCTATGTAGGTAAATATTTCTCTAAACAAACATCAAATGTAATACAGAGTATGTAACTTGTTGAAAAGTTGAAAAGCTGTAAATATCAAGTGTCCAGCCTGAGTGTTGAGAAGTTGTTCACGCTAAACTTTCAAATTTACGATTGAATTTCAGATATCCATTTTTAAAATAAAATATCTTCTTTCAAGGGAACTTAGGTTAAAACTTAAGCAGCAAACATTTATATTTTTTATATATATATAATTGTAATGTATATATTTATATACACACACACAGACACATATTAAATATGTCTAGTTTATTTATTCTTGTCTTTCTTCTTCTTTTCGTTCTTTTCATATTCATTAAATTTAATTATTTCTAATTATTTTGTAGCTTCATCCTTCCTGTATACCTGTGTACCTTTGTCTCATCTCACTCAGCCTTCCTCATTAATAATAATAAAAAGATTTGAACCTTTTATTATTATTTATAAAACACATTTACCATTGCACTAAAACAGACTTATTCTAAAATGTATTTCTTAGTATTACTTGGATAATATGGTAAAATACTTTAACTTAGCTTTTTTTTTATTTTTTATTAATTAATTTCCTATTTCCATCATCATCCATAAAGTTGACCTGAATTTATGTACTATTAATTATTACCGTCAATAGTATCATCGCGGTCACCATTTGTCACCACCACGCCTACGCCTGTATAAAAAATAAAAATATTTTTAACAATAAGCATGAGATCTTATAAGTTTTTATATTATATTATTAATACATTGTGACGTAATGTGTGTTATTTAGCTTTGAACAATGGTTGTCGGTTCAAAGATTATCTTCATATTTTAGCGATTTGAGGTTATCTATTCTGCTTGAGACCAGTCGTGGCACAAAGTGAGACTGTAAATTCGGCTGGTTGTGGGTTCGATCCCCACTCGAGGAGATGAAATATTTACATAAATTTATATTTCCATTTCTTCGCTCTGGTATCGAGGTTAAGCGCGGCATTGAGTTCTGCCACTCAACACGCAATACCTCCAGAATTTGGCAGAAAGTGGGGAACGGAGTGTCTTAACACTAGGTTCCCTCTGCCTACCCTGTTGTGTGCGGGATACAGCGTGAAACTAATTTATTTATTTTTTATTCTGCTATACGCAGAAGACGAGTGATGCTATTAAGAATATATTCATAGAAAACCACCTTAATGTAGAAAATATTTGAAAAATAAAGTTACGCAGTAAATATTTCTCGCTACATTGATTGATAGGCGAAAATTCGTTTCCTTTCATAATACTTATCAGAAATGGTGATTAATATATTCGGCACCAAACAATCAATGACTGAAGATAATTAAATATAAACATTACAGAAACAACCAAATGATATTGACAATACAACGTTAAAACACGAGAAATAAATTATATTCCATAAGTAAAAAGCACGTGCCGCGACGCCGATTTAAAATTTCTGAGGTATCTCGATTTAACATTATTTTAATAACTTTTAAATATTTTTTTTCTTTAGTGTTACACTGTATCCCTCATCAAGCATAATAGCCTGAGGGAGTCTAGTTCTAAGACACTTCATTCTCCATTTTCCGCAGAATTCTGAACTCAATGCCCCGCTTTTCCTCGACGCCAGAGCGACAAAAAGGAATATCGATAATGAGTAAAATATTAAATATTTAGAATGGGAATCGAACCCACAACCTGTCGCGTTTACAGTCACATGAATGCCCCTGCACCACAAGTGCCCTCCCTCGTGCCCTCCTCTCACCCTCTTATTTTACATTAAAATATATATATGTATATATATATATATAAAATCAATAATTAAATTACAGCAAAATAAATTATTTACGTTCCAATTTACCTGATTAATTAAAACTCGTTTCGTTTTAATCCAATAAACAAAACAAAATTATAAAGAGTTTACACGAGGCTCTCGATTATTAATTTATAAATTTATAACGTAATTAGGCTTTACATGTTTTCAATATCACTCAGAAGCTGCTTAAAATTCACGGGAGGTAAATTGACTAACAGATACGTACCTATCTATATATGTAGATACTAGTAAAACTACAGTCCTGCCGCCGCCTCACTGGTCAGCCTACTCAGATATTCCTGGAATATATTAAAAATATGTTTCTGGAATATTTAATATATTCCAGGAACATATTTTTAATATAATGTGTTTTTTATTTTATTTTTTGAGTTTTTTTGGTGCAAAATTTTATTGATTTGAAAATTGAGATTGTAAGTTTGAATCCTACTTATTGAAATGATTACAATAAAGGTTATTTGTGGTTAATGTTAAACATTTTTTTTTGTGAAAAATGAATAGATAAAAAAATTGCTTCACAGTGTCTTTACACTCCGTTAACCTTTTCCGCCAAACTTTCGCGAAAATGAAACTACTACTATAAATAAAGTTTATAATGGCTTAACTTCATGCCCAGCTTTGTCTACCAGAGCTTGAATTTATTTCAATTATTATTATTAATTATTCAATTAATAATAATAATTGAAGATCTTCAATCCTCTGTGTAGAGATCGAACCTATTCCCATCGTATTTACAATCAGACGCTATCTGCTGCTGTGCATTTTGCTTGGATGCTTCACTTGTGACGTCGTATTTTGTTTTCTTTGTATAATAGATCAAAAACGAGAAGTGGCTAGAGTCAGAGATAAAAAGTATAGATATTATTAAAATAAGAAAACAGATACATTTTAATAATGCTAAAATATATTTTTTAAAGTTGATAGATAACTATGTCTTTAAATTTATTAATAAGTAGAAATAATATTTACACATTGTTTGTGAGCAGTTTCCTTTAATTCAGTTCTATTTCATATAATTGTTAATATAACCTATTTCTATTCTTATAAATTAAATATCTCGGTAATTGAGCCATAATCCGGATATGTCCATATATTATATGGTGAATATATTTAAATAATATTTTTATAACAATACTAAATTAAAACTGAAAAATGTTTTGACAGTAAGCCACATTAACTTTTAACGTTGACAAAAAACGACTTGATAAAGTTATAAACTTAAGGTAAACACATTATGCAAAAATGTAACGCGGAGTGGAATGTCTGACCCACTTTTAAACTAATTCATTTGGGTCCGTAGGGGTCCCTTGTTCGTTGAAAAATAAAGGGATTTAATGTAGCTTTTTTTTAACTTTACGTTGTATACCGCAGTCAACATGTTGCGGTAAGGCAAAGGGAACGTAGTTAAGACATTCCGTTTCCACTTTCCGTCTAATTTTCGAGATATTACGTGTTGAGTGGCAGAATGAAGCCGCTCGTGGCGCAGAGGCACAAAGTGTGGCTGTAAACGCGACTGGTTGTGGGTTCGATCCCCACTCGAGGAGATGAAATATTTATTTATATTTATATTTCCATTTCTTCGCTCTGGTGTCCAGACAAAGCGCGGCGTCGATATCTGCCATTCAACACGCAATACCTGCAGAATTTGGCAGAAAGTGGGGAACGCAGTGTCTTAACACTAGGTTCCCTCTGCCTACCCTGCTGTGTGTGGCATACAGTGTGAAGCTGATTTATTTTGATTTTTTTTTAATTTCCTCGATATCGAACCCACGCTTGTGCCTCTAACGAACATAATCTACGTAACATCTAAACAGATAAACAAAACTCAAAACGCCTCACAGACGTCCACAAACAACAAAATAATGCGGCGCAGTAGAAAACCACAGACTAGCAATTCGCGTCACATTTTTCGATACCAACAGTCCGTCGCGTATATTGTTTTCAATTTTTTTGCGGTCACTCTACAACGGGGAACTTAACGCTGCAAAACTACATGACCCTTATTCCGTAATACATTAGAGTTATTATGTGTTACTTATGTGGTGCACTGTACCGACAATTTATTCAGTCGGCCAGATAGCGTACCCTCGCTTTTTTAGCCTGAAGCACTGCTTAAATAATTGTCAGTTTCCCTTTGTTCCTGTTTCCCAGTGAGCTTGTCGGACCAATCGCCATTTGTGAGATTTTAAGCTGAAGGCTTACAAGATGATGTTTTAAGTAATTATTTACTTTCGTTTTGAACAGTGCTGTTTGTTGCTTCGATACTGTTGAACTTTATAGCCACTTATTTGGAGTATCTTAATATGATTGTAATTGCCTATATTATTAAGGATCATATAAAAAAGTTTTAGAAATACATTTTCCTATGTATATTTAATGGGTTACGCAGTAAAATAATAAAATAATTTCGTGATAATTAATTCAATATTAATTAATTTAAATGTTTAATATTAAATTCATTCATTATTAATTTATTGAAATGTTTAACATTACACATTATGTTTTGTTTCACAGCTTTAATAAAGGCCATTGTGGCGCAGAAGCACAGCCTTTCAATGTAAGTGCGACGGTTGTGAGTTAAATCCCATTCGAGGGGATAAACTATTTTCGTTTCTATTCAGTTCCGCCGCTCAACACGTAATGCCTAAAAAATCCTTCGGAAGGTAGGGAACAGAGTGTTTGAAAAAAAAACTGAAAAAAAAGAAAAAAAATAATTGATGTGAGTTATTATGTGTAATAATACTTAAAAATTATTTATTTTTAGTTAATCTTAAATATTTAATAATTGCAAAAAATATATTCTTAAAATATCTTTCATATTTTGTAAAAACAAAAAATATTTGTAAAAACAAAAACCCCGACTGCATAAAACTAAGAATAAAATAAACAAGTCCAATAGTTTATTAGGATTATCAGTCGGGACCTCTTTAAGTTATACGGGGTTCCTGGCTAAGATTTTATTGATTGAAGAATTACTTATAGGTCCCGACTGTTAATCTTAATAAACTATTGGACTTGTTTATTTTATTTTTAGTTTTATGCAGTCGGGGTTTTTGTTTTTACAAATATTTTTTTATTTTTCACTTTTTTGTTAGAATTAATTATGGTAATCATAATCTTGATATACCTTTTTGAACCCATATTGTGGTATTCGAAACGAAATTTTTTTTTTTTACTAAGTCCAAAGTCCCACAGCCGCCATGATTGTTTTTATTTAACGTCACCTATCTAAGGACACTTGGGCTACTATTACAAATCTAACGATACCTCAATTATGTAAATCCGATCAGCGGTTCTGGAGATATGAGGTAATAAAGAATATTACATACATACAAGATACGCGCGAAAAACATAACCCTTCCTTAGCAGTCGGGAAAAAAGAAAGCAATCTACAAATGGGTTTGTCTCTTTGTAAGTAAAGTACTTATTACAAAAACGCAATATCTTTAATTGTAAAAGCTACAAAACATAAAGTATTAAATTATAAAATAAATGCGTAAAGATTAGATGCTGAAAGATTATAAAGTTGCATTTTTTTCAGCTTTGCGATGTATCTCACATGTAGCAACGTAGGCAAAGGCAGCTTAGTGTTAAGACACTCCGTACTTCATTTCCCGTCACATTCTAGAGGCATTACGTGTTGAGTGGCGGAACTCAACGCCGCCCTTTGCCTCGCCAGAGCGAAGAAATGAAAATATAAAATACCGAAAAGTTACATTTAACCAAACCGACACATATGTACGGGATGTACACATCGTCTGATCAAAAGCACATTAGAAGTCTAATTCAATTTTCATATGGAAACTTCACAGCTGGATGACATTTTGTCCTCACTATTCGAAACGAGGCTGGAGTTGAGAACAGAAACCGCAAGGGTAAACCGGAAATGATTTCACTTCACTTCGTAACACGTACGTCGAGACGTCGTTGGAGGAGAAAATTTGTTGTAGTAATTATTAAATTATGTTTTAGTTTTCGTATTTACTTTTGTTTTTTGTAGTTCACGTCGTATCCCGCTTATAGCAGGGGAGGCAGAGGGAACCTAGTATTACATTCCGTTCCTCACTCATGTTGAGTGCTTTGTTACCAGAGAAAGGAAATGAAAATGGTTAATAAGTTCTTCTCTGTAGTGGAAAATCAACCCACAACCGAGGCGTTTACGGTAACACGTTTCTACTACTACGCCACTATGACCACATATCCATCATATTCAGATTTTTTTATAGTAGTTGTTATTTATAGAAACAAATATAATATTCTGTAAACAATGAAAGTTTTTTTATGCTAACTTATATATTTAGCATCAAAAATTGTAGAAATTTGTGTTTACCGTAACGCGGTGTATTTACAAGCTAAATATGGAATTGTTACAGTAGGCCAGTCGTGGCGCAGGGGCACAAAGTGTGACTGTAAAATCGATTGGTTGTGGGTTCGATTCCCACTCGAGGAGATGAAATATTTATTTAAATTTATATTTTCATTTCTTCGCGCTGATATCGAGGCAAAGCGCGGCGTTGAGTTCCGCCACTCAATACGCAATGCCTTCTGAATTCGGCGGCAAGTGGGTAGGCATACCCACTTCCGCTGCTGTGTGCGGAATACAGCGTGAAACTGTTTCTGATTCTGTTACAGTATATGTAACTTAAACTATGAAAGCACAAAATAATACCTTAAATGTTTTTGCTAGTAAGTTTCGCAATTCGGATTTAAGTTCCGGTCAGAGAGTACATACTTACCCATAGTACGCACTTACAGTGTATAACTACTTATTAAATTATAATATGTACGTATTATATTTAAAGAAATTTAAAAGAAAAATTGAAAAAAAATTAGATGCAAAAATACTCTGTATAACAGCAATTCCTATAATTATAAAAGAATATACTAAAAACATATACATTAGTAAAATTTCCATAGTCTACCCCACGAGTATTGGATACATTATTTTCTTGTGTTATCACAAGTCAAGGGCACAAAGGTGCGACTATACGATGGTTGAAGATTCGATTGTTAAAAAGTTACATTTAGTGGAGTCCAATAGTGCGGACAAATTGATATCTTTAATATTTTCATTTTATCGTTCTGGTGGAGTTGCCGCGGAGAGTTGGGGAACGGGAGAATCTTAATGGGATCTCTCTCTCATCATCTTAACACTAGGTTCCCAGGTTATAATAAACACTACGCTGTATGCTAAGGTAATAAAAAATATTGCTCTACAATTTTTGTCCCTTAAGAGAAAACCCACTTGGTTGATTGAGCTTTGATGTGCTTTGAGTTGAGCCTAAGCTCAATTCGTGATTTTCCCAACCAGACTAAGAAAATACAAATATAAGCTTTTTCTTTAATAACAATTAAACTCACAGAGTGCAATATCTATATTTAAAATAATTAATCAAGGAAAATATATATTAAATATAAAATAATACAATAAATAATAATATACAGGTTATAGAGAACCAATTTTTGTTTAAATTTCAAGTGTAAACCATATAACACAAAAGTTGAAAGCATCGTATCGTATGGACCGCAAACGAAGGTTAATGTAGAGAGGTTGAATGCGGCAATTCGTATGCTAAGACGGTACGGATTCAATTAGGTTATTCTGTGCTCTTTTTGTGATAGCGGGAAAAATCTGAATTGATAAGATAAAGCACCGTACGGGGTAGGTATTTCAATACAATATAATACCCTATAGTGCGATTGTGTAAATTTTGCATATATTTTGGCGTAAAGTGTTTTTTTGCTTGTTGAAACTACTACGTATTGTATTTTTCTCCTTTGTGAAAATATTTCAGACAAGTCGTGGCCCAGAGGTCAAAGTGTGACGGTGAAAGGGACTGATTCTGGGTTCGATTTTCATTTCTTCGCTCTGGTAACGAGGCAAAGCGCGGCGTTGAGTTCCGCAACTGAACTCGCAATGCCTCCATATTTCGGCGGAAAATGGGTTACAGAGTGTCTTAACACTACGTTCCATCTGACTACCCTGCTGTGTGTGGGATACAGCGTACATAATATTTACCAGGCCAGTCGTAGCACAGGGGCCCAGGCATATGCAATATAAAAGCCACAGTTCGTAGATTTGATTCCTATTGAAGGAAATGAACTATTTAAAATTTTAATTCCTTTGCTTTGGTGTGGAGACAATGTGTCCAGAATAGAAATGGAAAGGAGTGTCTTAACACTAGCTTCCCTATGCTTACCCTGCTGGTGTATACATAAATAAAAGTTATAAAACTAAAATAATATTATTTTATATTCGCCACCACATAAAAGCGGAGTCAAGAAAGTTTTGCTAAAGACAGAATATTTCTACTCGACTTCACTTGGACAAACACTGTAATCGCGTCTGTTAGCGAACTTCATATTGTACCCACGAGGGTTGTATAGAAACTAGTCGTATATACTGAACTATGGCTTTGTAGTATATTCAAATGGAAAAACTAAAGCTAGATTAAGTTTAAAATTACGAGAGGCCTTTATTTCTTTTTATCATATACTTATATAATACATAGGTAAATATTTTCTTTATTAACTAAATGTCAAGACTACTCTAAAGTGTTTTTTTACATTTTTAAAGACTTAGGAAAGAAAAATACTTATTTAGAAAACGTATAACATTTTTTTTTAACGTAGTGGGATTCGTACACTTGCCTGGTCAGTTTCCAGAAGGCGTAGGTTCGAGTCCCGCTACGTATTACTTTAGAGCAATGGTTCCCAACCAGTGGTCCGCGAACGATTTTAATTTTATGACTGGGGATAGTGAAGCGAAGTTTCTGTTTGATTATTACAGTTAATTTTTATTATACCTACATGCATAGTGGTCGCTGCTACCAAGAATGATATAAAAGTGGTCCTTGATCAAGAAAAGGTTTGGAACCCCTGCTCTAAAGTGACTAAACTCCATGTGTTCACAGTCATCTTAGCGTTGCGTTTGCCATCTTCGGGCTTCATTATCAGACCAGCTTGATGGTATGGTACCATGTATTAATAACTGATCGTTAAGTTTCAGCACTCAACCCGCAATGTCTAGAAAATTGGATGAGAAGTGGAAACAAAGTGTATTAAATTCTAAATTCCCTCTTTCTTTGTTACTTAGTCACTTAGCCACTTAGTCAGTTATTCTTTTAGTCAGTTAGTCAGTTAGTTACTTAGTTTGTGACTGATCAGTCTGACTGACTGACTCATAAAAACTACGTGACTGACTGACTGACTGATTCACTGGCTCACCGACTCACTCACTCACTTACTCGTGATCTTTGATATTTAAATTCCACATAATATTAAAAGAATTAAAAATGAGTAAAATAATTACAATTGTTTGTACGCCATCTAATTATTGTTTTTTTCTGAAATAAAACATATTTTTACATACATATGTATACCCAATAGAGACATTATTCATATTTACAATAGTTTATATTTAAAATTATCTTAATCAAAGAATACAATCTTAAAGAATAAAATAAACAAACTTAAAAACAATACTATATAATTTGTTTAAACTAATGAATCTCTCCACTCAACGAATATAATTTAATATGCACTATTCTAGCACACCGATGATTTAACAGCGGTCCCAGAATGCCCTCTAATATCTAGTACTTTGGATGAGAGCCAACTACCTGGCTCTTATTAACGTGTGTGGCGAAACATAATAGGAAGGAATATAGGAATATCAGCGCGCAAAACGATCCTGGCTGCTACTTGCTTCCCATTGTACCCAATTTTTTCTCTCTCTCTCTCTCTCTCTCTCTCTCTCTCTCTCTCTCTCTATCTCTCTCTCGCTTATATTAGTTCGGATATAATAAGCTAGATATGGTTGCCCATTTAATTCTAGTTAAGGATTATTCATGTTATGTATAGTCTTGTTTAATGTATCCTTAATGAAATATAGCTAAGTATATTATGTTGATATATTTTTATTTATATGTAATTAAACATGGAATATGGGGTGGGGTTTTTTTTTAGACAGTGTTAAACACCGTTTGGCCAGTAACTGTACTGAGTACCCTACTTCACAATATGACTTATATCACTGGTCCACTGGAGTCTAGCAGATATCTATAACTTTTATTATATATCAAAATAAATAAAAACCACGTGTTTTATCATATTTTAATATATATTAAAATTTAATTTAAATTAAGATTAATTGTATCATCAAAAAGTTATCACAACGTCCATTATCGCGGATCCCATAATAAATCATAATTTTTTAAACGCAATAAACTCATTTCATCAACCGTTGACTACTTGATGATGAATGAGCCGACGGATGAGTTATTTTAATTGGTTTTTCGAGACGATGAAAAGTTCGCATGGAAATTGGTGTACACCACAGGCCGGTTGATGGATTGGCCTCCACTCACTTGATTGGTGGTCTTGTCTTTTTGGTATCTGCGTCTAACGTACGTGTTTTTGGGCTGCTCTATTTTGTGTTAGTGTCTATTTTTTTTTATTTTAGCTTCACGCTGTGTCCCGCATACAGCAGGGTAGACAGAGGGAACCTAGTGTTAAGACACTCCGTTCCCCACTTTCTGCCGAATTCTGGAGGCATTGCGTGTTGAGTGGCAGAACTCAACGCCGCGCTTAGCCTCGACACCAGAGCGAAGAAATGGAAATATAAATTTAAGTAAATATTTCATCTCCTAGAGTGGGGATGGAACCCACAACCAGTCGGTTTTACAGTCACACTTCGTGCCGCTGCACCACGACTGGCCTCCATGGCTGGGTGTCTATTTTGTGTTTGATATTGCATTGCATTGCATTGAAAATGATTACTTTATACAGTATTCAGTGTTCAACGATGTTTTTATTTCAGCTTAACGCTTTATTCCGTATGTAGCAAGGGCAAGTAAAAATGGTGATATATCTTTAGTTAAAATTAATAAATCAGTTTCACGCTGTATCCCGCACAGTTACTATAATGCACTTAACTATTGGCCCCTAATGTACTCAACATTAGGGGCCATTAGTTGTAACCAATAGTGCAATTATAATAAAAATTGTTATATTAAACGTTAATAATATATTTAGTTTTAAAATATTTACAGAACTTTTACGCACAGACTCTCTTGTTTCTTTTCCTAACATTTATATTTATCATTCACATCAAAATTTCAATGAAAAGCCGTTTTATACGGAAATAAAACGCTAGCGCCACCATTACTACTTAAAATTCTCACATTTTTGCAATAGTGGAAACGTTTACAAAGAGTCAGCCACACTTTGGGTAACCGCTACTAACATTCTTTGTATTTTCTTAGTCATTTGCTATGCAATGTATGGTGGTTTGTTGTAAATAATTCTACTTTTCGAATAAACACTACATTCAAAAATAATATTAAATTAAAAAGAAAAGAAAATAAATTTATTTCTTATATAAAAGAAAAATAAAGAAACAAATATAAAGCATTTTAATTGTATTTAAATTGTTTTCGGAGGCCAGTCGTGGCGCAGGGGCACAAAGTGTGACTAACAAACCGACTGGTTGTGGGTTCGACTCCCACTCGAGGAGATGAAATATTTTTTAAATTAATTTTTCCATTTCTTCTCTCTAGTGTGGAGAAAAAGCGCGGCGTTAAGTCCTGCCAATCAACACGTAATGTCTCCAGAATACCGCAGAAAGGGGGGAATGGAGTTACTTAACACTGGGTTCCCTCTGCCTGCCCTGCTGTGTGTGAGATACAGCGTGAAGCTGTTTTTTTAAATTGTTTTAATCGGAGCTTACCACGACTGTTTCAAAAATTTGGTAGACAGTTAGGAACAGAGTCCCTCTCGATACCCCCTGCTTACCCTGCAGTGCAGGAAAAAATGCAACTGTAAAAAAACATAAGATATTTTAAATGATCGGATCATGTAACTAGATATATTTTCGCTGAAACTTGCGATTTCTAAAATAAATAACAAAAAATTAAATATTGAATATTGCAATCTTTCAAAGTGTTTTTAGCACACTTAATACTTTTAAGTACAACGGAAAAGTATCGCGTTAAAAGTTGAGCTTAAAAGCCAGCAGTATCCATTTATTATAAAATTTATAGAATATTACTTCCATTTTACAGGTTTTTTAATGATAGAAATATCCCAACTCGTAAGTCGTTACGATCATATTACGCAGGTGCTGCTAAGGCGTTACATCGAACTTCATAATATTTTATACGTAAGATAAGTTTCCACCGAGAGTTAATAATTTTAAAAGCTATTTATTATACAGGGTGTTTTTGTCAGCACCACTTTAAATGAAACCATAGTTTTCGTTACTGTATAAAAGCCTGATACAATTAAATAAAAATTCGCAACGCCGTCACATTTTGTGCCCCTGGGCCACAACTGGCCTCTAAAAGCTAAAATGATCTAAAATGATGTGTGTATATAACTAGGTAAATATTTAATTTTCATAAATGATTTACTTAAAATAAAAAAAAAATCATGTTTAACCGTCTAAACTCAAATCATTTGATTCCATCATCACAAATTTTTAAGTGGCTGAAATAAATTTCCTCGTTATTTCGTCGTTTTGAAATAAAATATTTAATATTTTAAATTTTACTGTTAATGGCACATGTGCACTCTGGTAAAAATATTAAATGTGAATACGGAAATTTTATGAAAGCGAACGAAATGACGAAAATTTAATAATCAATAATACGAAGAATATTTCCTAAAAATATAACATCCTCTTTTTCTTTTTTATTGTCATTATTAACTTTTGTATGAGAATAAGACCGATTATTAATATTATACTAGTCGTGGCGCAGGAGCACAAGAATGTGACGGTACACGAAAGGCTGTGGGCTCGATATTCACTCAATGAAAAATTATTTATTATTTACAAAACACGGCGTTGAGTTCCGCAACCCCACAAGCAATGCCTTTCGACGGAAAATGTAAAGCGGAGTGTCTTGATACTAAGCTCCCTCTGCGTACACTGCTACATGCGGGATACAGCGTAAAGCTGACAAAAAAAAAAATATTGCAATTGTTTTAATAATTGCCTTTAATAATATTTTTCTTTCGCCGTGTGATCCCGGCCTAGAATAGGATCATCCTGGTACTGATGGTGTCGTAAGAGGCGACTAAAGTACGTGTGGTAGAGTCACGTCGCCAGCAATGGCAACACGCATGGGCAGACTCGACCGGATCATTACCACCCCCGGCATTTAAAACCGGCGTGAAGTAGTGGCTTTATGCCACTACGTTTCGCATCAGGTAATGCCGGGCTCCGGAGCCCAACCCACCTTACAGGCAGGCAACGCACCTGCAGCTCCTCTGGTGTTGCACGGAGTCGTGGGCGGCGGTGATCAGGTGACCCGCACGCTCGTTTGCCTTGTCTTTTCCATAAAAAAAAAAAAAAAATATTTGTTTCAAATATTAAAATATTATGCCTATATAAAAAACCACCGAGGCGCAGTAGGACAGCGTTAGACTAGAAACTCGATATTTGTAGCTTCTATGACTACGAGAGTCATCTACGCTATGATAGACAACGTGCAGCGTTGATTACCACCACATAAGACGCAATGTCTCGAAATAGATGGAAAACAGAGACACAGTATAGTCGGTGACTATAAAGCGTGAATAAAAGGACCTAAGAAAATAAATTAATACTTGCACTCACTATATAAATATCGATTAAATATTAAATGCCAGGCGATATTCGTCGTCAACGAAAGTGTGACTCTAAACGCGACAGATTACGAGTTCTATTCCCGCTTGAGGGAATTAAATATTTAATATTATCATTTCTTCGCTCTGGTGTCAAAACAAAGCGCGACAGTGGGTACCGCCACTCAACACGCTATTTCTCCAGAATTCGGTGCAAAGTAGGGTACGGTGTCTTAACACTAGGCTCCATCTGACTACAAAAACAACAAAAATATATTATGTAATATCTAAAAGCCAGTCGTGGCGCAGAAAGTGTGACTGTAAAATTTGACTGGTTGTGGGTTCGACCCCACTCAAGGAAATGAAATATTTATTTATATTTATAATTTCATTCCTTCGCTCTGGTGTCGAGGCAAAGCGCGGCATTGAGTTCCGCTATTCAGCACGCAATGCCTGTAGAAATTAGCGGAAAGTGGAAAACGGAGTGTCTTAACACTAGGTTCCTTATGAGTAAAAAAATATAATATGAAATACCCTATAGATACTACTACCTAAAACTTATAATATTTTATAAAAAGAAATACCAGTCTCTGGTCGACAAGCCTCATCTACTCGGTTACATCAGTTCATAACTTCGGCCATTACGGCAGTCTGGCGTAATCCGTCACTTAAGAACTGATAACGGTTTAATGGATTAATTAAAATACATTATGAAAGTATTAAAATAATCTATTTATTTTTATGTTGACAATTTTTATTTGTTTTCTTTAGTTTAGTTTACCTATTATTGACTTTTTAATGGAAATTTGAAAGGGTGTCATAGTTCATGTTGCTGTTTTGTATATTATATTAGTTTTAATTTATTATTTATAACAAATACAATTTATGCTCCTTAGAAAATAAAAAAAAAAAACAGATTCACTTCCCGCATACAGCAGGGTAACCTAGTGTTAAGACATCCGTTCCCCACTTTCCGCCGCATTTTTCCATGCATTGCATTGCGTGTTGAGTGGCGGAACTCAACGCCGCACTTCTGCCTTGATACCAAAGGTAAGAAATAAAAATATTAATAAACAATAATTCATTCCTCCAAGTGGGGATCGAACCCTCTACCGTCACGTTACAGTCACACGCTGCTGCGCCTTTGTTTACAATATTCACAACCATTTCCCCAAATTATACACTCAATTATTCCAAACCACAATCAATAAATAAGGAACATAATTAAACAATAATTCTATTACTTATCTTTCTCCAAATCAATCCAATTCAAATGAAACAACATAATTTCTTACATAAAACCATTTATATATATTTACTGTAAATCCAAACACTAAGTGAGTGAATAACACTACGTTTGTGTCGTTGAGGACGGGACTTTGTTAATATTTGATCACAGCTGTCTCTCCGTACCGGGGAGGTCGTTTGTCCGGGAGACGTGGGCGAGGATGGACGTCTTGACGTGTTGCCTTGGAATAAATAAAGGTTATTGGGTCGCGTTCGAGCTTTTCTTGAACTGGTTTAATAAGTAGTATTTGTTATATGATGATTTGATTGTCTATTATCGTCGTGGTGTAAATGATGTAGAGTGTAGGTTTGATGTCTTAAAGTTAAAGTGCGACGTTCAGTTTCGCTAGTAAACACGCAATGTCTCGAACTTTGGCAGAAAAATGATGCCGAATACGGGAAATACGAAAAAGCTAAAAAAAAATACAATGTAAAATCGAAAATAATTTTAAATATAAGTAGTCCGCTAGAACGGAAATTGAATTCATAACCAACCGTATAGCTGTAAAAGGCACAAATATATCAATTGTAACTCGACGGCGTTTGATATTATTATATTTTTGCCTAAAATGAGGCTAGTCGTGGCGCAATAGCACAAGCGTGTGATGCTACAGTAAACGCTACAGATTGTGGGTTCGATTCTCACTCGGGAAAATAAAAAAATAATATATTCAGTTCATGCTTCTGGTGTTGAAGCAAAATTAAGGAGTAGTGTCCTACCATTCATCACACAATGCCTCCAGAATTCAGCGCAAAGTGGGGAGCGGAATGTCTTAACACTAGAATCCCTCTGCCTAACCTGCTAAATACGGGATTTAGCGCGAATCTGAAAAACAAAAATAAATAAATAAATATATTTTGGTTGCTACGAACATAAAATATCGATCGTCGATGAAAATATAAACTGAAGTAGTGATAAATGCTAAACGTGATAGCGAGTATACCAAATGGGGTCAGGACAAAAAGGTTATTAGGTCATGAATAATATCGAGCATTTATTAAAACCAGGCTATTGTTAATATTTAGTTAACTTAAATATTTAATGGGGCTTAAATATTATTGATATTAATGTTTAATGTCAGTTAAATACTAATTGACGGTATATGAATTTTAATGTGATTATAATATGAGGGCGCATAAGTGACTTAACAAAGAACTATAACATTTACGCCTGCTACGATAACATTTTAAGATAATTATTTATTTATTTAATAATGGATTCTGTCATAATGGTAGAACGGTGTCACTGTTAACGTGATGTTTATGGATTGGATCTCCGGGACATGGATTATTTTCATTTTCTCGCACTAGCAGGGCAACACGCGGCGTTGAACTACGCCACTCCTACGCAAAGTTTCAAATTCATGTGGAAAATGGAGAAAGGAGCGCTTTGACATTTGGTTCTCTTTCACAACTCTTGTATAGGGGAAAAGTAAAGCCGATTTTATACTTCAAATAAAATTTATATTATACACATATTAAAATATCCTCACACACAGCAGGGTAGGCAGAGGGAACCTAGTGTTGAGACACTCCGTTCCCCACTTTCTGCCGAATTCTAGAGGCATTGCGTGTTGAGTGGCAGAACTCAACACCGCGCTTAACCTCGACACCAGAGCGAAGAAATGGAAATATAAATTTAAGTAAATATTTCACCTTCTCGAGTGGAGATCGAACCCACAACCAGTCGGTTTTACAATCACACCTCGTGCCGCTGCGCCACGACTGGCTTTAACTGGCTTTTTTTTTTAAATATCCTTTGTATTTAATATTGACAAAACACTAATACATACTTTCAATACTAATATACAACGTCTATATTATAAATACTAGACCAATATCATAAGCGGAATGTGTAAATGGTCCATAAATGGTCCACTGAGGTTCGGTCAGTAGTGTTAAAGTAATTATTACGCTTCGACCAATTAGAAGATCGATCATATTCCCCGTGGATACCATATATGGTAATTGTGATAAATCATTATATTACTAATATTAGATATATATATATATATATATATATATATATATATATATATATATATATATATATATATATATATATATATAATATTAGTTGAAAGAAGTAAATACATTACTTTTTGGATAAATCTACATGATTATGTCATTTAATTTTGTCATATTGACTAGTTCTAAATATTTTGTGTGCTAAACTACTCGTTGTGTATTTGTAAAATATATTTTTAATCTGTTATATAATGGTGAAGCAACGTGTAGCAATGGAGAGAACGGGCAATATTATCTACTAAGAAAATACTGTGGGTTGATTGATTTAAAAGAAAATTATTAAACAATCAATCAACTTCACGCTATATCCCGTACACAGCAGGGTAGACAGAGGGAACCTAGTATTAAGGCACTCCGTTCCCCACTTTCCGCCGAGTTCTGGAGACATTCCGTGTTGAGTGGCAGAACTCAACGCCGCGCTTTGCCCAGACACCAGAGCAAAGAAATAAAAATTTATATGTAAATAAATATTTCATTTTCTCGAGTGGTGATCGAACCCACAACCAGTCGATTTTTTCAGTCACACTCTGTACGCCTGCGCCACGACTGGCCTCAAAAACAAATTATTAAATACTCTACATTATATAACTTTACATAATAATACAAAAAACATATATATTTTAACAAATTTTAATAACATCTAAGGATACATCTATACAAATTTATCATAAAAAGACTGTGCGTAAACTATTCATTTAGTTCTGCTCTACTAACTTTACTGTTCCATCCCGTACGAAGTGACATCAAAGCAACCCCGTCCAGTCCCGTGGAAAATTCGGCGATTCACAGTTTCAATATTGGGTCGCGGATTCGATGCAGAAAATTAAACTGCTTTGGTGTAGCTTTAGGGAACTTTGTTAGGGATGTCACGCGTAAACCTATACAGTGACGAAGTTACGATGACGTACCCGTATATTATTTTACATAACATATTTTTAAACTATAATATTTTACGATTTTTTCTACTCTCTTAAAATAAGTTTTTATACGAAAGTTTCGAGTTTTGTTTGTGATAATAGAGTTTTAAGTACTATAATAATGATATTGGTAGAGAAAACTTAGTCGTGCCAATTATATAACATCTAAACGTATCGAGAATTTTTTCAGCTTTGCACTTTATTCCCAGCAATCTAGCTAGAGAGAACGAAGCGCCAAAATAAAATAAATAATAGAGTGTTACATCACTTAATAAAATATTTTCACAGTTTAACATAAAAAAACGTATCAATTTAAATCACAACCCTTATAAAAATAAAACAAAATATCTAGAATACAATACAATATGCTTATATAGGGTGTGACCATTTCGTAATCATCAAATGCAGAGAAATTCTATATAAATTGATCGCGACATATTTATGGCTCAATAAGGCCGGATCTTGACGGCTGGTGTGGAACTGTCATTTTATTGAAGCGGGTATTGGCTGTATGTGAGAGTTTAGCTGAGCTGAATCTGTTTACCAGTCAATTTTATTGTATTGTATTGTAAATCTCAATTTTATGCTAAAAAATATATAAAAATTAAAAATTAAGTCAGCTTCACGCTGTATCCCGCACACAGCAGGGTAGGCAGAGGGTACCTAGTGCTCAGACACTCCGTTGCCCACTTTCTGCCGAATTCTGAAGGTATTGCGTGTTGAGTGGCAGAACTCAACGCCGCGCTTATCCTCGACACTAGAGCGAAGAAATGGAAATATAAATTTAAGTAAATATTTCATCTCCACGAGTGGGGATCGAACCCACAACCAGCCGAATTTACAGTCACACTTCGTGCCGCTGCGCCACGACTGGCCTCAAAAAATATAAAAAATATGGAATGTATTTACGTTATACTGACTAGGTTCTTTCTACCTACGGCATTATGTATGAAATATGATACATTCTTAGTGCCCGTAAATCATACGATCTATAGCCTTTTTCAATGAATGAACTATTTAACACATAAAGAATTCAAATAATGTTCCTGAGATTAGCGTGGTCAATCAAACAAACTTGAATAGTTTGTTTTTTTTAATATTATTATAGTATAGATGAAGTTCCATATAGTGATAGTAATTAGAACTTGCACTTATACTACTACTACTAACTACTTTAAAGAAATAGATTTTAATATGCCAACATATTTTAACTACTCACGAGAGTGTCTCAGAGAACAACATAGTTTATGCCATAGCCTCTTAAGACTATGTTTGTACATAGATAGAAGGTAATCTCTATCCTGCACATAGTCTTAAGAGGCTCCGTTCACCATTTTTCGCCCTAATTCGAAACATTGTGGGTTAAGTAGCGGAACTCAACCCCGAGTTGTGTCTTGCCAAAATGGGGAAATGAAAAGAAGTCACTGCTTAGAACAAATACAACCGACTGTTCCATAATAGCCTCTACAACAGAATAGTTGTAGGTTCTAATTCCATGTTTATGTTAACAAACGTTAAGTTCCCCAATTCTGCGCCCATTTTTTTTTAAATAAGTTAAGATCCAAGTAACATATTACTGGGTTATCACCAATTACCCCGCAAAATGCGGGAAATGCGTGAAAGTAACAAAAATTTGAATATGATAATATATTTACGTCACTAATATTTATGAAGAGCGTGAGCTCGCATAATTTCTCCATCTTTGTCAGTAATATTTTAACGCAATTGTCGCCGACATTTGCCTTTGATACTGTGATATATTTAAATTTAAATAATTTAATGTAAATTCGATACTTCATAAGATTGTTTTATTTTACTTTAAATTTGCTTAAAACGAGAGTAAATTTCGGAATTATATCTCTATATTTTATCAATTATTTTGAAATTACTTTAATTAAAAATATATGAAATCGCACATGCGTGTGACTGTAAACGTGACAGGTTGTGGGTTCGATTCTAAGTCGACAAAATGAAATGTTTAATATTTTAAATTATCATTATCAGGTTCACGAGACAAAGCGCGCCGTTGAGTTACGCCATCAACATGCAATGTCTCCCGACTTCAGCGGAAAGTGGAGAGCGGAGTGTCTTAACACTAGACTCCCTTTGCCTACACTACTGCAAGCGGGTTACAGCGTGAAGCTCAAAATAAATATACATACATATATCATCAAAGACATGGACGGGTCAAGATATATCGTGGCTCAGACGCCATTACGAACTTAATAGCTATTTGTGACCCCATACCAAAATGCTATACATAAATGAAGTTTAAGGGATTTCAGTATTCTATAATACGTATTAAGAGCGAAATTTGCTTGAACTTAACAATTAATTGTATGTACGTTCGTGTCATAAACACATGTTGACAGTGGTTTAGAGCTCAACAAAATGGCTGGCGATTTAGAGAATTGATGCTGAATTGTCAAATTAATTTAGGAAAAGTATTTCATATAATTCTTTTTATTGCTTTCTAATTTACTAATTTGGTTGGGGATAGATTAAATGTGTTGTGAGTACGATTGGGGTACTTATATTGAAATTGAAAACATTTTATTAGTTAGGCAAAAAAAAAATATTTTTGATGCCGGTACCTGAGAAGGTATACAAAGTCAAAATGTAAGACAAGCTACTTCCAACATAATTACATTGCTACGCAAAAAAAAATGAAACGCGTTTCTCTATCTCATATAGTACTTGTAGTACTTATTACAAATGCTATATTCAGAAAAATCTCTGAAAAATGTCACTATTTGGGTCCTGGTTCATCATAGCCAGCTCTGATTCCATATTATTGACGTACCTGAGCTACGTCTAACTGCCATGTTTATAACGTTTTTTTTTTAAATAGTTTTTTTATCATTTTCTCTTTTCTTTGTCTTTATTTTGTTACATAGTTACAAGTGGACCTAAAAAAAGCTCGTTAACAATTCTAGAGACGCCGCGCTTTGTCGCGATACCAGAGCGAAGAAATGAAAATTTCAAATATTTAATTTCCTCGTTTGGGAATCGACCCCACAACCTGTCACACGATTGCGCCTCTGCACCGGGACTGAGCTCAAAAAATGATCAATGAAAAAAATATGAACAATAAATTGTTTTTAATTATTTATTTCTAGGCTTTGTAGCTGCCATTTAAGCTGGTATGATCTAATCGAAATGCGCTTAAAAATACGGATTCCTTTTGACGGCATATCCAAAAGAAGTGATTTTGGATTTACGTCGTCCCCGGCACACGGTGCGTCTAAAGCGTATTTTATTTGTGAATTCGTTAACTGCAAACCTTCAGGTAAATCCTGTATCGAAATTGTATAAAATTTACTGTCAAAAGTCTGTTTGCAAATTTTATATTGAAATGTATGTGATTTTATAAAATTTCCGTATTTTTAGAAAGCACTGTCAGCTAGCTACTCGACGTAGCGATTGCATGTTTATTTTGTTGGAGCCAAGAACTTCTGCAATAGTAAAAATAGTATCTACTAATATAATATTGTTATTTTTCCAAGCAATTGTATATTATTATTTTTATTCCTTTAAAGTGTTATCGGGCACTAAAACAAATGACGATAGAATTCGGCAACCCCAAAATCAAATCCCCGTCCTACTGCGAACAGTGTATAATCTTTTAAAACACATCCTAATTCGTAGCTTTGCATACATACATCAAAGCTTGGTCGTGCCACCCTTTCAACCGATTCGCCCCGCGCCTAAAACCGCACAAATGCTCTCTTACATAACAATACAATACTATTGCTACAGCCTCCCTTACAATATAGTATATATAAACTACCCTTCCCGACCACGTGGTTCAATAAAGTATGTGCGAGATTCAACGCCATCTAGCGCAGGGTGGCGGAGTTACGCCGTGAAATAATAGCTGAAGTGGTTTATTTCGAGGTAGAGTTTTCAATTTCATAAACTATTTCAGATTTGCCACTAGATGGCTACACTTTCCGTAATATTGTATTACAATTTTCAGTATTTTACCTTAAGAAAGCCAGTTTTCTCTTCATGGACAATGAATAATATTGCTTCAGGTTAATATTTCATATAAGAACCATTTTTTGCCCAATATTATATTGTGTCATAGACAAGTAGGGAACAATGTACTGCCCTGGTGTTTTTTGAAGCACACTTAAAAAAACGTTTCTTTGTTTCAGCTCTCGGAGCTCGAGCAGCGAGTCCTTGAAGCTGAAGGGAGAGCGGAGGAGGCGGAAGACAAGGTATGTATTTAATTATTATATATTAACTAAAAAATATATACATACATATGTATATTATAACTTTATTCATTTTACTAAATATAATTTATTTAATCTATTTATATAAATAACAAAACTATTTTAAGTTTCAAATTTCACACATAAAAAATAATTATTTTATCAAGTAAGTATATATTCACGCGTCAAGCGAAAAAAAAAGAAGTTTTTAAAAACCTCATCCGGCTCACCCCATTAGAGTAACGGATGCGACAAATTAATAAAATACGAGTCACAATGACTCATCCGTTTCCGGTATTGTTATAAATCTCGCAATTATTTTCAAAGGCCGGTTTTTATCTGCCTGAAAAGCTATAGAAATACTTCACAAAACATTTAATGCAAGTCAGTAGGGTCGGCAAAAACGTTAGTCCCTTCGCTCTTGAGAGCTTCAGTGTTTTGTTGGAAAGCTTCGCAAATTAGTTTTGAAATACAATACAATTTCTGAAATATAATGACATGGGGTTAGAGTTGGTTTTTTTATGTTAGTGTCACTGAAAAATATTTTATAGGAAAATCATTCCGAAATATCACCTGATATCACCACAAATGCTACGGCGTTGCTTTTATATAAAATAAAATATCTGTAGGCGATCGTAGAGATTATAGACAAATCACAGATTTTTTTTAGCTTTGAGCTGTATCCTGCATGTGGGATTCTAGTAAGCAGAGGGATTCTAGTGTTAAGACAATCCTTACCCCACTTTCTGGATTCTGGAGGCATTGCGTGTTGAGTGGCGGAACTCAACGCTGCACTTTATCTCGACACCATAGCGAAGAATTAAATATGTTAAATATTTAATCTCCTCGGTGAAATCGAACCTACAACCTGTCGCGTTTATAATCCTGCTTGTGGCCCTGGCCACGACTGGACTATATTTAAATTTAAATTCGTCATACGTTCGTCGACTTCTTCAATGTAACACTAAAAAAAATGCTGCTTCTATATAATGCTTTAACATAACTTAAAAACAACCAATAAATATTTAATAAAATTTAACGAAGCCTATTAAACCTTGAAAGGTCGACTAATTTTACATTTAATACGAATTAACAGCTTACCCTCTTTATAAATGTAAATATATTTGTAAATTTTCACTTAATTTACTTCAAAGCGATCCGTTGTCAATACAAACGTAACGTTTTAATTAAGGACTCTACAAATTATTTATGCTTACAAATTACATTAAAGCGACGAGTTCCAATTCATTTACATATATTTAGTATAATATAAACAGTGAATTATTTTTATACAGATTTATTATATTAATAAACTACAAAAATTATTGAACTTTAAATATGTTTTTAAAAAAGGCGGCGTTGAGCTCTACCACTCAACACGCAATGCCACCAGATTCCTATTTCCCATATATCAGTGTGTGTACGGGATACATGAAGCTGATTTATTTTTTATTTTTGAAAAAAGGTTTATTTAATAGATTTATATAACATTTATTGGATCAATCTCTTCAGTAATCAGGATATGCTTAGTGGGATGTGCCAGTAAGAAATTATTATAAAAAAATATGAATTGTCAAGAGATTGGCAATTTCTATATCACTAATAACTCATAACCGGAAATCAGTCAAATGACAACTTTTAATTATTTATTTTCGATACATTATTAAAATACGCCGTCATCAACCCTCGCTTATTTAAATTTCGTGACACTTCAGTGGGGACGCTCCGTTTAGGGGTTATTACGTGTTGATGTACGATATGCATAATAAAGTATCTATATTTTGAATTAATTCAATATTATAAGAAAATCTTTCAATATTTTTAATTAATATTCATTTTTGAATTTTTTTTTTATTCAGTTTTACAATTTTATATACTCTTTAAATGACAAATACGGTTAAATAAAAACAAATATACATATGTTATAAGTACAAACAACAAATTAATATGATAAGAAAATATACCTGAGGATTCATATACTTCACTCGATAAATATTAAAATACCACATTACAGTACTTGTTTTTAATATCATAAAATGCAGACATCCTATCGCTACGTTCATACTTTTAAAATATTAAAAATATAATCATAATATTCGGTTTTTCCACAGCAAGTGCTTTATTTGCGAACAGTACACACAAAGCGCCGATCCTCCGGGATGCTATCGATTTTCCCGATTGCACTATGACTCATTCATATTTGCTATACAGATTTATTAGTACAACGTTTCGTTTACATATTGCTCTATGTACAACTCTGTTTAATTTAAAGTTAAACTTGGTATAGGAGTACCTATTATATACACATACATATTTAATTTACATGTTAGATGGATTATCTGTATATTTTTACGGTTATATTATGTAATATTATATTACTTTGGAGGACGCAGGTTTTAGTTCAATGTTTATATATTTCAAATTAAATGTGGTTATTAAATTAAATGAGGCCAGTCGTGGCGCAGGGGCACAAAGTGTGACTGTAAAACCGACTGGTTCTGGATTTGATCCCCACTCGAAGAGATGAAATATTTACTTAAATTTATATGTCCATTTCTTCGCTCTGGTGTCGAAAAGCGCGGCGTTGAGTTCTGCCACTCAACACGCAATGCCTCCAGAATTCGGCAGAAAGTGGGGAACGGAGTGTCTTAACACTAGGTTCCCTCTGCCTACCCTGCAGTGTGCGGGATACAGCGTGAAGCTGATTTATTTATTTATTTTTATTAAACATATTTAATTTGAAATATAATCTTTGGTTATATCAATTACATACTCTTTTGTTCTCTTATATTATTCTATTGATAACTTGACATACTTATCTTGTTTGTTTAGAAAATACTCGTAACCCAGACCTTTGTTATCAAAGAAGCTTTCTACTTCTAGCTTTTTCCTAGAATAGACATAAAACCTAACTGCCTCTCAAACTTCAACGTCTTGACCTAAATACTGGCATAACATAGTGTTTGTGCTTTTATATGTGAATAGAATGCTCTAAAAACCGCTTACTGTTTTGTAGACTACATTATATAAAATGCAGTTTTTGCAATTAAATAAAATTTGCTTTTAACATTGAAATACTATTAGTAATTTTTTTAAAAGCCTTAGCTAAAAATTCTAATGAAAAATTTCAAAAGGCGAAAAATTTATAGACTTCATTATGCAAATATAAACTAAAACTATAAATTAATTAAAGATAAGACGCAGAATTTTTTTTAATTATAATTTTTTTAAGAAAAAAGAAATATTGCAAAATACATATATGGCAGTCGATGGATCTGTAGAACATTACTACATTATGAAAAATGGTAAAAGAAAATGTTTTCCTTGAAATACATTTCACAGAAATTAGAATAATATAAATAATCGTCATCATCCTACTAATATTGAAACTAAATACATGAATATAAATTTGTTTGTTACGCTTTCACGTCAAAACTACTCAACCGATTTTCATGAAACTTTGTACTTATATTCTTGGAGATATAAGAAAGGACATAGGATGCTTTTTATTAAAAAAAATATATACATATATATAAATATATTTTTAAATATTATTATTATTATCTTTTGGCTATAATATATAAATAAGATTAAGCGAGCAAAGTCCACGTTTAAGTCCCTAGTATTATTATAATTGATCACAAAAAGATGATATAACGGCTAAAAGATTCCATGTATGCGCAACGTCTTTTTTATTCAAGTATAATCTATGGTCACAATCAATGACGTAACCCTACCCATGTGGCATGGCTTTGTACACAAAAACTAAATATACATATAACTACATACGACTATAACCTGTATTCACGTGAATATAAAACTGAAATCTCTTTCATAGACAATCTCATTTTTTTTATCAAATGTCTGGCACTGGCAACAATACAGTAGTCACCCTTGTAGGGTCACCATGGCACAAAAACCAATAAAAGATTTTTAACATATTTTTCAAGGGAATGAAAATATATATATTTTTAATGACTACATATAAAATACAAGCAGGTTTCAAAGAACATAAAATTGTTATTGTTTTCGAGGTTATATTTATTAATAAAAATAACGAAAGAAATATTTTCTCAATTCGGAGAAAGTAAAAAGAGTTGAATATGTTATCGTTGTCACTTTATAACACATATGACTTCAGCTTATATTTATATGTCTGGCCATAATAAGGTAAGAATTGTGTAACATTTATGGTAACCCTATCCAGAAGCACCCTTACGCATGCGCAATGGACCCCAACTTCAATTTATACGACACCAAGCTCTACACGCAATAACTTCACATCTAAACTGTATATACATAATCCGTGTTATTTTAACATAAAAATAAAATACTCGCCTCCATACATTCCGTCTCATAAAAAATCTTTATTTAAAATTATCTACAAGGAAGTGGTGTAACTGTATATAGAAGTTAAAATCGTATAATAGAATAAATAATCGATAGCTATTAATTATTTGTGTTCAGAGCGTCGCTTGTGCTAAACAAATACGTAAGATATCGAATACAACGAATTTTATTAGTTTTATAGTTTTATTCGTGACAATCTATTGATATGTCGAAGCCTAACACTCTGAAGGCGCATAGATTGAGTGCAGAATTCGCTGAGAAACGAGGGCATGCTATGAAGAAAACGGATCCTAATTCATAGCAGTCACCTGTAAGTACTGTATTGGATTTTCCTTTATGCTTTTAGTCTACATTGTGTTTAAATAGGTTTACAATATATCAGTTAATGTCATATTTGTTGACATATATAGACTATAGTGTATAACATATTTTTTACAATATTGTTGATGTAAATAGGTATAAAAGCCACTACAAATAAGTGAAAACTAACGTGCTTTCATGAAATAAAAAACTAAATTGGAAATTTGCAAAAGTGTTATATAATTCGGTACAAATTTATATTGTTTTTTTTACAATTTGTCGAATTGTGCATGATTCTAGTTAATGACCTACTACTTGGTATAGCAAATCTGTATATATTTTTTTTTAGTAATTCAGTTTTATCTTTAAAATTGTTTATAATTTTTTTTATATTATTCTTCATATGATTATGATCAGTATTTACTAACAAAACATTGTCATATTGACTTATATTAAACTCGCATTTTTGCACAAAATTTGCCAACTTTTTTGTTCTTTATAGTATTCTTTTTCCTTTAGTATTATTTTTTAAGTTACGTATGGACAATGCGAAATCAAACAGATTTATTGGCTATTTTCAATTACTAAACCCAAAAATTAGCTTATCTTGTGTCATAAAAAGGAGTGTTATCTAAATAATAATAATAATATTTCATGTTTTAAATATATTTTTTGTTTGTTTTGCACAATGAAAGTTTTCAATAAACTATACCTATTGTTATAAACAGTCATCATCTAAATTAAATTACATTAAAATCAACATTTGTATATTTTTATTAAATGAATACTAAAAACATTATTTAAGACAAATAAAAAATATGTCATAGCTAAGATGCTGTGTCATTAAAAAAAAAACAATAGTTTTAATTCATAATACGGTAGTAAGCACATGCGATTCGACAATATGGCGGCGCGGCGCCAGCTGTCCGCATGCGTACTACGTTCCCGCCATGTTTGACGTAACGTAACCCAACAATGGTGATTGAGTAGTGTAAATGAACTGCTTGACATGTTAAAATGGTGTATAATATGTACTTTTAAATGAATTTTCATAATTACATAGCGTCGTGTTTACGTATACTAAACGTTTAATGTTATGGAAAGTTTTACAGAAACTATTGTTTACAGACAGAAAAACGATATTATGTTCTTAAAATAGGCAATAAAAAATAGTATGTATTATTAAATTTACTACATTTATGAAAAAATATAAATATTTGAAAACATGTACATAATTAAATATTTTATCACAAATTTATCTTCGTTAAATATCACTTATAATTATAATAAATTCTCCAAAAGGGGTAAACAAAACATATTTTCAAGATATAGCAAAATATTTTGTATTACTAATACACCAGGTTAATAAGCACAGTAATATATTATAAACACGTTGCGATATATTCCAGTAAAGGATGTGAGAAAGTGATCGTTCAACACAATATTTACAAGAGTTTATATTTGGTACGTCGAATCGATGTCTCTACAGTGACTCACAGTGCAACAACCCGCCTTGACAGCTAGACAGACCGACCGATCGGTGGCTGGATTAAGGCCTGTGATACACATACTCTTCCTCTTCCTGCAAGAAAGAAGTTAATCATTTTTTTCTCAGTACTTTGTTCTCTTTTTTCTTATAAGAATAACCTCTATTTCTTTCTTCCCTGACCTGACGTAGAGACTCTACGTACATTATTGTCTATTTTGTATTTACTATTTCTTGCAGGCAGTAGAATAATATTTTTCATCTTTTAATTTAGAAATAGTATATATAATCACAAGCATCATATTTTCTGCGAGTATGTGCGTAACAACCATTACTTTTATCTATCTACAAATCTATATGTAATATGTATTATTTGACTTTGACTTTGATATGTGTATACGGTTTTTGTATTGTTCTAAAGATTATGAAATATCCTACATCAGTGACAAAACGTAGCTTTACTTGGTAAGCAGAATTGTGCTTCACAATGACTTAAGGCCACTCGTGTCGCAGGGGCACAAGTAAACGCGACAAGTTGGGGGTTCGATCCCCACTCGAGGAAATGAAATATTTATTTAAAAGTATTTTTCCATTTCTTTGCCCCAGTATCGAGGCTTAGCGTATCGTTGAGTTCTGCCACTCAACATGCAATGCCTCCAGAATTTGGTGGAAAGTAGAAAACGGAATGTCTTAAGACTAGGATCCCTCGGCTTGCCCCGTTAAATGCGGGATACAGCGTGAAATAAAACTCAATGCCAATTTAAAATCATGATTGTTAAATTCACACTTTTTTAAAGAAGTTAGTGATGTACTAAAAACTCCATTAAGAGGCATCAATTTTGTAGTGTAGTAATGTGAAAGCTAAGCCCAAGGTTGTGGCAGTCGAAAAATGACCAAGAGTAGATGCTATCTCCAAGGAATGAAAGAAAGTGATATGGAAGTAAAAGTAGGTGATGTGAATGCAAATTGCCTGCTGTACGCAGATGCATTGCTTATTGCGCCATGAAGTTGTGAGAAGCATTAGTCACCACTCTGAAAGAAGGATGTGAAAATAATGGTCTAAGCCTGAATGACGTAAGTAAAACGTAAGTTTACGGAAGTAAAACATTTGGTATTTGAAAAGCATGAAGTAAGGAAAAGTGAGGGGTAAGAGTACGTAGAGACCGTAGCGTTTGGTGCTCCGTTCTCTCTGACTAACTTACTACAGGATACGGCGTGAAGCTATATATGTATGTATGTATATATGTAGAATCGATAATTGTGAGTTGATCCGTACACCGCACATAAAATGTGATATTTACTTAATTCTTGAGTTCCAACACGACATTAAAGGGCGGAACGTTTGGATTTTATATAATTTAAGATTTTTAAATATCTTTTATTTAAATAGACGATTCAAAATTATAAATACTTTAGAATCTTCGAATGAACATATAAAAAAATACCACCGGTACGGAAAGCAGTTCCGCTGAGAGGATCCGGCAAGAAACTCAGCTATTTTTAATGTCAATGCTACAATTTAATTATTACATAAACTGGCAACTATGCTGCAAGACATTCAATAAATATGAATTATTCTGTAAATATTTTTGAATAGTATAATAAGCTTTACTTGTTAGTATTATTTTTTAGTTATTTTAAATAGTGGCAAAATACAAAAGAATATATTGCCGAATTTTATTATATACACTCATACTCAGACCCATAAAAAACTTACTAAATTTTTAGAGGCGAGACGAGAAACGTAACGAAACGAGAAAAAAAGGTTATCCAATATTTAATTTAAATATAATTTGCAAATAAAACTAAATAAATATTACGTACAATTTCAATATAGTTTTATTTACGGTGTATATCTATATATATAAAAGGACTTGTGCTGACTGACTGAGGTAAGACGCACGCACAGCCGTAACCGCTGATGGTAGAAACGTGAATTTGGGCAGATGTTTATTTTCATATTCTGGACATCCACTAAGAAGGGAATTTGAAAAATTTTAACCCTAAAGGGATGAAATTGGGGTTGAAAGTTTGTATGGAAAAAATGTTTAATCTGTACCGATTTTTATAAAATTTGAAATTCAGACTCTTAAAAATATTTCATTGAACACGTGTTTCATGGTTTTTAAGAATTCACCCCCTAAGGGTTCAAATAAGGGATTGACAGTTTATATGGAAAAATCTTTAAATTGCCACCGATTTCTATAAAAATTTAAATTCAGACTGTTAAAAATATTTTATTGAACACGTGTTTCGTGCTTTTTTTAGAATTCACTCCTAATAAGCGGGCGAAGCCGCGCGCGCCCTCTAGTTGTATATAAAACGCTAACAAGTAGAATCAGAGTAACAAATTTTAAACAACTTTTCAGCATATCTATAGTCCCCGACGGAGCCGTTAAGGTAACGAGGAAAGTTCACAAGTTAGAAATAAACTTGTCGTTAGTCCAATTAAAGTATATAATTATAAAAGATTTAACGTTGTTGAAAAGGAAAGTCATACATTTGTTGATTTTATGATTCCTCTCTTTCGCAAATCAAATCAGCTTCACGCAGTATCCTGCACACAGCAGCGTAGATAGAGGGTATCTACTCGTAATGTTAAGACGCTCCATTCCCCACTTTTCGCCAAAGTTCAACTCAACGCCTCGACCGCCGATCTTCGGATTTCGGGAAAAGTAGAGTAAAACACTCTACTTTTCCCGATCTCTAGTTTTCCTCAGAATACCCTGCTGCCTGCTGCGCATATACAGGGTGGAAGTGTCAGCACCACATTAAATGAAACCACAGTTTTAACTACTCTATAAAAGCCTAATATAATTCAGAAAAAAATAAATTCCCAAAAATGAAAAAGTTTTTTTTTTCAAACAAAATAAATAGTAAAATTGTCATTTTAAAACAAAACGCCATTTGTAAGGATGGCGCACGCACACATAAACCTATCAAAGGAACACCGCCGCACACGCCTCATTTCGAAATCGAGTCGTATGTATTGGCGATAAAGTTCAAAGTTGTTTGTAGTAGTAAGTGTTTATGTTATTGGGATCTATACGTAATCGCGTCACACGAAATACAGGTATGGATAAAAATCGTGAAATGAAAAAAAAATCCTACGTCCCAACTGTTGAGGCATCTTAATTAATTTCTTTAGGTATAGGTTTGAAATATTTTACCCTATATGCTGTTTCCGTAAAATGGAGCGCTGCCTCTTCCACCCTGTATATATATATATATATATATATATATATATATATATATATATATATATTTATGTCGACGAAAAACCTTTATTAACAAATATGATGATTCGTAATAACTTTTGTGATAAAGCTAAATAAAATACTCAGTAATCCATTAAATTTATGTCGCGTGAAGGCTTTAATTGTCACGCGAACTCTTGACACTTTCATGTTTGTACATTACGGTTATATAAAACGGTGTTAATGTGAGAACATTTGTATTTTAATTGATTAATTATAAGGTACACGATCAAATTAAAATATTTTAAATCAAATCAGCTTCACGCTGTATCCCGCACACAGCAGGGTAGACAGAGGGAACCTAGTGTTAAGACACTCCGTTCCCCACTTTCTGCCAAATTATGGAGGCATTGCGTGTTGAGTGGCAGAACTCAACGCCGCGCTTGCCCTCGACTCTAGAGCGAAGAAAATAGAAATATAAATTTAAGTAAATATTTAAATTTTTCATTTCATTCACAACCAGTCGGTTTTACAGTCACATCTTGTGCCACTGCGCCATGACTACAATCGTACGTATCGATACGTATCAATATATCAATATATAATAAAATATTTTAAGATAAAATAATAATAGGTTCATACTCTTATAAAAACATGAAATAACCCAGGCTTCAATTTAAGTGCTACAATCCATATCGGGATAACTTTAAAATTATATCTCAAAATATTTCTCCGATTGAGAAATAAACTCACTATTATTAGACAGATAAAACAAAACTACACCACTATGGCTCTTTTAAATATATATTTTTTTAAATAATCAGTTCTTCACGTTCTATATAACTTTTCTTTTGGCTTCCATTCATATTTTATCGCTGCCAACGCTTTAAAGCCTTTTAACTAACGCCGCTATCGTGAACAGAGTCGTTACCGTACACTGTTGCATTTTACGTTTTTTCTACTACAGTTTTTACTACTTTTTACAGCGACATTGCGACCTATATTCAGTGCAAAAAATATCAGGTGAGGCACATATCACACGTAATGACGACGCCATCTGAAAAAAAAAGAAGCACATATTTTTTATTAAATCGTAATGTAAGAGTAGTTGTATTAGTATATCAGATAAAATATAAAATATGTCGTGTGATATATTTCATTTGAGAAACGTTATTCTTCTTCACTTTAATGTTCTGATCTGACTTTAATCTAAATAAAACTCTGAGAAATTCTATGTTTATTTTATAAAGATGCTGTAAAGGTATCTAGATTATGTTTTAGAATATTTATGTAACAATTTAAACGTAGCAGAACTGCGTCTTTTGAAAAACGATTGCGATCAACATTTTTATATTATTTCTATAATATTTGTCAATTCTTAGCGTGAAATGACACTTGTGGAAAATGTTTAAAACGATTTACATCTATTTATTAAAGATTAAAATTTAAAATTATGACATTGGATATAAATATACCTAATAAATAGATAATTAATTTTTTTATATGAAAAATAACATTTATTTTGTGGCCACTCGTGGCGCAGAGGCACAAGCGTGTGACTATATACGCGAGATTGTGGCTTCGATTCCCATTTCAAGAAATGAAATATTTAACATTTTTATTTTATCGCTCTAGAGTCGAGGCGTTAAGTTCCGCCACTTAACAAGCAAAAAAATACTTAGCATTAAATCATATAAAGATACATTTACTAATAATAATACGAAGCAAAAGCCCAAAAACAATTTAGCAACTGATCAAAGCGTACATAATTCATGAGCCTGCATAGTGCATAGTATGACGCATTGCGCATTTACATAGATCCTATAGATACACACACACACATCGGACGCAGCTGGCGTGAAATAAAATTTTAATAAAACAGCCATTGTATTGAGAATCCGTCCTTTATATCCCATTTGTAAGCGCTTAATGTCCTTCGGTCGCTTAAAGTGTTTCTCGCCACGATTTCACAGAGGCATTTTCCCGCAACGCAAGATTGAAAAGTTTTAAAGTGGGTGGTGCGAGCGAAAGAATTGCATTAGAAGTTGCACAAAAAAACTATAACAGTTTCATTTTCTAATGCTACCATGTTTTTTCACGCATTGTTGTTTTCGAAATCTTACGACTTGCAAACATAGATATACACAAATTTTGTTATTTTAAGTAAATCGGATACTTAAATATATGTATATACCTATTTGTAATCAACTGCAGTAATCAAAACAAACTCTTTATATGAGGCCAGTCGTGGCCCAGGAGTACAAGCGTGTGACTGTAAACGTGATAGGTTGTGAATTCCATTACTACTCAAGAAAATTAAATATTTAATACTTTCATTTCATCGCTTTGGTGTCGAGGCAAAACGCGGCTTTGAGTTCCACCATTCAACATGCAATATACCTATATCTCCAGAATTCAGCGCAAAATGGGAAGCGAAGTGTCTTAACACTGGCCTCTCTCTGCCTACCCTGCTACATACAGGATACAGTGTAAAGCTAATAAAAAATATCTTAATATCTACTTCTTAGCCATCAATTTTAAACTAGAAATAAAATTTAAATTGACTGTCCATACTAAAATACTTTCACTTATCCACACTCTTCCTGGAACGTGTCGGTAATGTTCCATAGTTGATTATTAATATTTCCTCATTGAATTCATCAAGTTGACTTAGAGATTCCTAGCAGGAAATCACGTCCAAAATTGTCACAGGAAACGTTGCCGCCTCCCGCAATATTAACAACTTATCTATATTCGTTGGACGTCTGTCTGTCCGTCACGAACTTAATTACTACTAAATTCGTCACGATCTTATCTTAAATAGCTATTTTTAAAAGAGCGATTCTTTTTTGTTGTTGTTATTTTTCGCTGCTTGCAATTTATTTACACTGTAAAAGTTGGGAGTAGGAAACTCAATCACAAATCCTTATTTCTTCTACTTTTGTGCTTCTTATTAAGTTCACTGTATGTTGGGCTATACAATTATCGCATAGTTTATACATAATAAAAAAAATCAGCTTCACGCTGTATCCCGCACACAGTGGGGTAGGCAAAGGGAACGTAGTGTTAAGACTCTCCGTTCCCCACTTTCTGCCGAATTCTGGAGGCATTGCGTGTCGAGTGGCAGAATTCAACGCCGCGCTTAGCCTCTACACCAGAGCAAAGAAATGGAAATATAAATTTAAGTAAATACTTCATCTCCTCGAGTGTGGATCGAACCCACAACCAGTCGGTTTTACAGTCAAACAATTAGTGCCGCTGCGCCACGACTGGCCTCAACTTTATACATAATGTTATATTATATATTTCTTTGACGTGGCGTCCAGACGTGGATATTGACCAGAAGGCAAAAAAACTTTGGTATTTCGTTGTCTGGGTTACGTTAAAGATCACAACCCATCAATTCTAAAAAGATGACGAATCTACTCAAAAATAGTTTACCGTCAATCGTTTTAAAAAAAGGGGAAAAGTAAAAAAAAACAAACAATTTTGTACTTTTTGGTAGTGTGATTATTCTATCTCGTTAATATATCCATATCTTTTAAGTTCATAATATACCTACATTTTTATTTTAAATAAACATTATTTGACAATATAAATATGAATATTACATCCAAATTATAAAACAAAAACATTAAATCTTGCCAAGCTATGATAGAAACACATAAGTGCTATAAAGCTTACTTCATCAATATTAACAACAATTAACACACTTGACCTTTGCATCCTGACACCAAAACAACAATCATGTCATCTTAAACTAAAATAATAACTCTTTTTCTCTTTTTTAGTCTTCTTTATTCTACTAGTAATAGGGTTTAAGTTTACAAAGCAGTTTTAACCCAATAGTATAAAACTTAAATGAATATGCGAGCGTGTAGATGTGCTTTATGTTTGGACACGCGCCAGACCGTGGCTCCGGCGATGTGTCGTTTTTCTCTTTTTTGGATTAGAATAGTGTACTGTAAAATTGCTACTATCAGAACTCGTGTAGACAAGACTCTATGTATTTCGTAACTTTGTTTCATTTTATTTTTATGTTTAATATAGTCCTATAATACTTGGTTTAGTTACGAAATTTATACATTAAATAAAAATGTAGGTGACACGGTTTGTACATGGAAGATATATGTGAAAAATTATTAATGTTTAATGAAAACGCCATGAACGACTATCGTAGTAACGATTTCTTTTTTATTTTTAATCTGTTTGTCAGTGCGTCTGTGCAAGCTTATCTCAGAAACGGCTTTGTATTTTTGTAACCTCACCTTAACATTTAGTGTTTGTATTATTAGTATACTTGTTTACAAATTAATCATACGATTTCCTTTTGAGATACTTCATGTATTTAATACTTTACATCATATATCTTATAATAATAATTGATTTATTAAATTATATAAATTATACAATATTAAATAAAGCCACTTCTACAGGTGCATGGCTCTGTAAACGTTAGACCATCGGGATTAGTGAAGGAATCAATGCTCTAACGACTGCCACTCCAATTTGCTAGAAACGTGTGCTGTCGCTTTTATTGCTCTCCGTTTTGTGTTGGATGACTCACTTTTGACAGCTTTTCAAATGTGAAAAATATATACTAGCCATATTTTTTTAATTACCTTATACTGACGATTATTCATGGAAATCGTTTGTTTTTATAACAAAAATGTATTAGAAATTATATTTTTGGAAACGGAAATGATTCACGGCTATATTCCTTTGTTTTTAATATTATTTTGTTTTAGTTTTAGGTTTGTAAACATATAAATTGAATAAACTACTTCGTTAAGCATAATACATATGTATGTATATTGTATATAGAACTATAGTTCTCATTTAGTATATTTAGCCGTGCGCTAAAACATTTCAAACAACGCAGTAAGTGTCTCTACATTTGCTGGTCTCTACTCTCGTAGCACTTAAAAATTACAAACTTAGCAATTTTCAAGTTTGTTCTAAACATTGTGAAGGCTTAATGGATTTATACTTTTATATTGTTGTATATGATCTTTAGTAATAATAATAAAAGTAGCTTCACGCTGTATCCTGCACACAGCAGAGTAGGCAGAGGAAACCTAGTGTTAAGACACTCCCATTTCCCACTTTCTGCCGAATTTTGAAGGCATTGCGCCTTGAGTGGCGGAACTCAACGGCGGAAAGAAAAAAATAAGTAAAAAAAATATTCTCTAAAATATACGTTTACTTTTAAATGTATCTCTATATGAAAGCTATATCGGAATATAGCTTCCTTAAGAAGAAACATTAACTGGTTACATCATGAAACAAAATAATCTTACTAATATAGAGATGTTCAAAGTCTATTTTTACCATGTTAGAACAATGGATAAGTACAGTGAGAAACAAAACTGCCTCTCGCTTGAAGATATTTTCACTTACCTATAACGTGTAGTAAAATAAGGAGTGTAAGAGAACATGTTGTGGGTTTGATTCCTATTCGGGAGAATGAATTATTTTCAATGAAGCATTGAGTTCCGCCACTCGACACGCAATATTTTTAAAATTGGGCGGTGAAAGTGGGTAAAGGACAATCTATTAAACTCTCCACCCAATTTATTCTCTTAACACTACGTTCTCTCTGCATATCCTGCTACGGGCCACAAAGGGAAGCTAATAAAATCAAATCACATAATAATAATTTACAAAGTTTGCTTCCAACAATATAAGTATGTACGAGTATGTACATATATATTGTAATCTATATTGTAGTACCCTACCCTGCCTACCCTGCTGTGTGCGGGATACAGCGTGAAGCTAATTTTAATTTAATATTGTAGTAGGAGGCCAGTCGTGGCGCAGCGGCACGAAGTGTGACTGTAAAACCGACTGGTTGTGGGTTCGATCCCCACTCGAGGATATGAAATATTTACTTAATTTATATTTTCATTTCTTCGTTCTGGTGACGAGGTTAAGCGCGGCGTTGAGTTCTGCCACTCAACACGCAATGCCTCAATTCAACAGAAAGTGGGGAACTGAGTGTCTTAACACTAGGTTCCCTCTGCCTACCCTGCTGTGTGTGGGATACAGCGTGAAGCTGATTTTGATTGAATTTTTATATTGTAGTAGTTTTTAATAAGACTGTTTTTAGAAGAGAACATATTTTCTTAACCGACTACCGTAAGGAGGAGTATCTACCTGTATTTTTTTATAAATAAATTTATATTTTGTTAATGATTATACTATAATAAGCCAAAATATATCCAATATTAGAATGAATAAACAAATCGACTACTGTTACACAAATCCGCTCTCGGAAGCTTTCATGCTGGGATCAGCGTGAATCTGATTTAATCTATAGTTGAAAACGATGATAGATTTACAACGAACTAGTTAATAAAACAACACTATAGTAAGTAAGCTCATAAAATATATAATTTTTCTTTAAATTCTAAATTAGTTTTTTCTAATACTTTTTTGGTTCAGAAAACCGTTTTAGAAACTGCGTCTTGTAAAAAGATTTATTTTCTCTTATTGTAGTTTTTGAATATACAACCGCTAAATTTATCTTTGTACTTGCCAACAGTGTCACAATGGTAAATGTTTAAGAAAAAGCATATAACTTTTTAATAAAGCGCCAAAATTAAAGCAGTGAGGCGTACGCTTGTGCCCCTGCGCCAGGGCAGGGGCACAAGCGTACGTCTGTAAACGTGGCAGGTAGGTTTGATTACCACTCGAGTAAAAGAAATATTTAATATTTTTATTTCCTTGCTCTGGTGCCCAGGCAAGGCGCGGCGTTGAGCTCCGCCACATAAAAAAAAAGAAGCATATTACTTATTTTTCAAAGCGCGGTGTTGTTCTCACAATGTCTTTTCACCTATCTATTCTGTTACATGCGAGATATTCGGAAAAATTCTGTTCGTTATATTAAAAAAAAATAAACATAATCTATAAAATCTATTTCATATTATTTTTTTCACGTGGTAAAATATCATACAAAAATATGATCCATAAAATCTATTTGTTGATAACAAAGCATTGGCAGGAATGTTTGAATTCAATAGTATTGTTTAGAGATGATAGCAATTTAAACGCTTTCACGTTCAAATGCTTTAGTCGTCCGTTCAGAATGGAATTTTATTTTTATTCCATATTTATTCAAAAATAATATTTTTAGGGTTCCGTACGTTTCAAGGAAAAAAAAGGAACTCTTACTCTATAAGATCATTTTATTGGGCGTCTGTCTGTCGGTCTGTTAAGAGTCTTTATCTCAAAAACGCTTGGAGATATAGAGTTGACATTCCAACCATATATTTAGAGAACCGTGTATTTTGACGATATTAAGAGAATGAAAATTGATAAGATACTTCCGGTTGACCTAGAGTTATGAAATTTGTCACCTAACATCTGCAGGTAGTATTAGTTCAGGAAAAAAATTAAACTATACATTTGTGGGTAAATCCTTAAAAATAATAGCCCTAAAGGGGCGAAATTTGGTATTAAAGCCGCTAGCTTAAATGAGGTATCAGATGAAAGGGCTCTACCTAACCTAAGCTTCAACTCCTGAAAAAGCTCCAGACCTCCAATTTTTGTAAGGAACCCACGGTGGGCGAGCCCGGTTCGCGCTTGTCCGGTTTTTTTAACACTCCCACTTCTGAAGCGCCGATGCCGCTGCGATTTGAAATGTTTTGATTTTGAATATTATTGTAATTTATTTATAAAAAAAAATAATAATAGATCATGTATGTATTTAACTAGTAAGTGTACATTAAAAACTAAGGCTATATTGCATCGGAATTGAGTCTGATAGCGGTAATCGCGAAGGTTGTGGATTCGATCTTCACTCGGGGAATTATATTTTTTTGCCACGCCATGTGCAATGTCTCGAAAATTGGGCAGAACATGGAGTACAGATTGTTTTAACGCTTTGTTCTCGAAAAATTCGGCGGTAAGTGGAAAACAGAGTATGTTAACACTGAGGCCAGTCGTAGCGCAGTGGCACGAAGTGTGACTGTAAAACCGACGGGTTCGATCCCCACTCGAGGAAATGAAATATTTGCTTAAATTTATATTTCCATTTTTTCGCTCTGGTGTCGAGGTTAAGCGCGGCGTTGAGTTCTGCCACTCAACACGCAATGTCTCCAGAATTCGACAGAAAATGGGGAACAGAGTGTCTTAACACTAGGTTCCCTCTGCCTACCCTGCTGTGTGTGGGATACAGCGTGAAGCTGATTGATTGTTTCTTCTGCCTACCCTACTGTAAATGGGATACAGCGTGAACCTGATTTAATTTTTTTTATTTACTAAAAATAGTCTAAACTTAACACTGACTTAGTATACCTACCTAACGTAAAATTCTAGAGCATAGGCGCCTCGTCGGCGCCGGAAATGGGTGGGAAGGTGGGTGAAACGCCTTGAAAATATCTTGGTATGACGAAGCGTTCAGTATAATAATAATCTTTGAAATGCTATCGTCAATCTACTTAATGCGGCCACGGTATAAATTATATTGATTTAAAATAACATGTATATTACTCATTTATAAGATTTAGTTTTTTAACCGACTTCTGTAAGAAAAGGAGGTTATCAAGGAATTGTATTTTTTTCTTTTTTTTCTTTTTTGTGTGTGTTAGAACCTCAGAACTTTTGACTGGGTGAACCAATTTGGACGGTTATTTTTTAAAAGAAGCATTTGATAGAAAATCTTGACGTTACAGCAAATACTAGGAGTCAATATAAAGTGTAAATAAACATAAACATTTTGTCTGTAGAATGATAACTATTTTATAGTTAACATTTAACTTTTATTGAACTAATTTTAAATATGTATCAGTTTCACGCTGTATCCCGCACACAGCAGGGTAGGCAGAGGGAACCTAGTGTTAAGACACTCCGTTCTCCACTTTCTGCCGAAATCTGGAGGCATTGCGTGTTGAGTGGCAGAACTTAACGCCGCGCTTAACTTCGACACCAGAGCGAAGAAATGGAAATATAAACACATTTCAATTCCACAATTAATTAATTGTACTTTTTAACTGTTACATTCAATCACTGGCCAGTCGTGGCGTAGCGGCACAAAGTGTGACTGTAAAACCGACTGGTTGTGGGTGCGATCCCCACTCGAGGAGATGAAATATTTACTTAAATTTATATTTCCATTTCTTCGCTCTGGTACCACAAAGCGCGGCGTTGACTTCTACCAACACGCAATCTTCAACACGCAATGCCTCCAGAATTCGGCACAAGGTGGGGAACGGAGTGTCTTAACACTAGGTTCCCTCTGCATACCCTGCTGTGTGCGGGATACAGCGTGAAGCTGATTTGACATTCAATCACTAATCATAACAAAATTCTTTAAATAGTTATGATCGCAATAGAAATGTCATGTGCATTATTCGCCGCCGTCTGACAGCCGGTATGCGGATATTGTCAAAAGTTTAATCAAACTTTAATTAAATTCCAACGTTATATAGTACTGGAGACCAGTCGTGGCGCAGGGGCACAATAGTGCGATTGTAAACGCGACAAGGTGAGGATTCGATTCCCACTCGAGTAAATGAAATGTTTAATATTTTCTTTTTCTCGCTCTGGTAACTAAGTAAAACGCGGCGTTTAGTTTCAGCACTCTAGAAGGCCTTCAGAATTCGGCGGAAACAGTTTTTAATGGTAATGGAGTGTAGTTTTTTGTTGCGGCGTTGTCGCCGTTGGTTGTGGGTTAAACCCTTACTCGGATAAATTAATTATTTATATTTCCACAATGTATTAAGACAAATCATCAAAATCAATGTATGTGTATATAGTTTTTAATTTTCAAACATGTCTCTTTTATTCGGTAAAATTAAGAAAAATATGTTCTATATTTTATGATTTTTATATGAACTTTATTCTTTACTAAAGCATTTAAAAGTATAAATCTTTTCAGTTATATAACAAATATAAAGTAATTCACATATATAAGTAATACCTATTTAAAATAATAAATAATCAGAATAAAAAACATACAAATTAATAATCGAATTATATGTTTTGTAGAATTTTCTACCAAAAAAACGAGTGACACGTGAAACTTAAGCTGCATACGACAGTGACTTTATTTTGATTAATATAAGTTTAAGAAATAATCTTATACTCTTCCCTTAAATTATTAACCGTTACTTTCCAAATATATTTTAAGTGTGTTATTTATTTATTTAGAAACATATTATACATTAATACTTATTTAGAAAACGTATAAAAAATTGAACGTAGCAGGACTCGAACCCGCGCCTCCGGGAAACCGACCAGGCTGCGTCGAAATTTTTATACTCTTGTTACAACTTATTTAAGTTGCTAGCATCTCATCTCACACTTAGGAAGTATACGTTTTCTAAATAAGTATTTCTCTTTCCTAAGTGTTGTATAACATTTTAAAAAATGTTTAAAAATGTTATACATTGTTAATGTCACTACACTTTGATGTTTAGGGGTCGCGAAAAACATACATAGTCGTAATGGACCAAATATTTGACCGCTTTTACTTACTTGGGTGAACAGAAAACTCTCTACGCAATTAGTTCTTATTTTCAATACGTAAAGTCTAAATTAGCTTATTAATTTTATAAATAACAATATATCACCCCTAAGTAAGTCAGTGAGGCAAAAGTAGGGTCTCGGACCCCTTATACAATACGATCGATATTTAGCCCTGTATATGTAATCAGATAAGAAAACTTATAAGGGATGCCATGGATATTTGGATTGAATCCAGTGGCAAGCGTTGACCTTGAAGCTTTTATTATTTAACTTGGCGTATGAGTTGATGGATAGATTTGAGTGTGTCTGGCATCATGCCTTTTTATAGTTACTTGGTGAAATAATTTATTATGTTAGAAAATCTTCTGATCATGATGTAATTGTTTATATTATACAAAAGAAAAAAGATATAAATAAATATTATGAGGAATAGGTAAGTTACTAAGTTTCTGAAAAAATCTATTTTTTAATTATATGTTCTTAAATTATCAGAGGCCAGTCGTGGCGCAGGGGCACAAAGTGTGACTGTAAAACCGACTGGTTGTGGGTTCGATCCCCACTCGAGGAGATCAAATATTTATTTAAATTTATATTTCCATTTCTCCGCTCTGGTGTCGAGGCAAAAGCGCGGCGTTGAGTTCTGCTACTCAATACGCTATGCGTGGACGCATAGCGTATTGAAATCGGCAGAAAATAGGGAACGGAGTGTCTTAACACTCGGTTCCCTCTGCCTAACCTGCTGTGTACGGGATACAGCGTGAAGCTGATTAAAAAAAGATATAATAAATATTATGAGAAATAGTTTATTAAGTTTCCGAAATTTAAAAATATATTTTTAAAAATATATTCTTAAATTAATATGCATAATGCACAATATTTTATGAAACGGAGCGAAAATATGATGATTCTGGAAAAAATCTTTTTAATTAATAATATTATAAAAGTTATTTTGAAACATCACGATATATTTAATTTCGACGCCTTGAATTCATTTAAAAATGTCCATAACCATATTTCACAACGAACCTACCGAAGTTCGAAGATTATTTAACTACTTTAGGAAGCGGAAAATTTATGTATACCTCCTTATAAGAAATATAGAGCCGAAAAGAGAAGCTTACCAAAATGAATACTGTAAAAGCTTCACAAACATTTACCTCCTTAATCATCTCTTATCTGCGTTTCACAAGACTACAGCAAAAGTAAAATGAAGAGCTAAAACTTCAATTCCGCTTTTACTCAGCTTGGAACTCCTGATTTTGGCAAACTTGGCTGTGTCTTGTGTCTGGAAGTTTTCCAGATGCGTCATACTTGGTTTTACTTTTATATGTAATCGTTAGTGTGGGTGTTTACAACTGTCACACGTTATTTTTTACTGTTTAAGAATATTTGTTATGAATATATTTGTTTATTTTGAATCTGTTTGTCCATTTTCTTAGGTTTTCTTTCATTTACAATTAGTTATTTAATTTAAGCTCTAGGTGTTTTAATTTTTTTTATAAATTAATTTTAATTTTTTTTAAGGTAACTTAACTATTTAATATAGAATTCTTATATAAAATAGTTAAGTTACCTGAAAAACTTCTTAAACACTTTCTCTAAAATGTATTAAAAAATGCCTCCAAAATTCGGCGGAAAGTGGGTAACACTAGATTCCCTCTACCCTAGTTCGTTCGTGAAGCTGTTTTTTTTTAAAACAGAATCTTACTTATTATAATAGTACAATAACTCGCGTCCACCACAGCACAAAATAAAAAAGGTACCGCACTTTTGTCTCTACGCTAGAAAGTAACGAAGTAGATTTAAATCATGTTTAGAATGCGTCGCGTCGTACCGCAATAAAACTGCATTTTATGTATTCTTACCAAAACTTTATTATACTTCCTTAAGATTTATTAGTCTATTCGTCTGCTTTCTATTATATTCTTTTATTCAAAAATCTAAAATTAGATTTTATAAAATTATATTATGTCTCTATCTTACAGTAAAAATATGTAAGAGAAGAAATATTAATGTCGATTTTAAAATTTTATATATATATATTTTTTAAAGAAATCATTGGACAAAAAACTTATCATAAATAGTTAATTTCTTAATTTTACATTTCTTTTTCTGAAGAGAGAGACGACGACATTTAAATCCATACCCATAGCTTAATTTATTATATTTAAAATAATAAATAATTCATTTTAATGCACTTTAATTTAAAAATAATTTAGCAGTAACTGAAAATTTATTCTTTTTTTAATTATTCTACAATTGAAGGAGATTATGATATTTTTTAAAAATAAGTCATAAGTTTTAATACTTTTATCACGATACAAAAAGATGTGGAAAATAAATAAAATTTTCTCCGAGCGTATCGCATAGGAACTAAATTTACATATTAAACAACAAGCGTAACTAGGAATGTCAAAAACGTTTTCGACCAAACATGTCCTATGAATATTTATAAGAATAATCTTTATTTCTTTTTCTAGGTATTATATGAGCTATTGTTAGGAATGTTTCAAACAACGTAGAAATCTTTTTTGTCTGAACGTTGAATTTTATTTATAAAAAATATTGTGTGTATTAAATATTTATTTAGCATATAATTGTATGTTTTTGTATTTTTTATATGTTTTATTTCATTTTTTTTCAACGTTATACATAGATAAAGCAAATATAATATTATTTTTAAATATTAAATCATACAATTGATACTTAGAATTGTAATCATTACAATACAGAGAGAGAAAATGCTTCTAACCAACTTTACGATACTAACAAATGTGACAGTTGCTACTAAAAGCTTCCTTATTATTTTAATGTATTAAATTATTAAATACAAGACTCAAACGGCGGTTATCCCGCTTAAACTTATTTTATATTATAATTAAATTTCAATCGAAACCGCGTATGCTTAAAAAGTTTCATGATAATCGGTTGAGTAACTTTAGAGGAAAAGCGTAACAAACAAACTTACATTGACATTTATAATATTAATATCATAACGTGATTAATAAGTAGCCTTTATAATTAAATCTTCAATTCACGTGCCTCTTGAACTTGATTATACTTTATGAATTAAATAAATTACAAATAACTTTTTTCACCTATTTAAATCGATCTTTCGTCGTACTCGTTATCGTTAGACGTATTCTCGGCCATTTAAAACGTAAAGATAAAAATAAACAAGCCACGGTAATATTAACAGCACTATGTAAATATCGATCCATAGTCCTGTAGGATATCGCGGACGGCACAGTTAGTTCGCTTCCGCGCCGCAGCTAGCGCATACGTCGCGTTCCATGTTTAAAATACTCCCGAAGTCGAAGGTGTTTTTTTTTAATTGTGCAAAGACCGAATATATTATTGTGTTTATAATCTGTGTTTAGTGAAGTTTTCAGTGTTAAATGTTTGCTTGATTGGATATTTAAAATTTGCGAAATCGGTTTTTTTTCAAAATTTAAATTAAAGTAAAAAAATAATTTATATTTATCTTCATTAAACTAAAATTATCTCTTAATTTACACGGCTTAGCAAGGTTATATATATTTTTGACTGATACGCAAACGGTTGGTAGACGTAAAAGGGTGTTAATCGCTACATTTAGCACTTGAATTATTATTGTTGGCATTCGATACCGAAGCCCTATGCTGATTGTAACGTTCACAATACAATTAGTGGATAATTTGGACAGTAAATTCTGTAATTTAATATTCAGTTACGTACAATAGCTACGCGAATTGAACAATTTTAATGAATAATAAATGATTTACTCACTAAATGAAATTACACTTTTGCTAATAAATATTTTTCGTTATCAAGTTTATTTAAATATATATTATATATATACAATTCATATACAATTTAGACATGTATCTACTAAAATATTATATACTTTATAAAAAAAACTCACATGCATATTTTAATAATTACACTTTTGTAGTTTTTTCACATTTTTCCAAATATTATTCACAATTAGAATTCATATCTAATAGAATTTTTCAAACGTGTATTAAGCAATATTACGTAAAATTTACGACAAAATCTTCCACCTCGCCAACAGTTTCGTGATGGGAGTGTTAACACGAGTTTTCACTACGCTGATTTATTATCTGTGCTGTGGGAATATAGCGCGGTAGATCCGACTTAGGTTAAGTTAATTAGAACTTGAGATGAGAGGAAAAGGTAAAGTTGAATTAGAGGGAGCGCTGTTGGGAAATTAGATATGGAACTTTTTATTCTCATAAAATCTTAATGTTGGTACTTCGTAATACACTTACTTTACTTGTTAATATAACTAATTATCTGTATAATTCTGAGTGTTTTTTTTTTCTACGGTTAATAACATAAAAATTGGCACAGATGTAACATTAAAGTTAGCTAGTTATATACTTTTTTGAATCTACATTTTCTGAGTTACATTCGTTTTACAGTTTAAAGTTAAGTGTAAAGTAGTGTCTTTATAAAAGTTTCAAAATCAGCTTCACGCTGTATCCCGAACACAGCAGAGTAGGCAAAGGGAACCTAGTGTTAAGACACTCCGTTCCCCACTGTCTGCCGAATTCTGGAGGCATTGCGTGTTGAGTGGCAGAACTCAACGCCGCGCTTAGCCTCGACACCAGAGCGAAGAAATGGAAATATAAATTTAAGTAAATATTTCATCTCCTCGAGTGAGGATCGGACCCACAACCAATCGGTTTTACAGTCACACTTTATGCCGCTGCGCTACGACTGGCCTCTTTCTTTTCTTTACTTGTTAATATAAGTAATGATCTCTGTAATTGTCACTAAGTGATTTTTTTTCCGGTAAATAGCATAAAAATTGGCACAGACACAACATTAAAGTTAGTTAGTTATATAATTTTTGAATCTACATTTTCTGAGTTACATTCGTTTTACAGTTCACATAGTTAGTGAACAAACTGGAAACTTTTTAACATTTTCTGGGTTGTTAAAACTTATTCTGAATTTACATACTCTCTGCTGGCTGTTATAAGAAAAGATCGCCGATAAACTAAAGTTGTATAAATCTTTCAATAGATTGACCCTTTTCTAATTTTATGAATTATTAGATTTTTATTAAAGCGTTGCTTAACCTCTTGCCTTAAAAATCGCTTACAAAATTTATAGAAAGTAAAATAAAAATCACATAGATTTAAACGTATAGTAGTGTCTATATAAAAGTTTCAATTTCACGTATGCTTTAATTAATCTCATAAAGTAAGTTAGTTCCCGACAGCGTACATATTATAGATAAAACTCATGCTTTTAAAAAAAGCCAACAAACTTGTTGTATAACAAACTGGCTAAACTTTTCTCATTATGGACGGCCGTAACTCTGCCCCAGTGAGCCCACACGATTGATTGAAATAAAATTACACTTTTTAAAGAAAAAACTTATAATAACTCAGTCAGTCAGTTCATGAATTTCACTTCTACTTTTTATGATGTTTATATATATTTAAAATTAATTTTGTCTGTCAATTATTTTATCTTTATATGTATAAAATATTTAACTGCATATTCAATTATAGATATAATAAATATAATAAAAAGGAACTGTTAACTTCTTATGGATCAAGATAAAGCGTTGTATGTAGTCTTTAATTTAAGATATTCTCACGTAATAGTGAAATATTAAATTTAAAAACAATATATATTCATAAATTATGTAGTCATTAACCCATTTTTTTGAAATGATTTTAGCCTTTCGAGTACGTTTATTATAGTTACTGCAAACTTTGAGAATATATCCACAAACCCACTCTACAGAACCTATATAATGATACATTAATAAACAACCTCGCCAACCGTTTCACACTTGACGCGTTATGGTGACCTTAAAAATCAATTTGAATAGATGCATCAATAGATCGTATTCTATAATTCATAAGCATAACTTACATAATGAATAACTATTACGTGACAAAAGTACGAACGAACATACAGATAAATTGTCGGCCAAAAAAAACCGGATGCCACATCCGAGACATGCCCAATTCTGTAGTGTTAAACTTTGATCTATTCTTGGTGTTAAATGGAGCGCAACGTTATTAGGGATTGATTGCAGATGAAACGATTGAACGAGCAAATGACAGATCTGTCTCAATGAGTTTTGATAAATTTGGTCGAAGTAAATGTATAAATCAGCTACACGCTGTATACCGCACACAGCAGGGTAGACAGTTTTGCAGGCATTGCGTGTTAAGTCGCGAAACTCTTGCCTCCACATCAGAACGAAGAAATGAAAATATAAATTTAAGTAAATATTACATAAATTAAATGTATGTAATGAAATTTATGTAAGCCGAGCTAAAATATCAAAGTAAAACAAATACAAATAACATTCGAAAAATCACAAACTATGCTTATTACTTATAATACCCATATTTCTAGGTGTTTCTACGATCTCGCTACGGACTACCATACTATTATTATATATGGAAAAATCATATTTTTCTCAATTGTCGTCTTAATTAGGTTAAGTTCTAAATATCAAAAATTTTTAAGTGTTATCTTTCTAATTACCTAAATTCCCAAAAATCCATTTGTATATGTTTAAAATTCGTGTAATTGAGAGTTGTGTTAAACTTTGATCTATTTTTGACGCCAAATGGAGCGTGCCACTGTTACACAGATTGATCGCTTAGGAAAGAACAAACAATGTGTAGCTTGTTTGTTAAACTAAGTGTCTAGGGTGGCCTTTACACTTCTCTATTTATAGAAACGAAAGAAAAAGTTAAGCTGTTTTTTTTTCTCAGCTTCACGCTGTATCCCGCACACAGCGGGAAGGTAAAGGGAATTTAATGTTAAGACACTCCATTCCCACTATGACTATGACTACAATATGACCCTTCTTGAATATATAATTTCCAATATATAGAGATTTTTCCATCAAATAGAAAGAGTTCGGCTCTAAAGAGATCAAAAAGAGGGCCTACGGGCCTTCGTCTTTAAAACATTATCATATTTCATATTTAATATTATGCTATTTCTAAATATTATACTAATAATAAACCAGCTACTGAATAAACCTTATTTTTACAATATGTAATTTTATATGTTAACATATGATAACATTTTATGTAAAGGCATTTTGGTGACTATTACCACGCTATAGGTTAAGAAAGTTATATAAACTCCAGCACAAAATTGGAACGTCACAGGCGAGCATGAAATTGCTTTGTGCTTGTTCTTTTTACCCTCCTTTCAAGTTCTCCTTTCAAGATTCTTAGAATTATTTCAAATACAAATTACATTTCGTATATATATTTGCAAGTTAGTAAGCTAGTTTTCGTCTAACGCGTAAATTTTAAGTTACTGTGTTAATAATAGTCAGAATTCTGTTTTAGCCCAAATAAATGATCTATATACTTATGATTTAAACATTTTGTTTTTTTGGAAGCATTAATATTTTTATTGGCGAGTTTTTTTTATTTTATTTATTTTAAATATCTTTACTGACATTAATGAGTAAGATGATTCTATTCCAAACTGATGTATTTGATGTAAAATGAAATTCATTTTTGAAGATTCTTTTCACGAACTCAACAACAAATCTGTTTGTATTCATTACGCTATTGATTTTGAAATTATTTAGAAATAATATTCCCTATTCAAGTACTAAACACCTTCTAAGTTTTTTTTTAATTCAAACATATTCAATTAAACTTAAAATTAAATTTAAATTCATGCTGAAATTGTAGTTATTTCAAATTAACAGAAGAGCAAAATGATACTCGCGACATCCGGTCGAAATTAACGGTGCGTTCATTTGTAACACACTTTATTAGATCTGTTGAAACTTTAGCATTCCTTTTAAAATTTTATATTTGATTACTTTGTAAATCCTCAATTTACTATTATTATAATCACTTTACTTAAAGCTTCAATTACAGTTCTGTCTGATTAAGATCACTGTAATGGAGTTTCATTATTCATAATATCTGAGCACACTTAAGCACAATACGAACACGTAATATCTCATAAATATTATTAAGTTAAAATTTGTTTATAAGTGTAAATATTATGAAGATGTAATCTTTTACAGCATCCTCTCTCACTTTATTACTTTAACTGCCGCCGAGTGCAATATAAATAAGGAAGCTTCTAACTGAACAATTCATTGCTGCCAACGGTTTAATTAGACAGAACTTGGTAATGAACGTACTTGTGCCTCCTACACACTATTTGCACTTGGCCACAAATTCAAACTTCTGTATGAAAATTAATGTCTTTATACTAATAAGTATTATTATATTATAATACAACAGTTTCAATTTACGATTAGTTTATACTTGATATTTGTACTGTACCTGTTTAATTTACTTGCTCCTCGTTTGATATTTCATATAAACTTAACATATTTGTGTATAAATAGTAACAAAACGTAATTATCTTTTTTGTAAACAATAATTTTTACATTTAATGGGGCTTAGATGATAAAAAATTCAAGTGATAATTTCAAACTAGCACTCTGAAATTAAATTTGATTCATGCGTATTTTATTGTCCACTTTGAAAGTTGCCTCCTCAACATGTCTATCATTTATTTTTCCACGTTCCCCGTCTAAGTGTTACCCGATATAGAAAGTTCTGGATATTCGTGGCGTCCCCTCGTGCCGTGAGTCAGGCAAATTACGGCATTTGTGATTAATGCGATCTATTCCTGGGTATTCCTTCAGTTCTCTTTGCATTGTTCTTCACCATCTTTTATGAAATATAATCATTAAATTTTTTTATTTGTCATGTAAAGCTTATAACGAAAATCTATATTATTAAAACATAGTATTAAAATAAATTAAAACTTTTTATTATATCATTTTGGCATAGTTTTCATAGTAAACCATTTATTATGTACCTTTAATTCCATTAAGTGATAAAATAAACGCGAAAAAGTGATCAATAACTGAAAAATGGTTTATAAAATATAAATTATGAACTGAAATGTATTGAGGACTAATCCACTTTACGCTACTTGTAACGAAAGCCGTCACAATGGTCTTCTTACATACAAGTATGGATATGTGTAAGTATCAATATCTACTTAAAAAATAATATATTCGTGCGAATGACTTTCACCACTAACTACCTAAACCCAGCAATTTTATTAACTAATTACTTATTAAAACAAAATAAAATCAGATCTTCACACTGTATCCCTAAACCCTATACAGCGGGAAACTGGCAGAGAGAACTTAGTGTTAAGACACTCCTTTCTCCATTAAATAAAACATGTATTCTAATTTTGTTGCATCTTAGACAAATGTAATATTTCATTTAAATTTACGTGCATCCTATGTATCAATCCTATTCCAGATCAATTTACTCGTACATATATTATTACCTAGTATTCAGCTTGCCTTGATAACATTGTTACACTGCGGTCAGCTTCAGAATGTAACCAAATACGACATGACTTCTAATACAGACGTAGACGTATAGTCTAAGGTTATATGTCAATTGTCAAGTGGAATGATTTTACATTACTGCGGTTTCGTATAATCTTATACTATGTAAACAATACGAAATGGCATGTATAACTTATTCAGATATTACGAAAATATATTATATGGCATTTATTAATTTATCAAAATCAAATCAGCTTCCCACAGCAGGGTAGGCAGAGGGAACCTAATGTTAAGACACTCTGTTTCCCACTTCCCGCCGAATTCTGGAGGCATTGCGTGTTAGAATGGAAGAAATGGAAGTATAAATTTAAGTAAATATTTCATTTCCTCGAGTAAATATATGAGTATGTAATTTTGAATTGTTTCATTAAATGATCTTTTTTTCATATAGTAAAAGTAATAATAATATATAGTAGAAAATATTAATAAATAATAATTCATTCCCCTGAGTGGGAATTGAACCCACAACAATTATTTCAAGAACAATTGCGTCGTTGCGTTCTAGGTTCGCGCCATGGAGCAGCGGCTTTGCGAGTGGCCAGCTGGCGCTGAGGGTGCGCCGAAAGCCATCTCAAGACTTGAAGGCCAAATAGAAGAACAGGTACGCCATGATATATTTCAAATCTAAATCATTATTTTAAAACCTTAAGATTGTAAAAAAATCGAACTAACGATACTAATCGAACGAGCTTAAAGTAAATCATTTAAATTTTATCACTAAGCTTTCATAAGGAGAAACGTTCTGTAATTTATTGCGTAAAAACTCATATAACTTTGATTTGAAAGTGCCTATTTTACTTTAGTATGCTCTAGGGAATAATTTTTGGGATTTCTACTTTTTGAAGGATAATTATTATTTGTATTTGGTCAACGTTTATGATATAACGGTATAAAAAGATAAAAATAAATATTCTTTTTACACATACTTTAAGTCACATTCATTTTATATGATTTTTTATGAAATTTCACCTGTATAAATTGAATGCATTGATAAAATTGTGAGGCAATATCCGGTTCTATCCATGGCGTCATTGACTGATACGTCATTACGTAACGTCACTATGACGTTTATAACGTTACTTTACGCTTTATTAGAGGACGTTGTTTTTGTTTATGTTTGACTTCATGTTACGTTTTTTAGATTTTCTTGAATTAAAATATGTTTCGTTTATGTTTATTTTTGTTTCCTATATTAGTAATTGTACTAGGTAAAGATTCTTAATAAAAAAAAGTTAAAATAGTCCAATACTTAAGTAAGAAAATGCAGGTATTTTTTTTCTAATTTCATCTATTGTACGAATATGTCTATAACATATACGACATTTTTTTAACATTTAATTTAATTTTATAATAATACATAGCGATTTATATCTAACCTGACAAAAATTCAAAATCAAAACATAATTAAATTAATGAATAGATCATTAACACTAATTTCTTTCAGAAGCAGCTGCGACTCCAAGACGCGAAACAAGTAGAAGCAAAAGCCGCCCGCATAAAGGAGTGGGTGACAAACAAGCTCCGTGAACTTGAACAACAGAACCAACAATTAAGAGAACAAAACGATCGCTGTAATCAACAGCTTGAATTATTAAGGAACCACATAGCAGCCCAAGGAAGCAGAAATTGTGCTGTAAGTAGAAAAAATACAATAAATAATATGATCTCATTCCCATATACATAATATTAGAAAAATATTTTACCATATAGTAAATTCTTGTTTATAAGCAAATATAAGATCTAGAACTATAACCTTTATTAGCAGTTCCTACCCTCTCGGGGGAGTTTGTCCCTTGAAGTGAGATCTGAGGACACTCGAGCCTCATCAAGCCTATTGGCAAACAATCGTCGTCGCTCAGAGAGCTTAGAAGGGCCCCAGGTAGATTTTAGATGAATTTTTGTTGTAAATGTGCTCTTTATTTATTTTTCGGCACTACTTGTTTATTTGTAATGCTACTTTAATTCACTTTTTTAGATTATTTTATATTTTTTCTTACTATATATTCTACAGACAGAATATATCTCTTAATGTGGCATAAAGTTCCTTATAGGCTTTGTGTGTGTAATATATAGCTATTATAACTATAATTCACTGAAATTTACAATAATATAATTGTAAATAATAAAATAGGTTTAATTTATTATTATGATATTCAATTCTGTCAACAATTGTTTTGTTAAGCTTTACACTCTGACAAACATTGCATGAAAATTATCCAAAAATAAGTCTTTTGTATTTTTTTTATAAGCACAATCTATTCTTTTATATCTCTAAGTTCTTAGCATTGCATTGTTATTTAGGATTTTTTTATTTCAGCCTTCAATGTGTAGTTTAAAAACTTGATAAACAAGAATAACTAGGCTTCATTAAAATGCTAAATTGTATATTATTAATAAATCTCTTTTTTTAATCAATTTTGATCTATATATTTTTTTAATTTATGTAATACTAACTATATTTTAAATCAAGCTATATTAAAAAAATAAAATATAACATTTTAAAGAATAAATATATATTTTTTTATTTGAAATCAGTAAATAATGTTATTTCTTTATGAAGTGATTTCCCTAGATTAGACCTTTGTCTTTTATTCATACAATTTGTATACAATTTTAATACTAAAAATCTAATACACAGGAGGTAACACTGAAAAAATACAAGGACTTAACAAGAATAAAGGTATTGAAACAAAAATTACAATTTATATTAGATGGTGCTAGTATATAGAATTCATATGTTAATTATTATTTAGATTTATTTTATTTCTTGAGGCCGTCGTGGTGCAGGGGCACCTGCGTGCGACTGTAGACGCGGCGATTGTGGGATCGATACCCACTTGGGGAATGAAATATTTAATATTTTCATTTCCTCACTCTCGTAGCTATGCAAAGAGCGGCGTTGAGTACCGCCATTCAACCAGCAATGCCTCAAGAAATCCACAGAAGATAGGAAAAAAATAATTTTATTTATTTAATTAAATTGCTTTTCTTTCGTTTCAGTTGCCAATTGTTTCATCAGAACCCCATTATAGTACACCGGTGAGGCATAGAAGAAATTTATCAATAGGTACTACTAATTTAACGCAGACGAGTGCCAATAGTCAACTGAATACTATGAACAAGACAATGGATGAAAGAACAACGGCCAGTCTTCTAGCAGATGATTTAGCAGTATGTTTATTTTCATTTAAAACATAATATATAGTTTTACTTTGACTTACAAGACTTTTTTTAATGTAATTTTGAGCTTTTTGGCAATATAAGTATATTTATCTTTAATGCATATAATGATTTCGCTACATTGATATTAAATTCGTGTTTTATTATAAAAAAATAAAATAAATTCATATAATGTATTGTTATACATATGTATATGCATATAAGTATTTTTTATTACTTCACTAAGTAATAATAGAGCGTCATCAAATACATAAAATATATTATATTATTTTGTTTGATACACTATAAATTTTACTAAGAAAATAATTAAAATCTTTTACAGTGATGCTAATAAATTTAATTTAAGAAAAATGAGACAATGGACAAGTAATTAAAGTTAATAATATGTTTTGTTATAGGCTGCAGTAGAAAATTTGGTAGTTCTACCAACAACACCGAACACCTCGACCGACGGTGATACGACACACGACTACGCTGAAATATACACGCCTAGTAGAGGTTACTTATTTATATTTATAATAAAAATTATACAGAAATTTTCCTAGCTATCTGTGATACAATTTTTTAACATAAAGCGGTCTTTCTAATTATAGTAGGCAAAAAATACGTTATTTAAAATACATAGAATTTCCCCTAAATGAGAATTGTAATTTAATTTAATAATCATGTATTGTAAAAAAAATCTATTTCATATTAGGGTTCCGTACCACACAAGAGTAAAAGGAACCCTTATAGGATCACTCTATAGTCTGTCTGTTTGTCTTTCTGTCCATCTATCTACACTATTTAACTCAAGATCGTGTGGACGTATCGCACTGAAATTAATACCAAATATCCAAGTCTATGGTTCCTTGGAGCACAGAAAAAGTTAAGATTTTAAGCCAACGCGATCAAAAAATTGCTAGTGTACTTACTAGTGTAGTGTACTTGTATACTTAATTATTGCTAAATTTTGAACGGGATTCGCTGCGTAATCAAAACCTATAGAGTAAATATTTCCCGTGAACCTACAATTATAAAATTTGGCAAGAAGAACTCACAATAGAAACAAAAGATAAGTTCGAATGTTGAAAATTTATAGGTATATCATAAAAAATCACTTTAAATTTATTTTGTACATTTCATATAAAATGACATATGCCCACAAACTTAAGTTTATCATTTCTTAAGTGGCGGAACTCAACCCTGCACTTTTGCCTCTTTACCGGAGTGAGAAAATATTAAATATATCATTCCCCAGAGTGCCAATCGAACCCACAACCATAGCGTTTACAGTCACATGCTTATGCCCTCGCGCTGCCACGACCTTAATTAATAATAACAATAATACATAAAAACATATCTTTTGCTTTATTTTCCAGAACGAACCCCAGCATGGCAAGGTGTGAATGTAATAGTGCAAGGCAACAGTCGTGGCGGGTCTTCAACTGGAGACAGTTCGACTTCAGAACAGCCGAGGCCCCCTACTCCTCCCTTACACAGATTCCCCAGCTGGGAAGCTAAGATATATCAGGTAAATTGAAAAAATATTTAAGAATGTTATAGTGCAAGGCGACAGTCATGAATTGTCGACTGGGGACACTTACTTATCAGAGTGTGGTCGTTGCACACTTCTCCTCTATACGTCATACGTCATACTACGTCAATCAGCTTCAAGCTGTATCCCGTACACAGTAGGCTAGGCAGAGGGAACCTAGTGTTAAGGCACTCCGTTCCCAACTTTCTGTCGAATCTAATCTGATCTCAAATTCTGGAGGCACTACGTGTTGAGTGGCAGAACTCATCGCCGCGCTTTGCCTCGACACCAGAGCGATGTAATGGAAATATTAATTTAAGTACATATTTGATCTCCTCGAGTGGGGATTGAACCCACAACCAGTTGGATTTACATTCTGTGCCCCTGCACCACGCCTGACCTCCCCTATAAATAGTGACTGTTATCCCTTGCTTAAACTTATATTATCGTCAAATTACACAATTTCTTTACAAAAATTGTAGCCTGGTGTTATTCTTACATATAAGTTTCATCTAAATCCGTTCAGCATTTTTCATCATTTTATTCATCATCGCAAACATTTCACATTTATGATAATCTTTTATCACAAGACAGTATTGAATCTTTTACAAATTAAAATAATTTAATTTCCATCAGGTAGCAGACGACGGTCTCCAACAGTCAGTGGAGGAGGAGCTGAGTCCGCCGCCGTGTCCGCGTACTATGCACGAGTCGACCAGCTACCAGGATATTTCTGTTCCTGTATACGCTACTGTTAAGGGGGTGATTATTGTTTGTCTTTAAGTAGAAAATGTTTTTTTTTTTTATAAAAATTATGCAATAGCATACAGCTTCACGCATAGCAGGGTAGGCATATGGAATCTAGTGTTAAGATCTAAAGTTATTGTTCTGATACAACCGATCGTTAACAATTTCAAATTAAAATAGGATTTAAGTTTTTAAATAAACAAATTTACTGGCTAGTGATAAAAGTGAAGCTATAAAAACTTACTGTGTTGGTTATTTTCAATTTCAATGAGTAAATAACAAATTTAACAATTTATTTTGTGCCTACAAATTCTTGCCGACGATTATAGTACGATAAGTAAAATGAAACTTTTTAAAATTTTCAGAGAGCCAGTCAAATTAGATCTATGCCTTTTACGGGTGACTCTTCAGACGACTCGTCGGATGGAGAAGAATCTATGGGTGTCACTGTTCATAATACGCCACACCATAATCCTTTATATGGTATGTTTTTATGCTACTATGGGTTACTATTTTTATTAATTAAAAAAAGTGATTTTATACTACTGTAACAAAATAGAATTTCTATTGTTTTTCTTTTGCTTGAATGTGTGCAATCTACAAATAATTCTTGGATATTTGACGACGTCTAGAGAGAATGTTTATATTTTAAAAAGAAAACTATACATTTACGTTTTTAGTCACTTTAATTTTAGAAAAAAAATACTAATCTATATATATAAAAGGACTTGTGCTGACTGACTGAGGTAAGACGCACGCAGAGCCGTAACCGCTGATGGTAGAAACGTGAACTTTGGGCAGATGTTTATTTTCATATTCTGGACATCCACTAAGAAGGGAATTTAAAAAATTTTAACCCTAAAGGGATGAAATAGGGGTTGAAAGTTTGTATGGAAAAAAAAATTAATCTGTACCGATTTTTATAAAATTTGAAATTCAGACTCTTAAAAATATTTCATTGAACACGTGTTTCATGGTTTTTAAGAATTCACCCCCTAAGGGTTCAAATAAGGGGTCGAAAGTTTATATGGAAAAATCTTTAAATTGCCACCGATTTTTATAAAAATTTAAATTCAGACTGTTAAAAATATTTTATTGAACACGTGTTTTGTGGTTTTTTTAGAATTCACCCCTAAGTGTCCAAATAAGCGGGCGAAGTCGCGCGCACCCACTAGTATTGCAATAAAATTACTTTACACTAGGACTTTCCATACGCGCATATTATACTAAAGTATTTTTGTATTGATAAATATAATTTCCAGGTCAAACCTCCCAAATGCCAATCAACAATATCAATCTGACGAGCGTGTTGCCGGCCTCCATACAGCAAACCTCAGGTCCTCACGGTCTGGTACTAAACAGTACGAACGGACAGTGCAGTTCATCAGATACCAGTTTAAGCGCTAGCAGTCCCTCTAAGAGTGTGAAAACTAGCTCCAGCTTGAGTCCAGCCAAAAGATCAAGTAGTGGGTCGCCGAGTAAACAGAGCAAAACTAGAGGTTTGTATACAATAATTTATTTCCAAGATATACATTTACACACAAATTTTGTAAGGATTTTTTGATTTTAGCTTTTTTTTGTTCAATTCATATTGATGGTAACAAATCGAAAATTCTTGATGGCAATATAATTTATTTCCACTATAACACATGCGATAGTTTTCAGATTCTCTCACATCATACTTTTTTTTAGAAAATAGGATGATTGAATTTATATGAATGATGCTTTTATTTTTTTAAGAATTAACATTTAAAAGCTTAAGGTTAAAGATTTATTAAAATGATAGTTAGTGTGACCGAAATTAGGTACAGTAACTCGCTCATTCACTCGCTAAGACATTCTGGATTCACTTTTCGATTTAGGTATGTCAGCTAACTAGGCCGACGTATGCGTACACTATAAATAAATAAAGTCACTCACATTTCTACTTACTTGTTTACTCAGTCGCTCAGTCATATATATAGGCACTCGTTGACTCGCTCGTTGCCTAATACATAGGGAGGAGTCACTCCTCAGTCTCACGATACACACCGCCGCCGCTGTAAGAGGCGGTGAGGCGAGTTCTATGTTACGGCACGTCGACGGACGGGCCCAATAATCGAAATCCCCCCTGATTAGCGTACGCAGGACATTTCCCTGCGATCGCCAACACTTCACAAGCGTCCATCAAAGCTCGTAATTTTTTTTAGGGGCGAGCTACTCTCGCCCCACTCCGCCCGGTAACGCTGTCAAGACCAGTCCAGGTCAACAGCATTAAAGTCCATTCAAAAAGAGAGTCCTCCCCGCAGACACGTCGTTCGAGTCGGGCATGTCGGACGACTACGCGGTGCCGCCCGACGCGCTGTCGGTGGAGAGCGCGCGCGACTCGCCGCGCCGCCACGACGCGCTCGAGAAGAGCGGCCACCTCGCCAAGCTGGGCGGCAAGCTCAAGACCTGGCGGAAGAGATGGTGAGTGAGACATCCTTAATCCGTCTAGTCCAATTTTTATGGTCAACTTTAGGCCTTATTATTAATGAAATAACTTTAATTTAACAAAGACAAACTTACTACATAATGATTATCCTTCAATTTAATTGGAACAAGCGGTATAATGTAAAAGTAACTGTGTGAAATTTTAAGTTGCTTGAAACAACAAAAAATAATATTCAGTATATTCAATGATTTTTACAAATTTGTTTAGTAAAGTCTTACTTTTAAGTCTTACATTTAAGTCTTACATTTCAGTCTTACTTTTAAAATTCCTAGGAATAAAATATCTTCTTTCTTCTTTACTTATCGCTATGAAAACCAATTCGGCTAACAGCATAGCATTAACCTCACGTTTAATGAGAAAGTATTCGAGTCACAAAGAACTTCTTAAATTTTTTTTACTAACACTTCTTAATTGTTATTATAATACCTACATTAAAAAAAGTTTTCTATTAAATTTAATTTCCCCAGGTTTGTCCTCAAAAACGGGACGCTATCCTACTGGAAGTCCCAATCAGAGGTCAATAGGAAACCTCAAGGCCAGATCGGTTTGGGCGAAGCTTGTAAAATATCACGAAACGAGGGTGCAGCCACATTTGAAATATTCACCGGCAGTCGGACTTATTATCTGACAGCTGATAGCATAGCCACCATGGAGGATTGGATTCGAGTTTTACAGGTAAGTTGTTATATGTATATAGGGTTATATAAATTATTAGATACTAATCTGGTCCTATATAGCAGGGTAGGTCGAAGAAACATGGGAACCTAGTGTGAAGTTCCCCACTTTCTGCTGAATTCTTAAAGCATTCTTATTTATATATTTTTTTATTAATTTCAAAAAATATAAACAAGAAACCAATGAAGATGTTAAACCTGGTCCCAATCATTTATTTTTTGATAAATTAAAGTTAAAACAGATTACAAAAAGATTAGTACCGTCCCATAGACATGTATGAAGAGGTTGATGACGCACGTTGGAGCGATATGCGGAATAAAGCGTGAAGCTAAATAAAAACTTTCATTTAATAAACAAATGACAACGAGACACCTATATACGTATATACTAAAAACAGATATTTTTAATTTTTTAAAAAAATATATTACAGAACGTCCAAAGGCGAAACGCAACAAAGCTACTACTAAGCAAAGAAGATAACAAACCTACAATACAAGGTTGGCTTACTAAAGTGAAAAATGGACACGCCAAGAAAAGTTGGTGTGTTTTACTTGGCAAGATGTTCCTGTATTTTAAGACTCCCGGTGACCAGGTAATTTTTAATTGCTAGTTGTTATTTTTAAATATTTTATTGAGAACATTGACAGATTTTCGCGTACTTTGGAAAAATACTCATGTGAAGATTTTGATGTTGAAAGATTCAAAGGTTCGAATGACTATTTATTAGTAAGTCGCGACGCCCTCGCAGTTTAGCCTGCTAGAGAACTACAGAATTATTTATTTACTAATTCGAATAACTTTCGCGTTCTAATAACATTATAAAATCACACATCAAAAATTAAAATTTCAGCCACTTCAATATAAAACACTAATTGTTAAGCGAAGTTTGCCTAAATACAATAGTGAAAACTGCGATCTGAGATAAACATGAACAAGCGAACAGACAAACAGACATTTTTTTTAAATATCATTGTTTTGGGATTCTATTGCTTTGTATAATGCCTCTAATATCGAATTTTTCATATACTCATCATATCAGCATCAGTTACAATTTTATTATAAGTGTAGATTCAAATCGAAGTTAAAATATATCATCTTATCATAAAGATGTGAGATTATAAACAATAATTTAGTATAACCATATTTTTGAATGATTTGTTTAAAAAAAATATTTGTTAAATTTAAGGCAACAACAACCTTTTTAAAATATATTTTTTGTAAGATATTTTCTTCTTTGGAAATAATTATTATAGCATATTAAAATTGTAGACTTTATCATATTCAAATAATCTGGACTTTAAGTAAAACTCCAGGTTATTTGGTAAGTCTTACGCAAAGATTTTATTATCCAAAGTAATATATACATAAGTTCTTACATTTTTCAGAACCCAACTGGCCAAATAAACATGAGGGACGCGCGAGTGGAAGACGTGGAACACGTGTCCGATTCGGACTCCGAGGAGAAGAACGATGATTCTAGAAACCTTACCGTCGCCATATATCCTCAGCATCAGGTCACTGGGGTCAGTATTATCAAATGTTTATATATAATTATGTAAAATTGTGAATGTGGATGTGATTATGTGAGACCCCTGAGATAAAGCGTGAAATTAGAAAATGCTGAAAATTTTTATTTGCTTATCCGGATTTTTTTTATCCTAATGCTTAACGACAAAAAAACTTAAACATTTTTTTAAAGTGTTATTCCACATTCAGGAAAGAAAAATACTTATTTACGAAACGTATAAAAATGATTAAAAATATTTAAAAAATAGTATTCTATCTTGCCAAACGATAATTCTTAGTAATTATCTTTGGCTAGCGGAAATTTGTAAAAATCTCCCTACAGAGATACTAACAACAGAGAAGTTGTAACAAGCGTATAAAAATTTCGACGTAGCTTGGCGAGAACGTATGGCTTAGTGGTCAGAGCGCCTGGTCGGTTTCCAGGAGACGCGGGTTCGAATCCCGCTACGTTGAAATTTTTATACGTTTTGTAAATAAGTATTGATCATATACTTTTTATAAACATAAATAGCAATTACTTAACTCAATATCTAAAAATTAAATCACCTTCCAGGGTCCAACTTACTTATTATTCGAGAGTAAATCCGACAAGGACTCGTGGCTCTACCACTTGACAGTGGTGAGCGGCGGTGGACTCAGTCAAGGCACACATTTTGAGCAATTAGTACAAAAACTAATGGAAACCGATGGCGATCCTAGTAAGTCGTGTTATGAATGTTACTGTTTTTTTATAATATAGCCGCCGTCGTTGGTGCAGAGGTACAAGCATGCGACTAAGCGCGTCGATTGTGGGTTGTACACCCTCTCGGGGGATTTAAATATTTGGTAAGTATGTTCAGTAGAGATGGCAGATACGAGGTGGATGTGGAAGGCGTATTGCTCTCGGAAACAGGGTTAACGGAGCTTTACCTGCATTGATGAGACAGCGAAACGTCAGCATAGCTGTTCGTTTCGCCGTACACAATGCAGTGTTGGTATCGACTTTGTTATACGGTAGCGAAACGTGGGTATTACGGAAGAAGAATGAAAGAAAGATGAATGACGTGGAAATGTGATCCGCAATGAAGAGATATACAAAATGGCAGGTACTAGCGAGGATGTCACGGTGAGAATGAAGAAGAACGTGCTCAGCTGGTTTTAGGCACGTCGAACGAATTAGTGATGAAAGAATGTCAAAAAAGATTGATGATGGAAAAGTGAGAGGTAAGAGAGGCAGAGTGGAGCCTCAGTTGACCTTCAAAATCACAGTATCAAGGATACTGGGGGAAGGTTACATAAAAAGCATGAGGACCCTCGGGAGCCCTCTCGATGTATGAAAAGGTTAATGACAGTGGACGAGGCGAAAACGGTATGTAGGACCGTAGCGTTTGTTTCCTTCTCTCTGACTACCCCGCTAGGAATAAAGCGTGAAGATTAGTTAAGTTAAGAAGAAGATTAGTTAAGGCAAAGCAAACTCTATGCCTTAAAAATTATTAATATAATAATAAATGTGTTAACACAGAATGGAGTGAGTGAACACTAGGTTGTCCGGTTCCCTCTGCCTATCCTGCTATGCGGGATATACCGTAAAGGTAAAAAAAAGTTAAAAAGATTCTCTGCGGAGACAAGGAACCTACGTTTCTCTTATATACCTCATGTAAAGTCGATTCATTACTGTCAGTATGTATTTGACACGCTGACCGTGCTCAATGGTGAGATACCTTTCAATTTTGGTTACAATGGCTAAAAAAATTATAAAACAGTGTTAATAGAATATTTTTCTTTACAGATTGTGTATTATGGAGGCATCCAACGTTATTATATTCCAAAGAAAATATAACGTCTCCGTTAACATCACTCAATTCTGAAGCATTACAAGCAGAAGCCTTAAAATTATTTAAGGTAAATAATTTTCCCCTTTTTTCCTTGTGAATGATAGAATTCGATCCCCAATCAGTGAAGTCAGTTATAGTTTATTAATATTTTCATTTTTTCGTTCTGGCACCAGGGCAAAAGTCCGGTTAAGTGCCTTCACTCAAAACCTTCAAAGCCTCGAAAAATTTTACGGAAAGTGAGGAACAGAGTGTCTTAACACTATGTTCCTTCTGCCTAACCTGCTGTATGCGGGATACAGCGTGAAGCTGATTTTTATTTTATGTTATATGAAAATAAAAATAGATAAAAACAAATACTTAAAATGTAATAAATAAGGATTAGTGGATCTTTTTGTAAACAATCGAAATAAATTCTTGCGCTTACGTTAAATCATTTTAATTCAATCACTTTGAGATTTTTATTTAATAATGATAATATCACATAGAAATTCTAAAACGATGTTTGTTAGAGGTAGCCTAGAATTTGCGTAACTCTGTGGCGGAACTCAAGCCCACGTTTTGTCCTCTTACTAAAGCAAGGAATTAAAAATAATTGATTCCTCCGAGTGAATATTGAAAACACAACCATTGAGTTACAGTCAGATGCTGTACCGGTGCGCCATGGTGGCCTCAAACTCTGATATGTTCCCAATATATTAAAAATAGTAAATATTTGTATTCCAGTGCGTCCAACTGTTCATGTCGGTGGCGGTGGAGCACGCGGGCATCGACTACCACGTGGTGCTGGCGCAGAACGCGCTGCAGCAGTGCCTGGAGGTGGCGGAGCTGCAGGACGAGCTGGTGTCGGCGCTGTGCAAGCAGAGCGCGCCGCACCACTCCAAGCACGGCGTGCAGGTACCGCGCCGCCACCCGCGCGCTGTGAGTGCTTTTGCGTACTGGCTTGCCTTCCACGACCCTCCACCGCCCTCAACTTAGCTGCAGATCGCTGTGCCATTGTCTTACAGAGTTAACAATGCTCAGTTTAGAAAGTCTAAATTCAGGGCGGTCACGACTCGTTAACCCATTACTGTACTTATGTTAGGGTCTAGGGATGGGACTCGAGTTCATTATTTGATTATTAGTGTTTTTTTTCAATTGACTAAACTGCTAAAAAGGCAACAAACTGATAATTCAACTCGAAATTCCATTTAAACTCAAGTTTGTTAGGATCATATTTTATCCGAGTTATATCGCTCTATAGTTGTATATATCTCTGTCTCTTTCTGTCCAATGTGCGGTTCAACCCCCGCTAAATACAAAAAAAAACTATTCAATTACTTTTAAACATATGATACAACTCAAATAAACTTAACTAAATCTGAATCGAATAACTGAAGTTGTTAATAATAGTAATAAATATAAATGTCGACAGATATATATCTTATGATACTTCTGAACATCCAATCATCATCTATCAAGTAAACTAGAAATAATGTGCTATACATCTAGCTGATACTCGATTTCAAAGTAATGAAATATAAATTTGTAAATAAATACATTGTACAGACTATAAAACTTATTATGAAGTAAATTATTGCTATATATTGTAAATAAAAATATAATCTTCTTGTAATTTAATATCAATATACATTTGATGATATATAAAACCTGACTATAAAAACAACTATATGTTTGTCCTTTGATCCATTTAGTGAATATCAGAAATCTAATACTTTAACCATATAAGTTAAATTTAAAACAATGTTTTTTATTACCAATAAAACTCGCGATATACATATATGCCATCAAATGTATTATAAATTTATTTAATCAATATTTAATTAGCTTATTCAGCATAAGCTTCACGCGAAACGCCTCAATGCTTTTCTCATATGTCACCTTTATATACTATAACTTGTCACTTATCTGTACACAGAGTAGTTTCATAGTAGACACTCTTGCGAGCTATTTATTATTTATAAATTGTTTTGTTGGTGTTAGTTTAATATAAAAATATAGATATAGTTTCATTAAAATTATAATATATGTGAATGGACTGTGTATTTTTAAAGCTGTTTATAAAAATTGACGCTATACAGGCACAGTTGAGATTTGTAGATTTGTATTTTTTTAAATATCCACTGCCTTCTTATATGTTGAATTTACGTTCAACTAATATTCTTATAACGTATTTAACTTTTGACATTATAAGGATAATAAAAAGAAGCTTGTGAGTTTAGAACTTGTTTGTTTTATACATTGTTTTTTTTTGTTAAAACTATTAAAAATGAGCTTAAATTGACGTTTTTTGAATAAGAAATATTTGCTAGGGCTTAAAATAAAATGTGCAGTCCATTCTAATAGATAATTAAAACTAATAACTTTTTAGTTTAGAGCACATCTTCCGAAATTAGTCGCATTTGTTATTTACATTTCGGAATCTAAATACACTAACAAACCATATTTAAATATATAAGTGTACAGCTTTGTGTGTCGCTGTATTTAAGCTTCGTAATGATCAATTTGGAATTGTTAATGTGAATATTTATTGGCTTCTTACTAAAAATGGGTTATTATCTTCTAAATATTATACAAAAACATAATATGTAACTTATAAGGTTGTATTCCAACTTGATCTCCTTGTTCTGGCAACATTAATACGTAATGACTTTTCAATATGGCAACTTAAACAGATGATATATAAATGTTGCCATGACCAAATATTTGATAAATATAGTCGCATATCAAATGGAATGTTGGTGTAAATTTTCCCTTTATTTTTTTAATTTGAAGTTTTTTCCAAGAATGTCTGCCCTCTCCATAGTTTCTAGGGAATGTTTTTTCTTTCTTCATCCCATACTGTCATAGCTACTTTGCACTACGATCTCCTTTGTATGAAAGGCTGACGTTGCAAGTTTGTTTAGACCATATATATGTATGTGTAGTATGTGGGAGGTAAGTAAATTAATTTTATATCGTTTACAACTGCATAGTGTCGCAAATTTCATAATTATATGTAATTTATGCTTTTTTTTCTATTACAAAAAAAACGGTGGTGGTGCAAGGGTGCTGTTCCTTTAAATAGTATTTATTATATTTCTTGGAATAAAATGCTTCCAATTTATTTTCTCGTAATTTTTTTCTTTTAATATTCGGGTTAAATATTATTTTCCTTATGTCTTATAACTAACATTTTTGTATTGCACAAAAATGTTAGTAACATAAATGTAGCCTTTCTTTTTATCTACACAATACGAACTAATATTTCAATATTATAATAATTTTAATTAAAATTAATAACATTATGCAGTTGTATTACGATTTAGAAAAATTAAGCTATACCACAATGTACATAATATGTATACACACGGTGAAAGTTCAATAAATTTTTCATGAAAATATTTTCCCATAGTGCAGGCAAGTACTTTAAAATTGGTGAAGGCAACTTTACACAAACTTGACAATATTATTTGCACATTATGTAATTATTTTCTTAATATTATATATTAGACACACACACACTAACAAAACATTAAATTAATTATTCAATATATTAACTAATTTATAGCTTTCAGTCTTTCGCAGCTCTTTCAAAAAAAATCTAAAACTAAACAGTTAGGTAATAATAATTATTGAGAATTGATGTATCTAGTTATATAATTCAAATGCATGATAATGTATGAGAACATATCCTATCCTATGTATGTAATTAAGGACATATATGTTCAATTTGATAAATTTAATCATAAAACAAATATAAAGTCATCTGCAAGTCCCCCTCTTACATGTTGCCTGTATGCTTTAATCGTACCTTTTTAACAACATTCAGTAGTCTCCATTCCACTATTTATATATTATCACATCGAGTCGCAACTTCATTTACACAAACATAAAGCCTTACCAATCAATACCAAAAAGACGGTAGTCTCGTAGAAACAAAGCCCCCCACTGACGATCCGAACACCAACATTTCATTTGTACAGCAACTGCTACTGTGCGCGACGCAGTCGTTGTTCACTTGCGACACGGGCGCGTCGTCCGTGACCGGCGACAACAAGAGCGACCTGCCGCAGAACTCGGCGGGATCGCCCAGTTCCATACAGGTAATGTCATGTGGCGCACTTGTCATGGATAGGCGGCTTTATCTTGACTATAGAGAATTGACCAATCATACTACAGTCTTTTAAATTTGTTTGCAATACTCAAATTTTAAGTAATAGACTTAATGTATAAATATAATTTTAGATACCGTTACGCGCTTAAATATGTTTAAATTTCAGGTATTGCATACAGTACGAAACTCGATTTAATACAGATGAAAAATATTTAATAACTTTCACGTTTTAGTTATAAATTCAAAAAGTCTAAGTTTTCCTGTGACAAGTTTATGAAAAGTGCGTCACAAATTTCAACTGGAACCATAGATATAATAAAACAACGTGTAAAGCTCATTAGGGAAAACTTATGAAAAATGTAGGTTACATTCGTACATTAGCCAGTTTCAATCAGTTCAATCATTTTCATTTGAAGCCAATAAATAATTCCATTTTCACTGTTCTATCCATATAGATCATATGAGAAAGGCAAATTGAAAACAATACGAACATCAAAGATTTTAGTGACTTTAATCATTAAAATCCTAATAAAATATAAAACTACACGTATTGGATATTTACAGGCGCCACTTCTATCAGTGGACTGTAAGAGTAACCCACCTACGTACAGTTTTGTACAAGGTTGGCAGTTGCTAGCGCTGGCGGTCAGTCTGTTTGTACCGAGGAATAACAGGCTATTGTGGTACTTGAAACTTCATTTGAGCAGACATGCTGATTCTAAGTAAGTGAAATAGTATTTTGTTTCTATATTTCTTTATTTTTAATCCTGCTAAAATCCTATTAATTATTATGTAACAATATAATTGTAATATTTAGACTAGCATTGGCATCTTTGATTGCTCAATGAAATGTCTAAACGAATTTAAGTGTTTGAAGGTAACATTTTAGTTTTTGAGCTGACTTTTTTGCGCCAATTCTTCTCAGATCTGAGACATAAACTTTGGTAAACTGATAGTAATTTATTTAACGTTCAAAAAATGAGGCGTGTATGTAACTTCTTATTTTGAATAAATTTATTTGACAAAATTTTCAGGACGGAATGTGGTAAATACGCAGCGTATTGCTCACGCGCGTTAGAAAGAACGTTGCGTAACGGCGGAAGGACAGACAAACCTTCCCGGATGGAGGTGCTATCTATATTGTTAAAGAATCCATATCATCATTGTCTGCCACACGCGATACCTGTGCATATGCTCAATAATACTTATCAGGTATGAAATAACGACGTAATTTATTGTAATATTCCAAAATGTTTTAGAAATTTATTGTTATTAATTCAAATTTTATTCGATTGCGGGATGGCTTTTTGGCCATACAATCATTAGTTTTGTTCAAATATTTTTTTCTTAAAATTACGCTTTAAAATTCTGAAATCAAGGACCCTGGACTGGTCCACGACGCTATAATCTTTTTCTACAAATAAACATTTCACATTTGCTTAAAAATTTTATTAAAAATATTCACGAAGTATATAAATAAGTCCCATTTTCACTTCAGGTGATAAGTTTCGACGGTTCAACAACAGTGGAGGAGTTTCTATCGACGTTAAGTACAGAACTAGGATGTAGGGAGTCAGCTGCGTCAGGTTTTGCGTTGTTCAGCGATGATCCTATTGAAAAGGACTTGGAACACCACATTAAACCGGATAAAAAAGTAAGAAATTAGTGTTTTTGATATATTGAGAACAGATTAATCGAAATCTAAACTCTTTTAGAAAAGTTATAGTAATATTTAATTTTCTCGATTTCGATAATTTTAAAATTTAAAATTCGCTAGTTGTCACCAATTTTAATCGAAAAAATCAACTTTAATTTTGTTTTTTTATTATTTAATGTATATATACCTATTTAATTCTATTAAAGTAATAATTGAAATAAAAAAATATTAAAATATTATGCATTCATAATACTCTTGTTTTTTTTGCAGTTATGCGATGTAATATCAAAATGGGAGACGGCGTTAAGAGAAAAGGGTTCTGGAAAATTCGAAAATTCTAGAGTAATCAGACTAACGTATCGTAATAGGTTGTATTTCAAAAATTCAGTGAGGACTGAAACGGACAAGGAGAGGTTACTGCTCTGCTATCAGATAAATCATCAAGGTGATCTTTTTCTGTTTTTTTTCGCATATTATCTTTATTTCCCATAAAAGTAACAAGCTTTTAAATGATGAGGTAGTTAGTTATATTACCCCATCATTTAAATGAGCTTGTACAAATGTATTTAGAATATGTCATAGTTTGTAGAATTACATGGTTAGCAAAATTCAATTGGCGTGTTTTTTAAATAAATCTTACTATACATTTTACACCATTTTAGACACAACAGTTGTGCATAAATGTAGATTGGGGAATTGCAACTTTTTTAAATAGGCAATATAATGAAATTCTCCGAGTGAAGGTCGAATCCCAAATCTCCCAACTTCATAATGTCTTTTAAATTAAAATTAAATTAAATTAGCTTCACGCTATATCCCGCACACAGCAGGGTAGGCAGAGGGAACCTAGTGTTAAGACACTCCGTTCCCCACTTTCTGCCGAATTCTGGAGGTATTGCGTGTTGAGTGGCAGAACTCAACGCCGCGTTTAACCTCGACACCAGAGCGAAGAAATGGAAATATAAATTTAAGTAAATATTTCATCTCCTCGAGTGGGGATCGAACCCACAACCAGTCGGTTTTGCAGCCACACCTCGTGCCGCTGCGCCACGACCGGCCTCAATAATAATGTCTTTTACCTACCTATAATAAAGAAAAACCATGAACAAGAACTAACGTTACGTTAATAAGTTGACATTTATTTATGAGATCGTAAGGTCATGTTTGACAACATGAATTTTGAAAATAATCTTACTATTTTATGAACTATTATAACCAATATTTTCTTATTACCTAAGTTTTTTTATTGTGTTTATTGTGTTTTTTATTTTGTTCTCATGTGAATGTGTGAGTGAACCATTAAATTGACCCCCTATGTTCCCTCAGTGGTGGGCGGGCGGTTCCCGGTGACGCGCGAGCTGGCGGCGGAGCTGGGCGCGCTGATGGCGCAGCTGGACATGGGCGAGCACGCGGCGGCGCACGCGCACCCGCACGCGCACGCGCAGCCGCTCGCGCACCGCTTCTACCCCTACCGCTACCGCGCGGCGCTCAACAACGACGAGCTCAGGTGTGTATACACATACAGTACACGAGCACGCGGCGGCGCACGCGCACCCGCACGCGCACGCGCAGCCGCTCGCGCACCGCTTCTACCCCTACCGCTACCGCGCGGCGCTCAACAACGACGAGCTCAGGTGTGTATACACATACAGTACACGAGCACGCGGCGGCGCACGCGCACCCGCACGCGCACGCGCAGCCGCTCGCGCACCGCTTCTACCCCTACCGCTACCGCGCGGCGCTCAACAACGACGAGCTCAGGTGTGTATACACATACAGTACACGAGCACGCGGCGGCGCACGCGCACCCGCACGCGCACGCGCAGCCGCTCGCGCACCGCTTCTACCCCTACCGCTACCGCGCGGCGCTCAACAACGACGAGCTCAGGTGTGTATACACATACAGTACACGAGCACGCGGCGGCGCACGCGCACCCGCACGCGCACGCGCAGCCGCTCGCGCACCGCTTCTACCCCTACCGCTACCGCGCGGCGCTCAACAACGACGAGCTCAGGTGTGTATACACATACAGTACACGAGCACGCGGCGGCGCACGCGCACCCGCACGCGCACGCGCAGCCGCTCGCGCACCGCTTCTACCCCTACCGCTACCGCGCGGCGCTCAACAACGACGAGCTCAGGTGTGTATACACATACAGTACACGAGCACGCGGCGGCGCACGCGCACCCGCACGCGCACGCGCAGCCGCTCGCGCACCGCTTCTACCCCTACCGCTACCGCGCGGCGCTCAACAACGACGAGCTCAGGTGTGTATACACATACAGTACACGAGCACGCGGCGGCGCACGCGCACCCGCACGCGCACGCGCAGCCGCTCGCGCACCGCTTCTACCCCTACCGCTACCGCGCGGCGCTCAACAACGACGAGCTCAGGTGTGTATACACATACAGTACACGAGCACGCGGCGGCGCACGCGCACCCGCACGCGCACGCGCAGCCGCTCGCGCACCGCTTCTACCCCTACCGCTACCGCGCGGCGCTCAACAACGACGAGCTCAGGTGGGTATATACACATACGCACACACACGCATATACGATATACAGGGTGGAAGTGTCAGCACCACATTAAATGAAACCACAGTTTTAACTACTCTATAAAAGCCTAATATAATTGAGAAAAAAATAAATTCCCAAAAATGAAAAAGTTTTTTTTTCAAACAAAATAAATAATAAAATTGTCATTTTAAAACAAAACACCATTTGTAAGGATGACGCACGCACACATAAATCTATCAAAGGAACACCGCCGCACACGCCTCATTTCGAAATCGAGTCGTATGTTTTGGCGATAAAGTTCAAAGTTGTTTAACCTTTAGTAGTATTTTTGTAGTAGTAAGTGTTTATGTTATTGGGATCTATACGTAATCGCGTCACACGAAATACAGGTATGGATAAAAATCGTGAAATAAAAAAAAAATCCTACGTCCAAACTGTTGAGGCATCTTGATTAATTTCTTTAGGTATAGGTTTGGAATATTTTACCCTATATGCTGTTTCCGTAAATGGAGCGCTGCCTCTTCCACCCTGTATATTTATATAAAATATTACAAATTCTTTTTATAAGTATATTTTTTTATTTAATATTTTACCTGATTAGTTATAAAGGAGGAATAAAAAATACCTCGCTATGTAAAAATTACCCACAAATATTTGTATATCCTATTTTTGCATTTATCTTTTTGATCAATGATCCAAAATACCTATGAATTTTCACCACTAAAAAGAAAGAAAAAATATTCCAAATATAAGAATATCAAAGCTCTAAATTAATTAGACTGTACACTATTTTTTTGAAAAAAAAATGTTATTTATGCTATAATTTATTAAAAATGATTAACAGGGATATCGAAGAAAAACTAAGATCAAAATGGATAGCGCTAAAAGGCCGCAGTACGGCGGACTGTGTCAGAATTTACCTTAATTGTACCAGAAAATGGCCTTTCTTCGGCGCTACATTGTTCCAAGCTCGGGTAAATTAAGATTATTCTTCTTTTATTACTATTATCATTGTAAACAATTTGCTTTTATAGCTTCACACTATCCCGCATATAGCAGAGTAGACGAAACAAATGTAGTGTTAAAAAACTACATTCCCTACGCACCTAATTTTCAAGAAATGACTAGTTGAAGAAATGAAACTCAACGGCGCGCTATGTTTTACTATCAAAATGATAAAATTAAATTAAATTCGCTTCACGCTGTATCCCGCACACAGCAGGGTAGGCAGAGGGAACCTAGTGTTAAGACACTCCGTTCTTTGGAGGCATTGCGTGTTGAGTGGCAGAACTCAACGCCGCGCTTTTGCCTCGACACCAGAGCGAAGAAATGGAAATATAAATTTAAGTAAATATTTCATCTCCTCGAGTGGGGATCGAACCCACAACCAGTCAACCAGGTTTACAGTCATACTTTGTGCCACTGCGCCACGACTGACCCCATCAAAGTGATAAAATTTAAAATAATTATTTCCCTTTAATTGAAACCATACCATAACTCAGAATTTACAGTCAATTTAATAAGATTAATAAAATTATTTTAAATTTTCATTTCTTAGAAAAATATAAAAATTATTTGATTGCTTTACATAATGTAAAGGTATATAAATAGCCTATAAGGTGTTTTAAATAAGTAAAGAACATGGAACAAACAGTAATAGGTCTTCTTCTCTTGTTTTGATATTCATTCCGACTAAATAAAAAAATGTCGATTCTTTTATTTTTTCCGAGTCGTTATCAAACCCTCAGCGGTCTCGTTTATGATCAGACGCTGCGCTACGACGGTCTCTAAAATAAACTTTTTGTTGAATAATTAATTAACTAAATTAACCTAAATTCCAGATAAAACAACCCGACTTATCGATGGTATGGCTGGCGGTGTCCGAGGACGGCGTCACGGTGCTGGAGCTCGCGTCGATGGCCGTCATAGGGCGGTACGCGCTCAACTCTATAGGACTCTTTGGAGGGCTACAGGTAAATATTTCTTTTTATATTAATCCAGGATTAAGCTGAGTAGGTGGACTCATACATCCCAAATGTGGATAAATGTATGCTTAAAATCAATTTAATCTACAATTTGGTACTTAATTATGAAAAAAAAAATCTATATCTAGTATGAAAATTGAAGTATAATTTTTTTGTAATATTTTACAAATGGAATATAATGCGACGAAATATAACTAAAATATTTGTTAATACATATTAATAATCATTATTCTTTTGCTTTATAGGATGATTTAATGATGTTAATCGACGCGGAGGACGCCACTAGTCCCGTACACAAGATGTTGATCAGTCTCAATAAGCCAAAGGTGACTATTTATAGAAAATATTAACTAATTTATCTTTTGGGTATACATTCATTAATTATTAATATCTATCAGAAATTAATTTGAGTGGAGAGAAATAGAGTAGGAAACGGAAGTGTCGTAATGGGAACGTTGTGGCTTAACGCTAGGCTCCTAGTTTCCCTCTAGCTAAGTATGTTAAGTGTCCGCACTTATATGATTTATTAAATGTATAACAATATATGTAGATAACCATACTAAATTAACCGGCTTAATTTTATAATATAAATATTACACTTAAATATAAATAAAAAAATCCCAGGCGAAGCCGCAAGGGGACCTGTTTTTATGTATTATTATAAATTAGCGACCTGACATACGTGGCCTCTTAGTTCGAGGGTCCCTCTCCATTCCAATTGATCATATTGTCGCCGTCCTAGAATATATATATAAGTCGTACTTTTATAATTTATAATCAAGATTTTGATTAAAGAAATAAATAAATTTCTAAATTGCATTCCAGATGGCCGAGCTAACTCACTTAATAGCGGACTACAAGAACGCCCTCCTCCGCCATTGCGGGCCCGGAACTCCGCAAATGAATTCTCTCACACGTAATGGCTCACATCGTTCAATACGAAAGACCCTCCCACATTCCTCCCCATCGACCCTCCCGCATTCCCATCCCCACTCCCACTCCCACACCCATCCCCACGCCCACTCACATACAACTATGACGTTGTCAGATAGAAATGCCACTTTGACCCTAAGCTCCCATACATCGACCTTCCCTCACATGGAGCGTATCGTCTCACACGGACAACCTGACATATTGAAATCGACCCCCGATCATAAGAAACGGAGTCAGGATACTGCTAGTAATGTTGCGTGATCGAGGATGTAAATTTTGAATGTAATATGTTTGTCCGTAGAAAATAATATTTGAACACATTTTTTATATTCTTTAATTATTATTGCCGTTTTTATTTACTTTTTTTATTCATATTTCAAAATATGTCCTCTATGAGAATCATAAAAAATTATTTCAGTAATGGTTCTACCTTGTCATTATATAAATTAAAACTATATATACCAATGATAATTTTTTGTGTATTCTTTTTTACGTATGTCTGAATTATTTTCATATTGATTTTTAATAAATTTCAAAAATAACTACATTAAGCTTAATTTTATTTTACTTTAATTTTTTTTAAGATTTAAAATTATATATTATGAAATTACTTTAATGTCAGTTCTTTACACCTAGTTATTAATTGAAAATACTACAATTTTTTTAATATTTTTAATTAATAAATTAAAATCTTTTTTGCCAAAGTAACTCCTAAATATACGACAGACATATTATATTCAAATACTAATGAAAAAAAATGTCACGATAACTAAAATTATAGCGTCCATTAACATAACTTCTAAATGAATGACGCAAAATGATGAAACTTTAACAATTATATAGATCTGATCTATTTTGTATCAGTATAGAAAAGTCGGTCGCTAGTTTTTAAAATATACCTCATATTTTGTAGAATACGTTTTAGCCTTTTTGTATGATTGGCTTTTTATGTATGGAATGAATAGTACAGTCGATGAGTCGTGGCCGCCTTGAAGTGAGCTGTAGATGGCTGCGCTGATATGATTTTAGGATTTTTCTTACTTTTGTTTATTTACTTCTAGAGTGAACAATGCGCAAAAGTTTAGAAAGCCTAACTTCGGAGTGGCCATAACTCGTCGACCCTACTGTATGATTTTTATGGATTTCGTATGGTTTTCAGTCGCTATAATGCTCACTTTGATATGTTTGCAGAACGCCAATTAGATTTTGTATTTTTAGGTAATGTATGGAAATTTATTATTATTTATAGTTTTTTTTATGTAATAACTTCATATGTAAAATATAGGTTCTTTTTAATTTATGAAATTACTTTGTAAATAACACAAAAGAAAAAATGTTCGGTTAAATGGTCTTTTATTATAACGTTGTTTATAATTAATATTAAGAAATATCTAACTTATAAAGCATTCAAAAGTCAAAATGTATTAAAATGAAATTGACTTTTGATATTAGAGGATGACTGTTTAATTTTTTGTAGGCGTTTGCAGTAAAGTTCCGTTAGAGACTACTAACACTAAAGAACGAAGAAAACTGTAAAAGTGGTTATTATTCAAATTTACTTTTTTTATTAAATAAAATTATTTAATAATTAATTTCAATACATTACCGACTGTTCTATACATATGTGCAGGGTATAATAGTTGCAGTAGAACTGAAGCGTGTAGTGTCCAAAGATATTCATAATCACAAACAAATAACATTGTATCTAAATAATAGATTTATTTTTAAGTTGTAATGTACATTTTCCTTAGTTATTTTTTATATTTTTAGGATTTTTGTTTGTAATTCATATATTTTTTCTTATGTTATTTTTTGCTGATAACTTTGAAATTAATATTGTATTAACTTGAAAAAGCTTTGTTAAATTGAAATGTGAAACTGGAAAAAAATAGATCGAACGAATTGTTAAAACAAATAAGGCGAGACAAATGAAAATAAGAAAAAAATAAGTGAAGCAATTACTAACATTTGCAAAATGAAGACCTTTTGTTATAATTAGCCAAAATGGTAGATAAACCTAATTGTATCGCACGTTTAATTTTAAAAAGAAAGAATTTTGTATCTGTGGCACATTGACACAGTCGCTACCTGTAAACGCGACTGTTGGGGGTTCCATTCCCACTAAGAGTGATAAGTTATTTTCATTTCCTTGCTCTGGTAACAAGACAAGAAGAAAGTAGTATCACTGCGGTAAGTTCCGCTACTCAACACGAATTATCTTGAAAATAACCAGAGGGTTATTTTCAAGATAATTCGTGTTCTCTGGGCCTAATATAAACCAGTTCAGTCAGCCAGGAGGTCTGTCGTGGCGCAGGGGTACAAAGTGTAAATGTAAAATAGACTGGTTCTGGGTTCGATCCCCACTCGAGAAAGAGAAATATTTAGTTAAATTTATATTTTCATTTCTTCGCTCTGGTGTCGAGGCTAACCGCGGCGTTGAGTTCTGCCACTCAACACGCAATGCCTACAGAATTCGGCAGAAAGTGCGGAACGGAATATCTTAACACTAGGCTCCCTCTGCCTACCCTGCTGTGTGCGGGATACTGCGTGACGCTGATAAAAAAAAGAACCTCTGCCTACCCTACTATACATTCGCAGGGCCTATTATAAACTTTTAAAGTTTTTTTTATATAAATTATTAAAGAAGCTTAACAACTAATTATTTCTTTTCAAATTTGAACGTGCGAAATTTCTATTCGGTGCCTTAATACCCAGGCATTTGTTGTAAGTCAGTAGAAACGCTCAATTTAAAAAGTTCAGTAAAAAGTAATTACAAATTAATACTAAATGACTGATTGTTATTAAGATCTTCAACGAATCTCGAAACTTCTAGAATTTTGTCGACATTCAATGTTAGTTAAGTGTTTGTGTGCGCATCGACGGACACTTTTATGTAATAATAAATTATATTTTTCGGTGTCTAATTGGAAATATCTATAAAAAATATGTTGTTAGCAAATCACGTTACCAGCTTTTGTGATCATAATCTGCAATACGAGGAGAATGAATAATATTTTTGTTTTATTTATTTTTTATCTGTAACTATGATCTATGATTTTTTTTATAATAATTTAAGAAATATACTTCCTCGTATCTGTAAGATTGATAAGCTATAAATTAACGGCGACTAATTAGATTGTAGTTTTCTAAGCGTAGATACATTGTCCATAGATGGTACAGCGCTATATGAATTTCGACCAAGCTTCAAATGAATACGCGATTTTAGTTTGTATGTATGTATTTTGATGGGCTGTGTGTTTGTGTATTTGATGTTATTATTATTATAATTGAAATCAAGAATTTAATAAATGGCTAACATTTCTTTAATAGAAGTCTGTTTATAATAGAAATTATGTATCCGTACTAACTATAAGTGTGTAAACTATTCTCATTATCTTTTAGCTTCATACAGTTTCCTTTCTTCTTATTATTGATATTTATTAATCTTTTTTGAGGCCAGTCGTTAGGCGCAGGGGCACAAAGTGTGACTGTAAAACCTACTGGTTGTGGTTTCGATTCCCACTTGAGGAGTGAAATATTTACTTAAATTTATATTTATATTTCTTCGCTCTGGTGTCGAGACAAAGCGCGGCGTTGAGTTCTGCCACTTAACGCGCAGTCCCTCCAGAATTCGGTAGAAATTGGGGAACGGAGTGTATTGACAAAAAGTTCCCCCTGCTGTGTGCCGGATACAGTGTGAAGCCGAAAAAAAAAATTAATCTTTCTTCACTGTAATCACAATGTTGTTGCAAATCTCCAAAAACGCCATTTATCATATATTTTTTTAAAATACAGTCTCACCAAAATGAGTCCAGTCTAAACGCTACATACACATGTCAACATTTAGTAAATATCTCATTATTGTATATTATAATTAATAGAATTAATAAATATACTAAAATCGTGTATTCATCGTCTCGTTTAAGCTAGTTCGGGTTGCACTTTTTGCATAACACAAAAATAAAAAAAACTGTTGATATTACTTTGTATAGATATATATAATATTATGTATGTATTTACTTCTTTTTATATTGTGTAGTGATTTAAGCGTATTAGGTTGTATAGCGAATGAGTAATTTATTAATAGGTATTTATTTTCTTTGGTTTTTTTTTGTCTTCTAATAATATATGTGGAATATTTGGTTTATGGGTTTTCTTGTATGGCCTAAAAAGCCTAATGTAATTATGGCCTACATTTTTGTATAATTGATGAATGACTTTTTAATGATGCAACAATAAACATGTATTATCTGAGGTGTTATTTTATTTAGACAATGATTTAGTTATGTAATGGAGTTTTGATATCCAAACACTCCAGTCACACCTACGAGGGCAAATCCGTAGAGTTAAATTATTTAGATAAGAAATAATGGTATTTAATCTTTGCTTGTACACTGCCAAGCATGAACTTTTTGATATAAGACCTGTTTGACTGTAAAAGTCAGAAGTTATGTCACTGTAAAAGCAACGGGTTGTGGGTTCGCACCCACAACCCGTTGCTTTTACATGATTTTACTCGATTCTCACTCGAGGAGATGAAATATTTATTAAAATTTATATTTCCATTTCTCTGTCCTGGGGCCGTTCAAGTATTACGTAAGCAGTTTTTTTGCAATTATTGACAATCCCCACTCCCCTATGTCATCAAAAATAAGCAATCCTCTTACAAATATTTCATTGAAAACATCAAAAATAAGCAAACCCAAGGTGCTTACGTAATACTTGAACGGCCCCCCTGGTGTCGAAGCAAAGCGCGGCGTTGAGTTCCGCCATTTAACACGCAATGCCTCCAGAATTCGGCGGAAAGTGGGGAGCGGACTGTTTTAACACTAGGTTCCCTCTGCCTAACCTGCGTTGTGCGGGATACTACGTGAAGCTGATTGTTAATTAAGTACAAGTGACGAAAAGCCTTATTCTTATTCTTACCTTTAGAAATTTTCACTAATTTACTATTTACAAGTATTAAAAGTATCAATATTATTACATCTAATTTATGTGCACACACAAAAATCGAAACATTACATATAAGTCGGTCGCATTTTACCTTTCTCGCAAGTTGGAAGTTGACGTCAAAAATCTAAAATATTTTTTTATTGTCGATCTCTACGCTAAAGCAAAGTTCGAGAAGCATTTGCATTTTGCTATAAAAATCAAAATATAAATACAAAACACATTTACCCAAGGTAGTAAGGAATGATATCCAGTGTTGCCAGTTTCATTCCAAAAGTAAAAGAATTTAAGAAAAGTCTCAAATTATATGCATACTCCTTGCTTAATTAATATTTGTTTATTTATAAAAACAATACCTAATAATTTGTTACACGCGACCACTGGAAATTTGTTAATTTAAGATATGAATCAGCTTCACGCTGTATCCCACTTTCTGCCGAATTCTGGTTGCATTGCGTGCTGAGTGGCAGAATTCAATGCCACGCTTTGCCTCGACAGCGAAGAAATGAAAATATAAATGTAAATAATTATTTCACTTCCTGGAGTGGGGATCGAACCCACAACCAGTCGATTTTACAGTCACACTTTGTGCCTCTGCGCCACGACCGGCCTCATTATTAATTATATACTATTACTTTCATACTTAAGGTTTGACTCGCAAATACAAACTAATAGATATGAAGAAAGTCAAACTCCATATCTCGAGTAAGGAATTGTGTAGTGCTTGGTGAACGGAGTCTCTTCAGGCAAGGTTCCTTCTTCCCGCCCACTCCACTATGCAGAATGCAGATGGAGTCCTTTATTCCTTTGGTTTTGAGAAAATAAAACTACGTTTTTCAATTTAATCGTTTTTAAGGAAATTCGGCTTCGGTACATTTATTTCTGTTTATTTAATATATTAAAAATAACAAGATTTTTTTGTCAAATTTATTACATTTTAATGATTACAATAATGAATTTTTAGCTTAAAAGAAATTCACTTGTCTTAACATTCAATGCGTTTAAAATGGATTCTGTGGTCATAGGTATTTCTGCAAAAGAAGAAAAAATATATATTAATATATACACTTTTGTGAAAATATGATAGTACTACAATAAAAAGTTTCTATTTATTCATTAATACACCAGAAATATTTTGAAAATCGAAATATTATTTTTTTAATTAGGCTATTAAGAACACTTTTGAGTGCTTTCTTTTTTGAGTGCCAAGTCACACAAAAGTTTCAGTAGTCCTTCAGAGAAATACCACCGGCTCGGATAACAAGAAACTCAATAGTTGCTCTTTTAAAATATAATAAATACCGCACCATAATTAGCTTCCCGAGTATACATCGTAGTACAAAGTATATCGTTCAAAGTTTAAATTATTTTATATTCAAGTGTAAGTCTTCCATTTTTTTTGCGGGGTAGGTACAGAGCATTTAGTATTGGGACGCTCAATCCTTCCCAATTCCTCACTTTCAATATATTCAATGTTAGTTTCCATAATATAACGATTGGGTACAAAACTTATTACTAAAATCAGCTTCACGCTGTATCCCGCACACAGCAGGGTAAGCAGAGGGAACCTAGTGTTAATACACTCCGTTCCCCATTTTCTGCCGAATTCTGGAGGCATTGCGTGTTGAGTGGCAGAACTCAACGCCGCGCTTAACCTTGACACCAGAGCGAAGAAATGGAAATATAAATTTAAGTAAATATTTCATCTCCTCGAGTGGGGATCGAACCCACAACCAGTCGGTTTTACAGTCACACCTCGTGCCGCTGCGCCACGACCGGAACTACTTTACTTATTACTAGGTTCTTGTAATATTATTTGAAAAGCATATTTGCACCTTGGTACCTATAACACTGACTTTAAAATCTGATTAGGCATTGAGTTCCATAACGCCGCTCCAGTGAGTACTCCTAACTAGAAATTTAACTCAAAGCAAGCTCTGTAGTACTATTATTATTAATCATATATCAGTTTACCAATATCGATCCACTCTTTGGGGTCGTATCCGGAATCCTTGCGCGACTCCATGATGCAATCCCGCAGCGCATACAGAATGCCGTGCGACGAACAAATGCCCATCTCACCCACAGCTAGAAATATACATATATGTACAGGTTATTGTAGCAGTGATATTTATTTATTTATTGGTTTATCACATAAGTACAGTACAGCTTTGTAACATTGACACATTTGTAATTATAAAAAAGAAAAAAAACAGAACTATATACTACTATACATATGTTTGTTACGATAAACACCGCATGCAAATATTATTGTGTGAGAAGATGATTAACAATAATCAAAGTAAAATTTGTCCTTACAACTAAAAGTGCAAAAAAGTAAATTCAAAGTTGTGAACAATGAGAGAAAAATTACAAAATATTTTATTTTTATACTTTAAGCGAGTTTACTCTTAATTATACGGAGTGAATCCCAAAAGATATCAATTTTAGCTGAATATTCATTTTCTAGGCGACACAAACGAGAGACCGGCGAATTAGAGCCTAATATGGTTCTGCAAATTGGGGGTTGAAAAAACTTTAAACTTAAATAACGGCAAGAGGTTGGGACAATCATACTGGTAGTTAATTAATTTGTGCAGGAAAGTTAAATCTAGTATGTCCCGTCTTTCAGTTAACGATTGAATTTTAAAATACTGCAATCTATCCTTATAAGAAGGTTTGCTTTCTGAGATTCCTCGGAATTTCGCTAAATGCCATAGAAATCTTTTCTGAATTCGCTCGATGCGCAACGAGCTAGTAGAATAATGAGGTCTCCAAACAGTGCTACAGTATTCAAGGATGCTGCGAACGAGACTATTATAAAGCATTATTTTAGTTTTTGCTTGTGTAAATATTTTACAGGTTCTCAAAATAAAGCCAAGTAAGCGTGTAGCTTTCTTAGTAATTTCGGAAATATGTTGATCAAATGTAAGTTTGGAGTCAAAAACGACACCAAGGTCTTTAATTGTGTCAACTTTCACTATAGGTACTCCGTTAATATAGCAGTCACATTTAATAGTTTTATGTTTCCTGGTAAAAGTGACATGAAAACATTTTTTAACATTTAGTAACATATTATTATCCTTACACCAATTCACCAGTCTATCCAAGTCACTTTGTAATAGAGCCACGTCTTCGATGGTATTCACGACTTTTAGGATTTTTAAATCATCAGCGTACATGAACGGGGTACAGTGGGAAAAAGTTGCCGGTAAATCGTTAATAAATATATTGAATAAAAATGATCCTAAGTGGGAACCTTGTGGGACACCAGATCTAATTTCATGTAACGATGACTGATAATCTGAAATCACGACATAGAATTTTCGATTTTCCGTGTATGATTTAAGCCACTGCAGTAGTTTTCCCGTATAACCATACCCATACAGCTTTTGATTCAAGACTTCGTGAGGAACTAAGTCAAATGCTTTACTAAAATCACTATAGATAACCTCAACTTGATGACCAGCGTCCATAGATTTTTGAGCGATCTCTGTAAACTCCACCAAATATATATAATATAATAATAGTGCACGTAGACCTAGACTTAATGAACCCATGTTGAGCATCATTTATCAGAGGCTTAAAATGTGTGATCATATGAGGAAGTATAAGGCTTTCAAAAACTTTGCCGAAAGTTGTAAGTAACGAGATTGGCCGGTAATTTAAAACATTTTTTTTATCATTACTTTTGTAGATTGGAACTATTTTAGCTATTTTCCACAATGTTGGGAATATTCCATCTAGCAGTGATTTTTCATATATTAAAAATAGTGGCTCAGATAAGCTTTTTGCACATTTCTTAATAAATTGTGGTGGAATATCATCTGATCCTGATCCTTTACGATAATCCAGGCCATTAAGTGCTTTAATTATTTCTTACCTCGAGATCTTTATGTTAGATATAGTATTTAATGCATTCACAGGTGTCTTTTGGAAGGATTGACCGATGATATTTAGCGGAGATTTGTAAATACTCGAAAAATAGTTCGCAAACAAATTTGAAATATCCTTTCCACCATTTGCATTATTTACTCCATCAGTCATATCATTAGGGAACGAGCTATTGTTCTGACGCTTGCTTTTTGTATAGGACCAAAAACATTTAGGGTTTTTGGTAATTCGCTCGCTAATAATTCACAACGCTCATTTATTATATCTAAAGAGATCCCATCCATAGGGTTTTTATACTTCTTAAATCGAAGATCTAGACTTTCCCGCTCTCGTATCAAACCCTTAAGATTGTGGCTAAACCAAATAGGATATTTAGATTTTTTTTGCTTATATTCAGGAACAAACTCTTGAATACATGAATTTAATACTTCGTAAATTTTTTTTACTGTTTCGTCAACTGTAAAGCGATAAGATAAAATAACTTTCCACTTTATATTCGTAAGATAATTATTAATAAGGTCATAATCACATTTAAAGAAATTATATCTTTTGGTTGCAATTGAATTACTTTTCAACATTTTAACTCTGAAATCCATAAAAGTAGCGATCATGGGAGGATGAAGCTTATCAATATTAACAAGGGAAGATACAGCAGCTGATACAAAACAATCATTAATGTTAGTGAAAACAAGGTCTAAAATTCGGTTTGACGTGTTTTTAATACTATTACATTGTTTTAAATCGTTTAAATTGGCAAAATCTATAAGTGTACTTGCTAAAGTTGAGATACCTAGATTAAAATACTTTTGGGAATCACTATCAAGAGACCACTCAATACATCCAAGATTAAAGTCACCCAGAATACATGTATTATAATTATGCAGTTCAGATACACGATTACAGTTATTTAGGATTTTTTTTAACATATTTATTCTAACAGGTGGAGGTAAGTATACCCCACACAAGGCCAAATTATACATTTTGTTCGAAATTTTAAATTGTATTGTGATCCATAAATCTTCACATTCACTCTCCCAACTGTACATCCGACTGCAATCAATTTTATTAGAAACGGCTATAAGTACTCCACCTCCTTCTTGTTTGTGCTGGAAATTTGTTAACTTCCTGTCTCTCCTAAATACGATGTATCTATTGTCGAACAATTCTGAGCTTAGGACGTTATCATTGAGCCAAGTTTCAGTAAGAACAATAATATCGTAGTTATTACAGCAAATGTTAGTGTAAAAGGTATTTTGATAATATATGTTTAGGTACGGGAATGTTATAATTTTAACCTTGGAGCATGCTTAGTGACGGTTGATTACAGCGTCAGACTTTTAAGAAAATCCATATCCTTGACCAACTTACATTCAGAAAAGTCAGTCTTACTCATAAAAATTCGACCGCTTTTAACCCATACATGTTTATATCCTTTTTCTCTAGCAGCAGTTCTGGCAGCAGCATGAAGGTGCTTGTTTGCAGCTGATAAGTGCTCGCTTACGAATACGGGCTTTTTTTCTCCGGCCATTCCCATATGGCATGTATTAAGCTTATTATTAGGATTGGTTTTATTGTACTTTATGACAGATGATAGAATCATATCTCGAGTTTTTGGAGAATCCAGTTGTAGAATGATAGAACGGGGTCTTGAGTTATGTGGGTTTAATTTTGCTATTCGTGTACAATGTAAAATATGATCTCTGTTTAAATTACAATTTATGGCACTAGTCAAATTTTGAATCAAAGTATCAAGATTTTCGTTTCTACTTTCTGGAACACATTGTATTTCTAAGTTGCTTGCTCTACTATGTTGCTCAATGATGTTAATCCTGTTAGTAAGAGTCTTCAAGTTTAAAGTTAGGTTTATGTTTTCGTCTTGTAATTTTTTGATCGTTTCTGAGGTAGTATCAACTTTCTTTCGAATGTCTTCATATTGACAGTTCAAAAATTGCATAGACTCCTTCATTTCAATAATTTTCTCTTTAATGGACCGAAATATTCTATAAATCATTTTTATATAATAATAAATAAATAAAAATTTAAGCCAGTCGTGGCGCAGTGGCACAAAATGTGACTGTAAATCCGACTGGTTGTGGGTTCGATCCCCACCCGAGGACATGAAATATTTATTTAAATTTATATTTAAATTTCTTCGCTCTGGTGTCGAGGCAAAGCTTTGAGTTCTGCCACTCAACACGCAATACCTCCAGAAAGTGGTGAACAGAGTGTCTTAACTTGAAGCTTATAATAATAAATAACATTATTTATTATTATCACTCATTTACTAGAAATCAAAGACTTGTACGTATAGTTTTTTAAATTTACAATTAAATGAAATCAGCTTCACTGTATCCCGCACACGGCAGGGTAGGCAGGGAGATCCTAGTGTTAATAATTATTTAAATAGCCTATGTTGGTCAGTGACAATGCAGCTTTCTAATAGTGAAAGAATTTTTGAAATCGGTCCGGTAGTTTTTTGTGTGAAAACAATACAAACACATGCAAAAATACAAATCCTCTTTATAATATTAATTAATTAATTAATAATACCTTTGCCTCCCAAGACTCCATTAGGATTTCTGGAATTGCATCGTAAATACACTCTGAAATCTATAGGAATGTCCTTGGCGAGATACACCTCGTAGCTCAGCGCGTCGTTGTTTAGGAGTTCGCCTTGAGGGCTGTATTTGAATTCTTCATAAGTAAAATAACTAGCGCCTTGGATGTACGCACCTTGTACCTGGAAACAGAATTTAAAAAGTGCAAGTGAATTTAAAAACAGTATAATAACAAATAATCAAAATAAAAATCATGCCTCCAGACACAATGCCTCCAGAATTTGGCAGAAAGTGGGGAACGAAGTGTTTTAACACTAGGTTCAATCTGCCTATCCTGCTGTATGCGGGATACAGCATGAAGCTAAAAAAAACAATAACTTTTTTATATCAACCTTATATTTGGTCGTAAATCGCAATGCATTACGAAAAATAAAACTATAAATAATACCTGTCCAATATCCAGTTTGGGATTGGCGCTCAACCCTGCATCCTCCAATATATCCACACGAATTATCTCAAACCTTCCTGTCAAACAATTTAGCTCTACTTCCAATATAGTTACCGCAAACGCACTATATCCAGATAGATCGGGCTCTTTATCAGTCATCATATAACTGGCTGTCAAATCTATTTGTTCCTCTCCAGCTTTCTCTATCAATTCGAGCCACGTTGGATCGCTCAATTTGTCTTTTATAGGCTTTAATCTTTGCTTAAGTATATTACAAGCTCTAATAATAGAATAGCACACACTCTCGCTGACGATACTTGATCCTGAGAAGACGTTATTAGCAGCTACGAAAGAATAACTTGGTAATATAGACACGTCTTCTACAGGAATACCTAATTCATAGGCACAAACTTGGGCGGCCTTCGTGTTGACACCTTGACCCATTTCGATACCACCAGTGGTGACTGTAACGGTACCATCCCCTCTATATATGGACACCATGGCTGTGTAATTCCCATAAAATACTACAGGGAACAACATAACATTGATCTTTATTGCTCTTTTATGCCATCTGTGGCTGTTATTATACTCTTTAATTTCTTTAAGCCTTTTATCGTAATCGGCTTTCATTTTAAGATTTTCAATAAGCGAAGGTAAATCGTTATCGTCAGTTCTCATGTTAGCTAGACGAACGTCAGTTGGATCTTTTTGTACAGCGACAGCTATATGTTCCATGATATTCTCCATGCATGCAATGCCTTCCATTGTACCTAATAATTATGAAAATGATTAGCAAATTTATTATATATTAAGATAATATATACGAGAAATGATTTATATACTACTACTACTACTACTACTATTTTTACTACTTATATCACACATTAAGAGAATAAAATCAGTCAAAATTTTTTTCGTTCTTTATGTTACATGGATAAACAACTTACCGGGAGCCCTAGCAAATGTGTTAGAGGGCTTGTCGGTAAGCACGGAAAAGGTTTTCACATTAAAGTAATCCCTATTGTAGCAATTAGGAAAACCCTCAGCGGCGTAACCTAAAATATTTTCGTTATGGGAGAAGCCATCATCTTCAGTTATTACGGCATTTAAATATTGAATTACACCATTATCATCTACTCCTGCCTAGTTCAGAAATATAAAAAAACGATTATGGAAAGAGGTATGGAGAAAAATTAAAAAACAATTATTTTAACCTATTGCACTATGGTATTTAAAATTTCAATCTACCCTAACATATCTTAGCAATATTCTATAAACTACTACAAGTTTTAGTTTATTAATAGATGATTTGTAAATATATGTAACGCACGTATAAATATTTATATATTATCTTAGATATCTTCGATAGTATAAAATTATATATTATTAAAATTTTGCATAAAATCTGATAATTGATATAAACTTTAAAAATATTTCCTATGATTTCATTAATTTCTACAGACTTCCATACTCATATATATGTATATTGTATAATGTGTCGTCGTATATTTCAAACTCGTATCCAAAAGAAGGAATCAAGATTCTTCAACAGTTTAGACGTAGGATTATTATTTTCATTTCATGATTTTTATTGAGGCCAGTCGTGGCGCAGCGGCTCGAGGTGTTACTGTAAAATCGACTGTGGTTTCGATCCCCACTCGAGGAGATGAAATATTTATTTAAATTTATATTTCCACTTCTTCGCTCTGGTGTCGATGTTAAGCGCGGCGTTGAGTTCTGCCACTCAATACGCAATGCCTCCAGAATTCGGCAGAAAGTGGGGAACGCTGTGTCTCAACACTAGGTTCCCTCTGTCTACCCTGCTGTAATAGCTACGGATACAGCGTGAAGCTGATTTAGTTTTGTTAATTATGTTGATTGAAACAATAACTTTTTCTGTGTTTTTTTTAGTTAAAACTTTACTTTCATTTAAAGTGGTGAAGATAAAAACACTATACACTACCTCATATTCACACTGGCACGGCAACCTGCGTCCAGCAATAGTAAGATTAGTATCCAACGGTAGTATAAAACGACAAGGCACGTCCATCTCGTTGGCGACCAGAGCTGCTCCGCAAGCCACTTGCACGCCGCGACTCAGCTTACCTCCGAAACCACCGCCCAGGCGCCGTACTATTACGGTAACTCTGTTATGATATAGCAAAATATATATAAAAATATTTCCTTTCTGAGAAAGTAAATAGTATGGTGTAAAAAGGAATCAGATCTATATAAAGTTAGTTAGTAGTTATTTTGTGAATAATATTTACATATTTAAAAAATCAAATAGCACTCTTCTACAAACTATATTAGATAACACTTTAAAATTTAATATTTTTCTAGTAAATAATGCATAAATGTGATTAGAAAAATCCACGATAGTATCGACAATACCAGACCAATTGAAATACTCATACTAAATATTGTAAAACATACTTACTGGCTCTCAGAAATATCCAAACTCCGAGCTATAGCGGCTTGAGTCAAGTCCATCCACTGAGACGCATCGTACACTTCCAGCCCTTTGTCCACGGGCACCACCACGCAGGTCAACGGCTCCAGATAATAATGATATTGTGCATGTATTTCATACATGCCCTTTACCACTTTCGTAACATTCTTCCCTCTACCCTTAGGCTCTATAGTGGAGCCAGTAAATATTCTCTTACTATCCTTTTTTGCATCATTTATAGTTAAAACAGGTGCCGTATTTGGCACATTTTTATATGTAATTTTAATTAATTTAGCGGCTTTAACTGCTAAATCTTCGTTACACGCCACTACTATAGCGATGGGCTGTCCGAAGTATTTGATATTTTGATCTGCTAATATTTCTTCATCATCTGTTTGCAATTGAAAACCAGGGTACGTGAATGAGTTTACACCCTTTATGTCTTTGGCCGTGAATACGGCGGACACGCCTTCCATTTTCTGAAAATATTAGATTTTATTACCAATTCTATTTCATAATTTACGTCAGCTCTACGTCAATTTAGCTGCAAGCTGTATGTCACACACAGCAGGGTAAGCAGAGGAAACCTGTGAACGTAATATTAAGACACTCTGCTCTCCATTAAGACATTTATCTTCCCAACTTTCCGACATTCATTGACAAATTACAATTGAGTGGCGGAACTCAACGCCGCGCTTTCTCTTTTTACCTGAATGAGGAAATAAAATTTAACACAACATCGCGTTTATAATCGCACGCTAGTGCCCCTGTGCCACGACGGCCTCTATGACACTCATGTTAAAAAATTTTTTTATACTTCACATAGCAATGTGTATACAGGGTGGAAGAGGCAGCACTCCATTTACGGAAACAGCATATAGGGTAAAATATTTCAAACCTATACCTAAAGAAATTAATCAAGATGCCTCAACAGTTTGGACTTTTTTTTGGATTTTTTTTTCATTTCACGATTTTTATCCATACCTGTATTTCGTGTGACGCGATTACGTATAGATCCCAATAACATAAACACTTACTACTACAAAAATACTACTAAAGGTTAAACAACTTTGAACTTTATCGCCAATACATACGACTCGATTTCGAAATGAGGCGTGTGCGGCGGTGTTCCTTTGATAGGTTTATGTGTGCGTGCGTCATCCTTACAAATGGCGTTTTGTTTTAAAATGGCAATTTTATTATTTATTTTGTTTGAAAAAAAAACTTTTTCATTTTTGGGAATTTATTTTTTTCTGAATTATATTAGGCTTTTATAGAGTAGTTAAAACTGTGGTTTCATTTAATGTGATGCTGACACTTCCACCCTGTATATTAAAAACATATTCAAATGATGACTATCGTAGATACAGTTCAAAATATTTACATTTTTTGTGAAGAGACTTTCACACTAAATAAAAATTTTAACATATAACTCACCAAAATATCTTCCTTATCAACGACATCCACTGAACCAGCGTGTACTTTTGAAAGGACGAACGCTGCGAACACTTGATTCGGGAATGACGGAATATCATTCGCATATTGCGCTTCTCCTGAACTTTGAATAATAGCTTCTAATTTATCTAACGGTTGGTTCAGTGGAAATAAGGAGGATTCACTTTGGTACTCCTGGTAACCGCTGGATACGGGTCGCGCGTTCGACACTCCACCGGACTTATATCGGGGATTGATAATGTTTGATGGGCAAACACTCAGAACGAACTGAAAAGAAATAGTAAATTCTAATTATGTAATAAAAGCTCAGTTTTGTCGATTTTTTTGACCCCATGTGGCGTTGTAGAGACCAAACGCTTCGGCCAATTTTGATGATTTTTATGTCAATTGAAATGATAGCAAAGTAGGTAATATCCCTATAATGTTAAGAAGAAAAACATATTTTTATCAAACGATACTAAATTTTATATTAGTTTTTTAATCTGTTTACATGAAACTGTTAATAAAAAAACAAACAATGGAAAAAAAGAATAAATCATTAATATTGTTCCACAAATAAGGGAAAAAACGTATTATATAAGCATTATTAAACAATCGTTTATTTATGAAATGACCATTTTATATAATCAGTATAATTTAATGAGGCCTGTCATGGCGCAGGAGCACAAGCGTGCCCTGTAATCGCGCGAGGCTCAACCTCCAATTTTTGGTTGTTGGTTTGATTCCAACTTAAGCAAATTAAATATTTAATATTTTCATTTCCCCGATCTGGTAACGAGGCAAAGCGTGGCGTTGAGTACCGCCATTCAACACGCAATGGCCTCTAGAATTCGGTGGTAAACGGGTACCAGAGTGTCGTACCACTAGGTTCCCTTTGCCTACCCTGCTGCTATGTGGAATACAGCGTAAAGCTAAAAAACAATAATTTAATCAATTTACCTTATAAAATAAATCAATTGCTAACTTCTTTCTCATCTCTGGAGAAGGCTTCAGGGGATCCTTTGTAGGAAATAATTCGGTACTCAACACTTTTACAGCGCCTTGCAAAATTTGGTTATTAAAAACATTTTTTTTTTCCAAATATTTCTCTGTTTTGGTTGCGTGTATAAAATCAGCGGATATACTTCCATAGACAATTGATGCTTTTTCTATGACACTGGTACTCATGTTCATTTTTATGTTGAACGCAGCGTTGACTAACGCTAGTGCATTTTGACTTCTCGGCATTATCTAAAAAATAAAGTGTTATAATATATTTAATGTAATAATAGATATATAGAATATTTTATAACAAATATATTATGAAAATTATATAAAAATAATAAACAATGGTTCGAGGCAGAACATAGTATAGCAGCAGCACAGGTTTAAGTTAAATTCCACTCGCCTTAAATGTGTTTGTTTTTAATCGACTTCTGTAAAAGGAGGAGGTTAACAATTCGACTGTATTTCTTTATTTTTTTTTTATATTTGTTGCCTCAGAACTTTGGACTAGGCGAACCGATTTTGGATGATGAATGATTTAATTATAATATTAAATATATGTTTGATTAAAAAAACATAGTTAATTTGTAAAAGTAAAAAAGGTGAAGATAAATATCTCTTTTAAATAATATATTTTACGTAAAGACGAAACGTGCCACACATTGATCAATTATTTTTGAATTAAAAATATATAATGTACATACTTACGTACTTTTTTTTACAATAACTGCCATTGAGTGCAAAGATTTTTTTTATCTTCACGCTGTATCCCGCATGTAGCATAAGGCATTGCGTGTTAAGTGACGAAGCTCAACGCCGCGCACAGCCTCAACATTGAAGGGGAGAAATAAAAAAAATAAATATTTCAATTCCCCGAGTGGGGGTTGAATCCACGCACATTCACACGCCTGTGCCCCTGTGCGCCACGTCTGGCCTCAATTTAAATATTATTATTATTATTTGTTGATAATATGTTTACCTTATAACTTCTGATAATATAATTAGACCCTTGCGGCGGTAGTTCCAAACTTACTATCAATTTTCCTTTCATATTATATTTCAGAAATTTAGGCAAAGTTAATTTTGCAGTTTCCCCGTTACTGTTACCTGTAAAAAATTTCTCTTGAGTATACTTATTAAATACTAAATATACAAATGTCACATTAAGGATCTATGTGGAAGTTTTGTATTAACTATTAAGTTTAACAGATTTAAATGTTTTTTGGATATCATTATAGAAGCTTAGAGATTACATAGTAGTGCTTGCGTGAAACTGGAACCATCCAACCAACCATGCTCACAAATTTTCACATTTATAACATTATAAATAAAATCAGCTTCACGCTATATCCCGCACACAGCAGGGTAGGCAGAGGGAACCTAGTGTTAAGACACTTCGTTCCCCACTTTCTGCCGAATTCTGGAGGCATTGCGTGTTGAGTGGCAGAACTCAACGCCGCGCTTAGCCTTGACACCAGAGCGAAGAAATGGAAATATAAATTTAAATAAATATTTCATCTCCTCGAGTCCCCCCATCGAACCCACAACCAGTCGGTTTTACAGTCACACTTCGTACCGCTACGCCACGACCGGCATCAACATTACATAACATTATTAGGCTTTATATTCCTTATCAGTAAAAAAAAATTACATTTCATTTTTATGTACAATTTATCGCATCATGTTTTTACCAATTACACGTATACTTATTGAAAAAATATAATAATTTTAGGAAGATAAAAACAATATAATGTGTTTTTGTGAATATTTCATATTTTCTTTTACTATTTTCGAAGATGAAACCCCAATAGAAATTCAATAAACATTTGAAATCGTGCAAATCGTGATGTTTGGTCATCAAAAAATCACCAAATTTTTTTGCCACAGCAATGCGTGGCCGGGTCCGTTAGTTAAATATAAACAAAAATAAAAGCTGATTTTAACTTATCAGTTATGTACTGTAATAAAAATCTTTGATTCTTGCGATTTTAAACATATTTTACACGTTTTAAATGAAACACTTCGACCGTATTAATCACATTATACGCATATTGACTATTAAGTATTTTTTGAGACCAGACGTTTCGAACTCTTTACATATAAGCTGCACGTCGGCTGTATAATAGTAAATATTTATTTTTTATTTAGCTTCACGCTATAATCGCACATGGTTTGTCTTATTCAATAGTCCAGTAGCCAATCCTTTTAAACTCCATTTTAAAGCCCAAAATTTAGTTTTCCATATTTTCCATAGTTCCTTTACATTATCCAGTAACTAATCATCTCTGGGCCTGTGGTTACTCAGAAATGGATCCTTGCTAATGTGTCACAGTAAAACGCGAGATCCTTGAGGAAAAATTTATTACTATAGAAATTCAACTACTATAGAAACTCACGTATATTAATTATGGCTCCCACTGCCTCGAAGATAAGGAAGATATCTGATTGATAAGAGGGGATCATATGCTTTAACATCAAGTTTCCAGCTAATGAGCCAATCTAGAAAAAAAAATTAGTGTATAAAATATCATTCTTACGGAAAAATATTTTTTCCGTGCGGCACTTCTCTATCCCTATCTTTATATCTAAACCCCATAATTTTTCCGCAATTATTTATTTACTAATCTCATTTACTTTATTATCATTTTAAATACAATATCTATACATTGTAAACTAAAATCAATAAAATATTATTTTGTAGTAATTTTATCGAACAAAATACTTTATATAGAAACCGAATTAAATAAAACAAACACTAAATGTTAAGATAAATTTGGTTAAATACTAATCAAAACTGCCATTAAATCAGTTAACACACCGAAAAATAGAAAAACCGATAATTAAACAGAAAAAATAAAAATCGTTGTTTTGTTTTCTATTACATTGATATGTATATGTCCCTTATAAAACAGCTTTTCTTTTTTTTTGTACAGACAAGATCAATTATTCATTAAATCAAATAAATAAATAAATCAGCTTCACGCTGTATCCCGCACACAGCAGGGTAGGCACAGGGAACCTAGTGTTAAGACACTCCGTTTAGACTTTCCGCTAAGTTCTGGAGGCATTGCACATTGAGTGGCGGAACTCAACGCCGCGCTTTGCCTCGGCACCAGAGCGAAGAAATGAAAATATAAATGTAAATAAATATTTCATCTCCTCGAGTGGGGATCGAACCCACAACCAGTCGATTTTTGCAGTCACACTTTGTGCCCCTGCGCCACGACCGGCCTCACTCACATTATTCGTTATATTTATAGATTATCTTTACGCTGTAGCAGGATTGGCAGAGGGAACCTGATGTTTACTGTCATGATACTCCGTTCACCACGCACTGGCCAAATTTCGAGACCGCGCTTTTGTCTTGCTCCCAGAGCGAAGAAATGAAAATAATTAACATCCCTGAGTAGGGATCGAACCCACAACCGTCGTTTACAGCATTGTCCTTGCGCCACGACGGCCCCTTCTATGGTATTTAAGATATTAAACAATCTTTATAAAACGAAATGTTACCTTTCTAACTGGAATATTTGCAACTAAGTCCATATGCTTATAAAACTCTTGTAAGTATGAAAAATCTCCTGAGTTTAGGGAGATCGTTTTAAATATATCCATACAATCTTGTATAGATATATTGGCCCCGAGAACTAGATTTTGATCGATAACGTACTGTTTTAGTGAAGTCACATCACTAATGTCTATCAAAAGCGAGGCGTACGCGAATTTTTTTATGACCGCTGCAAATAACAGATATGAAAATTATAGTAGAAACTTTGGAAAATAATAAAAAATATATTTATTATACTACTACTACTACTACTAGCTTCACGCATTATCCCTAGCGGGGTAGTCAGAGAGAACAGAGCGCTAAACGCTACGGTCTCTACATACCTCTTTCGCCTCGTACACTGACATCAACCTCTTCATACATGCCCTCCGGGGGGTCCTCATGCTTTTTACGTGACCTTCCTCCAGTATCTTTGTTACTGTGTTTTCGAAGGTCTCCCCCTACCTCTCTTACCGCTTACTTTTCCATCATAGATATTCTGTTATTATAATATCCACAATTATCGCATTCATTTAGAAACGATAAAACGATAGATAATAAATAACAAATTATTAATTTCTTTTTTTTAATTTCTTTCATATAGTGACTGAACGTTTACAAACTTACCTTTGCCGGTGTTCCCATCAATAAGCATATACGATTCGGTGCCATAAGTTTTTAAAACTTGGAAAATTTGATGTTCATCAAAAACTTTAATAAAGATAGTGTCTCCACAGTTCAGAACAATCATATCGTGTCCACTTTTCTCATCGCTCATGACGCTCCAATCGCTACTTACAGAGCAACGACGGTCGCAAATTTTATTCTTATCTTTAAGGCAAGTAGTAATTTCTTCTATATCGTGAACGTACGCTGGATTTGCATCCACACCGAATGATTGTATGGCATCTAAAATACCCCTGTATCCGGTGCATCTGCAGGTGTTGCTGGCGAATGAGTTCTCTAGTTCGGCTTTTGTTAGTTTTTTAGGTAGAAGACTGTAAAAAAAACAAAAATTTTAACTTGTGTCGTGGAACTCAACGTCGTGTTTTGATTCGTTACTAGAGCCAGGAAATGAATATTATGAATATTTAAAAGATTTTCTCATAACTCTTAATCAATGAGGAGTTGGGTCTACCATCATCAGCTCATATCTCAGCTCAGTAAAGTCAATAGATGGTGACTACAAACAGAATTCTTTTTCCAGAAAATGGGCAACGGGATTGTCGTAATGGGAACGGAGTCTCTTAACACTAGGTTAAGACAATTAACTGTTAACGGTTCCCTCTGTCTACCTTACTGCAGAATACAGCGTGAAACTAAAAATATTTATATTAAAAATATATGTATATTAGATATGTAAAAAGTCAAATATCAACATAAGTTATTAAGGTAATAAAAAAAACATATTTTCATTATTAGATCCAACCAAACCGTAGATCCTGACTTGGTGGTAATGAGATCAATAGTAAAGTACGTTCTTTCAAATAAAAAAAGAATTTACAAAATCGGTCCACAAATGACTGAGAAATCGACATACAAAAATAATAAAGACAAACACAAAATATTATTCAGGAATATTGAGCTCCCTCCTTTTCAAAGAAGAAGTCGATTAAATAGGATTGTCAGTAAATATGAAAGGGTAACTAGGTCAGTGATTCTCAACCACTGTGCCGCGGCACTTTTGTGTGCCGCCAAATTTCAAAAGTGTGCCGCCAGATTTTGCAAATATATAATAATGTTAATATAATTAAATTATATCATTTAAAAAGAAAAATATTTTTAACATGAATATATATTTAAATCCACAAAAAAATTAATTCGTATATTTAAAATTTTTGTTATAAACTATTTATGCAGTGTGTTGTAGTAAATAATTTCTCTTTGTGTGCCGCCAAATTTTGAAATCGTTAAATATGTGCCGCAACAAAAAAAAGGTTGAGAATCACTGGACTAGGTTCTCTCTGCCTACCCTGATGTGTGCGGGATAGTGTAAGTGTAGGAGAAGAGCAGAATGCCAACATTTTTCACAATATAATTCTTATAAAAATAAAGCGTCGATTGATTCTCTAGTAATAATAGATCATTTAAAGAAATCTAATATCACGAATATGTTTGTTTCGCGCTAAGTAAGTCCAATAAATATAATATTAAATATGAATTATTTTTATTAAATGATTTTATATTAAAAAAATATTTGGACCGCAGTGTGGCAATTGTAAATAATATATTTAATAAAAAATATATTGTATAGCGCAAGAAATGCTACTCATATCCTATAGCTGCTAAAATTATTTAATTTTGAAATAGGTGTCAAGAGTTAATATTGTTTAAATGATATATTTATCATGTATAGGAAGCAGGAAAGTAGATGTATGCCAATTAGATTATTATATAAATAACAGCTTCACGCTGTATCCCGCACACAGAAGGGTAGGCAGAGGGAACTTAGTGTAAGACACTCTGTTCCCCACTTTCTGCCGAATTCTGAAGGCATTGCGTGTTAAGTTGCAGAACTCAACGCCTAAATCGCCTAAACGCCGAATTTAAGTAAATATTTGATCTCCTCGAGTGGGGATCGAACCCACAACCAGTTTTACAGTCACACTTTGTGCCACTATAAATAACGAAAGTCTATATAGTATATGGACAAAAATATAATATGTTTCTGTTACATAAATATAAACTAAAATTAAATTCTGGTGCTACCTACTTTACTTCAGAATATATAATATATATTTTTTTATTAATTTTAAAACAAGTAGGTATTGACTGTAATAACATAATAACATAGTTTTTCACCTAACCAAATAATATTTAAAATATGATGCGTCACTTATATTTTTTCGACGCAAATTATTATTATAGCTGTTTAAATAGAATTATTTATGTTAACAAAATTCAACAAAACGATATAAATTTTGAATTAATATCTTTTATGTTGAAAACTATTTTAATGTGGTAGTTGTAATGGTTGGTTTTACGAAAAGTGCGAGACGTATTCGCCCATCTATGCTTCCCTATAAATTTCAGAAACGGTGTGGGTCAACCGGAAAGAAAAAACTTTTAGTATGAATTGAACTACAAAAAGAACTTTATCATTTTTTTTCTATGACATGCATAAATTTTCACTTTTCGGATTTTTTTCTTTATTGATATTGTAAGATCCCACTTCGTGTCAAATTTAATTATTACAGGACGATGGATAGTGTTTTGTTTACAAAATGAAGCAAAATCGATGCAATAAAATTCGCCAGTAGTGGCTCAGCGGCACGAAGTGTGACTGTAAAACCGACTGGTTCTGGGTTCGATCCCCACTCGAGGAGATGAAATATTTACTTAAATTATATTTCAATTTCTTCGCTCTGGTGTCGAGGCTAAGCGCTACAACACTCTCTCAACACGCTATGCCTCCAGATTTCGGCAGAAAGTGGGGAACGGAGTGTCTTAACACTAGGTTCCCTCTGCTAAGCATGCTGTGATACCGCGTGAAGCTGATAGAGGCTTGATGTCAATAAATTATATGGGGAATGTTGACGATGCTCACAACTCTACGTTGACAGATAAACAACGAGTTGCCGCTCGCAACTTGACTTGCGTGGTAAATTATATGTAAAATCCAAAATCGATTTCTGTCCCATTTCCGTAAGTAAGTATATTTCGGAAAATCTATCGGAATCACAGTTTTACGCTTTTATCCCCATAATAGAGTAGAATTTCCGGCCAATATTCGACACAACGTGTGTTAAGTGTTGGAACTTAACACCGCGTTTTGTCTTCTTACCAGAGTGATCATGACATTTCACATAGATAAAATTTCTTCGACCTATTTTCATAAAAATACATATAAATATATATAATGTCACCAAATAATATTTTATGTTTTGTACAAAACAACAAGATATTGACCTTCACGCTTAAGACAAACATGTGTTACGAGGCCTCTTTAATTTTATTTTGATATTGTAACGCAAATGACAAATTAAAGTCACAAAACAAGACTAAATAAATGTTTTAACAGTTTGTTCAACGAAACATTCTCGTTAAGACAAATATAATATATGTTTTTTCAGCACCTTCCGCCGAATTCGGGTGGCATATTCAGGAGTGGCGGAACTCAACGACCCGGTTTGCCTCGATACCAGAGCGAAGAAATGAAAGTATTGGATATTTCATTTCCTCGAGTGGCAATCGAACCCACAACCGTCGCCTTTACAGTCACACGCTTGTGCCCCTGCACCACGACTGGCCTCAATGATATATAAGTACATATTATTATACTATTCCTATTCAACATATACGAATGAAAAAATTTCAAATGCATACTTAGTCAGGCCATAAATACTGTTATTTTAAAAATAAACAAAATATTACTTTTAAATTTGGAATCTGTCAGTTTTATACAATTGTTAATTGTGTTTTCTTATTTTCGCACCAATATATTGTAAAATATTTTGTGATAATAAAATGGAATGGGATGATAAAGAGAACCGAATAGCTGTCTATGCATTACATGAAGTAGGTTTTTTTTTTATGGAAAAGACAAGGCAAACGAGCGGGCGGGTCACCTGATGGCAAGTGATCACCGCCTCCCACGACCCGTGCAACACCAGAGGAGCTGCAGGTGCGTTGCCTGCCCGTAAGGTGGGTTGGGCTCCGGAGCCCGGCATTACCTGATGCGAAACGCAGTGGCATAAAGCCACTACTTCACGCCAGTTTTAAATGCCGGGGATGGTAATGATCCGGTCAAGTCTTCCCATGCGTGTTGCCATTACTGGCGACGTGACTCTACCACACAAACGTATAGGGGTTTAAAATCTTCCATATTCTTGGTATTAGTCAAATGTCATCGTTACCTTCAATGATAATGAACCTTTGTCTGTGACAGTAAAATATTTGGCCGTCTACGTAGTGTTCGTACGGAAAGCGTACGTAAGCGTTCGTACGGATGGAAAAAGCGATCAAAGCACTAAGGGAAAGAATCCAGAGAAATATTGTCGGAAAGCAAAAGTTTTTATCTCAGAAGATAAAGATAGTACATAGAATGATCCATGTTGTGTATGTTAAAATATGACTTAGAACTTGCAGCCTATAAGAGACGCACTGACCATTTCTTAACTATAATAATAATAAAGACCTTTATTTCCTCAAACAAAATAACTACAGAGACGATGAAACATGACTGATAATGTAAAAAAGAATAGGATGGTAAAACAAAAAAACGAAATTTGGCTGAAATTGAAAAAATCTGTCTTTTTTCTTAAAAAAGACAGATTTATGTTTACCGGTATTTTATTTGTATGTATCATTTGTATTTTTCAGTTAGAATTTTTTTTTAAGGAAACTGTAATGAAAATCGGGATAAAATCTATAAAAAATGTACTACCACCCCTAAGCTATCAGCATGCAAACAAAAATCATTAATTTCTGTTTGGTAGTTTTTGCTTGATTGGTGAATAAGCAAACAGACAGACAGCCAAGAATTCTGATGAGTGTATATTTAGCTTGTATAATCAGTATATTAACCGACTTTATTTTTAATTTTCTTTCCTTTTCTATATATATAGATTAATACTAACTAACCTATTTAACGACATCACCCATCCCGGCGTACAGTATCCACATTGGGTGCCATTATAAAAAGATAAGCGTTTTTGTATCTCACTGTAGCCTTTGCGTCTACTTCCTGTACTCTCCACTGTTGTGATGTTCCATCCATGACAAGAGAATATAAGCACGAGACACTGAAAGGTTTTGAAATGTGTTAATTAAACATGTAAGCAGCATTTCGTCGTACGTAATTTGTTTTGATTTTGTTAATTATTTTGAAGTATTTATATATTCATAAACAGAGTGTCCACATTCTGGAAAGTCAAGGAAAAGTCAGGGAACCTCAAGATGGTCAGGGAAAGTCAGTGAAATTGAGAGGATACCTGGATAGCCAGGGAAAATTTGAATTTAGAAATTTTGAAAAAAAAAATAAGTTATTGCTAAATCAAGACTTTTTAAACTAAATTAAAGTAGCTGCAAATATTTCCCAATTCTTGAGGAATATAATCTTATGCTCTGGTTTGACTCTTAATCCAGATCATTGAGCATTTTTTTGAGATCTGGAGCAAACTATTTTTTTCTTTACTTAGTATAAGAGATATATCTTTCTAGTTTGAGGTAAATGAATATTTGTTATCTACTTATATGAAAATAGAAACACATTAAACAAACTTGAAACTATACAAAAACTTAAAAAATAACCTTTTAATAGAGCAAAAAACAATGAAGTACCTTATTCTAATAGATAAAAAATTAATTATACAAATAATAAGTATAAAAAAGTAAAAATCACTGACTTTTGCAAAAAAAAAACATATTTTAAAAACTATATTAGTCACACGTTTATTTAAGAGGTTTATTTACTTACAGAATTAACACTAAACAACTCTACAGCACCAGTAGTTTGCCTTTTAGCAGTAACATTAACTATACAAGACCCACATACTCCCTGATGGCACATCGCCTTTGTACCAGGGAGGCCCAAGTGGTACCTGAGGTACGCATTCAGCGTCGTGTTAGAGTGGATCGAGCAGTCCACTGAAAGAGAATAGAAAAATAATAAAGAAATTGACAAATTAATATTTTAAAATAACACTATTTCTTACGTAGCCCATAAAAAATATAGATATGATACAAACAAAATGACTACTTAGCACTTTTCAATATTTTTTAAAATGTTGTCATAGGCAGACTTGCTTTTTGAATTTTTTTGATTTGTTGGTCGAAAATTACGTACAAAAAATTGTAGGAAGAATAACAGAAAGTAAAAATTATAGAACTACAATATTACATCGATTCACAAAAATAAAAGCCAAACATAATGTAGAAAAGATAAAAGGGTGAAAATTAAAATTGCAAAAGACATAATTAAAAAAAAAACAAACAGCTGCCATTTTGCAAAGAAAATTTGGAAATATATATATATATTTTTTTATATTTGTCACAGGACCGGAATTGTTTGAAAATCCGAAATTTGCCTATTATCAAAGAAATTATTCAGCAAGAAACATTTACAAAATATTAAAAAAAAAATACTACAACTACCACAGATAAAAAAAATTTGATTGCTTCTTTCTGTTTCAGTATCATTTTTTTTCAGGTTTGCATGAATTAAAATTGGTAATTCATATATTTTTCCTTTAACGCATGTTTTATAACATTTTGTGAGTAATGTAAAACATGTCTATAGTGGTCATCTATAGTGTCAGTTTTTAATCACTTTGAATTTTTTTTAATTGACACACAATATATTATATTACAAAATATTCGAATTTTTGTCCCTTCCATACCAAACGCCAATTTCAAATGTAAGGACCATACATACTCGTATCATCTTACATACATTTCGTTTTCTTATTGTTTTTTTACGTTAATATATACAATTATAGGACTCTGGGTGGCGCTGAAAAGGTACTTTACACCGAGCGCGAGTTACGCTCGCTACGCCACTGCTAAACCAGTCTGAGTCTAAATGTTAGTAAAAAAATTTAAGTTTAAAGTTTATCAAAAAAATGTTAAGTTAACATTGTATTGTTAGCTAAAATTATACATTTGATAAATCTGTAAGAGACGAACGTCTCATTATAATAATCATATCGAAACAACGGATAATGTCCGTCATTATTAGCCTATTACGGCAGTTACGTAGAAACGAATAAAAGAAACAAAATTTATGCTACGTTCACAGTTCGAAGGATATTTCTTATATTATACTTAAATGACTTAATAGATAAGGCAGAGGCCAGTCGTTGTGCAGGAGCACAAGCGTGTGACGACAAACGAGACAGGTTGTGGGTTCGATTCCCACTCGAGAAAATTTGTATAGACATATAATATGTCTTTCAAAATCATATGAAACGACAATAAACGACAATTTTAGCGTTATCAGGATGTGGTTGATAATACGCGACGCGACGCGAACCCACAAGGTTCTGACTTTTTCCCGCGTTGCAGGTTACGCAGAGGGAACCTAGTAAAGACAACCTGTTTCCCATGCACCGGCCAATTTTTAAGTCGTTAAATGTTAAGTCTGTAAAATATTGCAAAAGAGCGAGGAAATTAAGTTCTTATTGTTTAGTCAATAACCTGAAATATTTTTATATTCTACACAAAAAAAAACATAAAAAACATTACTGTTAATAATAATATTCAAATATATGTATGTTTATTATTTATGTGTAAAATTATGTAGCTCCGGGAAGTTTAAAGTAATTTCTTATAACACTCTACTAATTGAATTGCTCTGTTGTAATTATATAATTTTTTAACAAAAAAAAATCCGACTTCATTCCGGATTTCACTATCAGAATCTAACCAAAATCTCATCAAACTACCCTTAAAGTGTATCTTTTCCAATAAAAAAATATTGACGTTATATAATATTGAATTAGTCATTCGTCGCGCATACCTAAAGCAAATTTTAAACTTATGTGATTTTGTCATGGATAACATTGTCAGAAATGAACCAAATTAAAATGGGTCCGCTAGGAAAGCACCGGCTTTCGAATAAAAAAAAGGATCATTAAAATCGCTTCACCCAGTTTAAAGTTCTGAGGTAACAAACATTTAAAAAATCCAGCCGAATTGATAACCTTCTTCTTTTACAGAAGTCGATTGAAAAAGATAAAGTACCTAATACTTTTTATTTTTTAGTTTCGCGTTCTATCCCGCAAATAGCAGGTTTGACAGTGGGAACCTGGAAACCTAGTCTTAAGACGCTTCGTTCCTATTAAGATATTTTCGCGCCCCGCATTCCGCCGAGTTCTGAAATCATTGCGTCTTGAGTGGCGGAACTCAACACCGCGCTTTGCCTCGTAACCAGATCGAGGAAATGAAATATATTATAAGTATTATAAATTATAAGTATTTTAAGAGTAAATAAGAAATTTACAAACAATAAATAATACTTATTGCTTGTGAATTTCTAAATACTTAATAGCTGCGGATGGATTACGGATAATAATAATCTACCATATTGTCTTGCTTCGTGAAAAAATGAAAATGGGAGTATATTTGAAAAATATATTAAATTAAAAAATATATAATATATATTTAATTTTTTTTAATGAATTAATTTTATATTATTATTGAAATTATGGTTGAAAATGGAGACCAAAATCCATTTTAGGACTTTAATGAAAATAATATTTTATTTCACTACACTACGTATACTGTAAATAAACGCTACCTGAACATGCTTGTCCGTTCACACTAAACTCAATAGAAGACATCTCAACAAGAAACCTAGCAGTTGACTGAAGCCTAACGGTAATAAAATATTGTTTTATTATACTCTGTAAATGTTTTAAAATTACAACGAAGGAAATGTTAATTTTTTATGAACTACCAAAATCCTTAAGATTGCCTTAAATGTGTAGAAAAAATAATTTAGTTTTATTTTAAATTTATGGTATGTAATCAATTGTATTTTTAAAAGTGAGATAATTAACTTAAGAATAAACAAAGTCAAATAAAAACAGTTGTGTTGAAGTTGTCCTTCTTTCGTATTGTTTTCATTCATTCTCGCATATGAAATGACAATGAAATGGGTCAAAAGCTAAATAAATCAGTTTTTTGACTGGTAAAGTAGCTGAATTTTTTTTATATGGTTTTCTATATTTATACTTAAGAACTATATTATTATTAAATGATTAACCATAATTTGTATAGAAATATAAAATATAAACCTTTTAACCTTAATATAAACGAATATTGTAGAATATTCGTTAAATTTTAATATAAAATGTTATTGTAGGACAACAGATTGTGATTTATTTCGGCGGTCCTCATCACAAAAACAAACCGGTATCATGTCATTTAATTATGTATAGGTATTAGCAAGAATGTAAAAAAATGTACTTTTATTTTAGTTGTCACTTGTTGGCCTTCCCAATTCTACTAGCTACTGCAACTTTGCAGAAGAAAATTGAAATTCTTAGAAACAAAAAGAAAATGAAACCTAATAAAATATAGGTGATATTACACATGATCTTCCAAAACATAAATTGCTGGCGAAAAAAGGAAATCATGAAACCAATGTAGAGAAAAAAGAGACGGAGAAAAGGAAAAGATCTCAAACCCCTAGCCCTCAAACCAGCAATTAAATTTCTATTTGCTCAAAAATGCACAAAAAAGATGCCTTTCAGCATCTGCGGGCCAGATCAAACTCTTTGCCAGGAAACAACGACCGCAAAAATTAGCACCACATCACCCAGAGCCAAAAAACAACAACAAAAATTAATACAAACAACAATAAATGAAACACAACTGTTCGAACAAAATAAAAACAAAAAATCACAACAACTTAGTCAAATAACTCTCCCACCACGGCTGGTCACCGCGGGAGAATCAGACCGTCACCCTCTAACAACAAACAACAAAAAAAAAATATTGCAACATTAAATACTAGGATTTTAAGGACACCAGAATCCTTACTGGAACTGGAAGTACATAAACTGGGATATAATAGGAATTTGTGAAATGCGGAGAGATGGAGAAGCAGTGAAAGAACACGTAGACTATATAATATACAACAAAGGAGAAATGAGAGGCCCAAGAGGAGTTGGATTCATGAACAAGACACATCTTAAAAGTTACATACAAGACTTCCTGGGAGTCACAGATCGGATAACGATACTAAACATCAAATTATCAAAATACAAGAAAATGTGGACAGTAATACAAGCTTATGCACCCACAGAACAAGCAGACCAAGCAGAAATTGATTTCTTTTATAGCAAATTATCGCAAAGTATAATTATGCATTCAAATAATACAATTATACTTCTAGGGGACTTCAATGCCCAGGTAGGAGTAAAACAAAACGAAGAAGAATATGTATTGTGTAAGTTTGGTTATGGCAAAAGGAGTCAGAACGGACACAGACTGATAGATTTTCTTCTGGAGCACAATTTAACTCTCCTGAATATTAAAGATATGCATATTTAAGAAAAACAAAAATACCAAGTGGACATGGATGTCACCAGACGGGAAAAGTAGAAATGAAATTGATTACATTATAAGCAACCACCCTAAATTATTTACAGATACATCAGTAATTTTAAAACTTAACTTCAACACTGACTATCGTATGGTACGAGCATCTCTCAAGGTAACTCCATCAAAACTTCCTAGAAAAAAAATGTCTCCTATAAAAGCAACTGACAACTTTGAAATAAATAAACTGACATCTCATTCCCTAGACAGAATACATGAAGAAGTAATACTTTCTGACTCCAAAGAGGTAAAATTAAGCTATACCAAACTGCAAAACATACTTACCTGCCTTAAGAATAAAAAAGTTTCTAAACATAAATATACCCTAAGCCATTCAACTTTAGAACTAATAACAGAAAGAAAAAAACTATTTACCACCAATGCGAGGAAACAGAACAAACAAAAAATTACAGAGTTAAGCAAAGACATAAAGAATGCTATTATGAAGGATAGAAAAGCTAAAAGATTCCAAACGCTTGAGAGACACATCACAAAAACTGGAGGAACCAAGAAGGCTCTTAAGGAACTACGAGAGACAAGCCCATGGATATCAAACTTGAACAGCATTTGCAATATCCCCCATAAAATTACAAACCGCAGAGAAATAAGCAAAATAGCTACCGATTTCTATCGCAGTATGTACTCCAACCAGCATACCGTAGAAAAATCAACAAGCACTGAGTCATCAGCTTTGGTCACTGAACCAAAAATATTATCAAGTGAAGTAAGAGAGGCAATTCTTATTCAAAAGTCAGATGAAGCTCCAGGCCCAGACGAGATCACAAATGAAATCCTAAAATGAACTCTGGAATCAGTTGTTCCTCTATTGAGCAAGATTTACAATGACATTCTAGTAACGGCGTACATTCCAGAGGAATGGGAACTATGACACATCATTCTCATATATAAAAAAGGCCCCAAAGAAGATATAGGGAACTACCGACCAATAAGCCTCATAACTAACATCTATAAAGTTTTCTCTAAAATAATTTTAAATCGAATAAGCACAACATTGGACGAAAATCAACCCATGGAACAGGCCGGCTTTAGAAAAAAATTTACTACAACAGACCGTATACACACAGTCAGACAGATAGTGGAAAAATACAATGAATACAATAAACCTTTGTACATGGCCTTCATTGACTACTCCAAAGCATTTGACAGCATTACACATGAGGCAATATGGGACACTCTTAAGAGTCAGGGGATCTCTACACTATACATAAAAATAATCCAAAACATATATGCTAACAGCAAAGCAAGAATAAAATTAGAATCATTAGGCAAAACATTCAAAATAGAAAGAGGAGTCCGGCAGGGGGACCCATTATCCCCAAAATTATTTTCTGCGGTTTTAGAAAACGTATTCAGAAGATTGCACTGGGAATGTTATGGGTTATGTATTGATGGGAAAAACTTGAACCATCTGAGATTTGCCGATGACATAATTCTGTTTGAGAAAAATTCCAGCAAACTACAGAGAATGATTACCGAGCTAAACAGTGAAAGTAGTAAAGTTAGACTTTCTATGAATATAAGTAAACCCAAATTACTTACAAACTCTGCACAACAAGACATAAAAATTGACAACTTACTCCTCGAACATGTCAATGAATACACTTACCTTGGACAAATTATATCTCACTCAGACCAAACCACAAAAGAAATTAAAAAACGAATAGCAGCTGGTTGGAAAAGGTACTGGTCGCTGAAAGAAGTGATGAAATCTACCGAATTCACAATAGCAATCAAGCAAAAAGTGTTCAACACCTGCATTTTACCCTGTCTTACATATGGATGCGAAACCTGGTCACTCACAAAACGCCACAGAGACATGCTCAGACACTGTCAAAGGGCAATGAAAAGGAGCATTATGAGTATAAGAAAACAAGAAAGAATAAGAAATACAACTATAAGAAGTAAAACTCAAGTAACAGATATCCTTACAAAAATAGACCAACTAAAGTGGAGATGGACGGGGCATATAATAAGAAGTAAACAAGAAAAATGGAGCAAAATTATAATGGATTGGTATCCAAGAGACGATAAAAGGAGAAGGGGGAGGCAGCACAGAAGATGGGAGGATGAGATAAAATTAACAGCAGGTCCCCATTGGAGAAGGGTTGCTAGAGACAGAAAACATTGGAAAATGTTAGAGGAGGCCTTTGCCAACAGGCACACTGAGCTCAGAGACATACTATGACTATATTACCAACAAATTTAATATAAAGCTCAGGATAACAGGCTTAATGTAATGTAATGTAATGTTGGCCTTCGCAGTACCTACACTGCAGAATGCAGAATGCGTTTATAAAGAACTATATAAATATTGTGCATTTATGTATTAGGGACCCGAATCAAGACAGAATAAGTACTAAAGTATTAGAAAACATAGAGACGCTATACATAGAGATGTTACGCTATATATCCGCATACTCATATTTGCCATAGGTGGCGTGCGTTGAATAATTTTCATATATATTTAGATTGTTTATTAGTTTAATAGTTGATTTGTGAAATATACAGCTTCACACTGTACGCACACAGCAGGGTAGGCAGAGGGAACCTAGTGTTAAGACACTCCGTCCCCCACTTTCTGCCGAATTCTGGAGGCATTGCGTGTTGACCGGATCATTACCACTCCCGGCATATAAAACCGACGTGAAGTAGTGGCTTTATGCCACTGCGTTTTGCATCAGGTAATACCGGGCTCCGGCGCCCAACCCACCTTAAAGGCCGGCAACGTACCTGTAGCTCCTCTGGTGTTGCAAGGGGTGCAAAAATATTCTACTTTTTGTTCCTCCCATATCAAACTAACAACCAACGAATAAGTAATAGATATAAAATTTACGCCAGTTGTACTATACAGAAATGCAAAGTAATATGATAAAATTTATTATTTAAAAGAAAAAAACCGGACAAGTGCGCCCACCGAGGATTCCATACATTGATTGGTGAATGATTTTTCTGAAATTCAGGCTTAGTTCAGCCAGAGCCCTTTCATCTGATACGTCACTCGAACTAACGGCTTTAATACCAAATTATGCTATTATTTTAAAGCCCCTTTTAAGGCTATTATTTTTTAGGATTTAACCACAGATGTATAATTTTCAATTTTTTTCCTAAACTAGTACTACTTCTAGTACTACTTGTAGTACTAGTTTAAGAATCTATTTATTGAAAAATTATAAGAAATTGATAAAAAAATATTAGTTTCGAATTTTTTCCTTTATGTACACCGTTCTAGGTCGTCGGGAAATGGGTTAGAATTAAGATCAGTCAATAGATGATAAAATTGACAATTTTTGGACGTTATTATCTAAATAACCGTTTGAGTTGTGTTCATCACATATGTAGGTAGCGGGTCTAAATATTTGGGTCGAATTTGACAAGCTTAGGTGGAATAGTTTATGAATGACGAAGGGAAAAAGTGGCTTCAAATGGGTCGTGCAAAATTACACACGGTGCTGCTCGCCAGTTCTGTTTTACTAAACTTGGCTACGCGCTATCGCGCGTAATAATTGAGTGACGAAATTTAATGTTTCATTTCTAGTAGTGGAAATCGAACCCACAGTTGTGGTGTTTGAAAGACTTTCACAGTCGCACATTTTTACAGTCTCACTCTAGTGGCCCTGCACAACGACGGATTCCAATTTTAAAAAAATATTGTTAAATTTTATGAAAAAAAATAAATTTGGAATATTTTTCCAATTAAACATAAGTACAGTAAATTGTAAGAGATGTTGTAAGTTTTTGTGGGAAAAAAGTCCAAATTTTGCTTTTTTATAATATTTAGTCAATATTTTAATCCAATACACAATACTAGATATCAGTGGCGTAGCGAGCTTAACTCGCGCCCAAGACAAAATACCTTTTTAGCGCCGTTCATTTGTAAAATATACTCGCATATTAAAGTCTTAAGCTCAAGCATGGCTTTAAATTACACAAACAATGTAGTTGAAAATCAAGACAACATTTTGAAATGTATAATATCATATATATATTCTTTATATTACATAAATAAATATTTTTAAAAAACGCAGTTTTAAAAGAATAAAAAAAATATTACCTTTAAGGACAAACATATATATGATAATAATATGCATATTAATTATTATACAATAATAATAATATTAATTAGTTACAATGTATAAATTTTCCTAGCTTTTGAAGAAGCAACTTTATCAATAATATCGTCATCGTCAAAGTTATCATTTCAATTTTTCCTCTTTCCACACTGAAAAATGTTATGCACTTAAGGCGATCTTGTCCCATCGTAGATCGTAGATATGTTAACATTAATTTTAATTTGCTGAATGAACGTTCTGCAGGGATCTGTTTTTCTAATCTAACTTATATTTAAGAATGATACATGATAGTAGAATAGATTACACCAGGGTAGTGCGTTTTTTGGAGATAATTTTTGTTATCAACATTATCCTTGTTTAATAAATTTTCTAGTAGAAATCCAAATTTGAAATTAAGGTCACTTAATCGCGTAAATCGTGTACATATTTCTTATTGGATACGATCGTGAACGTTTTTCATAACACGAAAAATTTCACTTTCTGCAGAAAGACCAACATCTCTAGCCAATTTTTCGGGCATTTTACGGCGTCTTATTACACGTACTGCCGTATTCCATTTTTTACAAAGCGACTTAGCCTTTTCTATTGCTTCTTCACAGAGCTTTTCTCGAATTTCGGCTAGTTCGGTCGCTAATGATTCAGGATCATGGAACGCTTCTCTAAAATTTATTTTAAGATCTTACTTAAGAGCTGCACACGATCAATTCTCCCCCTATGTGAGTAGCGCCCGGGGCATTATGCCTCCCCAAACCCCACCTCCCCCCTCACCCCCTCGCCATACGCCACTGATAGACATGCATAAAATTATCTATGTAGAAGAATATATTATCGATAAGTGAACGATGTAACTTATTCTTAACTGTGCTAGAAATACAAAGTAGTCTGTAACAAAAACTCGCCATGTAAAAAAAATACGTATGTCAGAAACAACCTCGAAAATGTTTTTTATTTTTTTCTGCATTTCATTTAAATGCCCCCCCTTAAATGCGCCCCTTATGTCTGCTATGAGTTGTTTCTGGATTATCCATTTTTTTATATATATAAGAAATAAAACATCGACATTATAAACAACAGAATCATTTTTAATAAATTAAAAAAATTATACAAAATAACAAATATTATAAATTATTAACAAATTAAATACTGCAAGTTAAATATGAATTACTTTGCTACCATATTTTATTTTAATATATGTAAGTACATACAGTTGTACATAGTTATATGATGACTATATTGCTCTTTAATTCATATTATTTTTTTTATCACTGCATTGTCTCGAGTATATAAAGAAAAGTAAGAAATAAGAAATCTAAGAAGAAAGTCTTTCAATCATTTGGAGACTGGTATACTGAATCGTGGATCTTGTTAGTGGTCTTAGTGTTAGATATTCAATTATTATCATCAAATTCTTCACTGTCAAAGGTTAATCGTCTTGCGTTCAAAATATTTTTTCTATGAACACGTAACACTCTTCGTTTGGGAGTTTCTTGTATAATTTTAGTGGCAGATGAGAAACTGACAGAAAATTGTTGCTTCTTTGATGACTTCGGAGTTCGGACAGGAGTCGATGTTGAAATACCTACAACAAATTTAAGAAATTGTAAGCTATAATTATTATATGTAGGGGACGAACACGAAAAATAGGAAACTAGCGACTTTGATCCCCTTATATCACTATTATTTCTTTTCAGCAGTCAAAATGCAAATTAAGCGTAGAAATATACAAAACTTACATTTTTTACTAAAAATGTCCTTGTAGTCCCACTCTGACCTCAGCTTAGCGATCTTGGCATGCATAACTCTCTCTGTAAACTCTGTAATATAAGATTATTAATAAATTATGTAGATAATATTATGAATTTTATACATTTAATCTGTTGATGTATCTAATACCAAATGGCGAAAAAAATAGTTCAAATGCAAATTTTTTTTGGTTTTTCTATTTTCATCTGAATTCGGGATATTGAATGTTGAATGAGTCTATCATTCAACATTCAATGTTAACGTCGGATTTTGTAATAAAAAAAAAGCAAGGAATGGATTAATAATAATAACTCATTCTTAATATTAGAGAACGAGCCCACAATATAATAAAATATTAATTGACTTACCTCTACTAATTTTTCGTTTTCTGTTGGAACTATTATACTGTTCAATTCGGTCACCTAACATGGCACAAATTTCTGATAAATTAAAATCCATTTTAGACATATAAATTAAAGTCGAGAAGATCTTATTAACTCGCGTATCAAGCTTAACTGATGCATTTAGATTACTTACAACAAGTTTTATAGTAAAGGAATGACAATTATAAAATAACAATCAATTAATTATTTTATTATATTGTTGTTTACCTCATTAAGTAATTAGATGATGGGTTTTATTGGACCTTCATAAAAAATCAAAACAACTTGTCTTGTTTGTTCTACAAATTATGCAAAAAATATATAAAATACTTAGATTTTGAATATTATTTCGAATTGTTGAATAGTGACTGACATATATTAGGTTTTCGTCCAATACGTCCTTATTTAATTGCTTCCGCATTTGATACGGACGACAGGAAGATGTTTGAGTGTTTTGTTTCGTTTATATTATTTTATATTAAGTTATTTTAGGCCGTCGTAACGCAGACACAAGTTTATTTTATTTTCACTTTATAATTTATTTTTAAGTTATTTTAATATAAGTTAGATTGTTATTAAGTTCGTTTAAGGAACTGCGACAAAATATTTATTGACATACATAAAATGAGAAGTGAGAAGTTATAAAAAGAGGACACCAGTTTCGTAGACCATTTATTATTGCTTCACGCCGTATCCCGCACAGAGCAGAGTAGACAGAGTCCCGCCACTCAACTCGCAATGCCTTCAGAATCCGGCGGAAACTACGCACGAAGTTTTACCATTACCATTTTAAAGAATGTAGTTAGACAACATTTCTATAAATATTTTTCATTAAAAAAACCAGTTAAGTGTGAGTCTGATTCGCACTCCGAAGCTTCCGTACTAATTTCAGCATTATAGGGCGGAAAGTTTTTTAGCATATTACCAAAAACATTTTGTTCTTGTATATTTTCTATGTACCGATCTGTTACGATTTTATTATAAGTATAGCTGTACAGAATGAGGTTTAATAAAATACATCATGATGATGATAAATGTTACCTGTAAACAACTAAATCTAGATCATTTAATTGATTTGATCAGTTTGAAATCTCTATTAAAATTTCACTTCCATCGATAAAATATGTGCTAAAATCAACTTTATTATCACAAACGCCTATAGTACCTTCCATCTTTTTTGGGATATATGAAATGGGTAGTGTAAAAAAAATATATATATTCTTCTTTCATAAATTTTAAAATCGTAAACTTAAAGTTAACAAGTAATATATTAATATTTTTTTAAACTGATTTAGCAACGTAAAGTTTTATCAAGTCACTTCTTCACTGGCTCTAACTCTCGTTTTTTAAATATTTTTAATACAATCTTAATAGAATGATAAATATCTTATCAATCATTGTAATCAACACTATCATAAAATATATTTTTTCTTCGCTGTGATATGATTTTTTTATGAACACGCATGACTTCTTTTTGGAATCCTGCTCCTATGGACATTATTTTATGACAGAAGATAGACTGGCAGGAGGCGATAGTTTAATTTTTTGTTTTGGCGTTACCTTTGAAATAAATATTTTTTTGTTTTAACAATTCAAAATTACAATTTCAAATTTGGATAAATCACAAATTAAAGAAAATATTACTATACTCGATTCATTATGACATGACAAAAAATGTAAACAAAAAAATTCTGTTTCTCAGACTTTATTGTATTTTTTTATTTATATTTAATTTATTTAACGTGGAGTTTTCTATATATAGCATTATTGCTTGTTGTGCTTGAATGTTATATATAAAATATCTTTGTATAAAATAAGAATAACAACAAATAAAATGAAAATGTACAAGTTTTACTAAAAGTTACTTAACTATTAGGATAATAAATCTTAATATATCTATTATTCAATTATTTATCAGAATTCGGAGGATTCTGAGGAACTGTCACCAACATTAATGACAAAACGGTCAACCACATTATCTATTAAATTAATTTTATTTTTCATCTTTTGCTCTTCTTTTATCACATGGTGACTGCAGCTTTACCAAGCTGCTACTGTTGTATTTTTTATTAGAACAATAATGTTCTAATATAAATATTAATTACGAGATATAATTTATTTTTAGTACTAAAATGTGCCTGAAGTTTGAGAAGAAGTTGACTTTTAGGTGTTTTTACATGACATATTTAAAAAATATTATTGAAAATAAAAAAACCGAGTGCATACCAACATTTTTAAATTTTAAGTTAAAATATTCTCGGCTTTAAATATGAAAACAATCTTTATTTTTATTATTGTTATTTTACTTACTACTTTTCGTTTTCGTTTATTTTAACTTAACTTCTTTTTATTTACTATACAGGGTGGAAGTGTAAGCACCACTTTAAATGAAACCACAGTTTTAACTACTCTATAAAAGCCTAGTATAAATCAGAAAAAAAAAAATCCAAAAATGAAAAAGTTATTTTTTCAAACAAAATAAATAATAAAATTGTCATTTTAAAATAAAACGCTATTTGTAAGAACGACGCACGCACACATAAACCTATCAAAGGAACACCGCCGCACACGGGTCATTCCGAAATCGAGTCGTAGAAATTGGCGATGAAGTTCAAAATTGTTTAACCTTTAGTAGTATTTTTATAGTAGTAAGTGTTTATGTTATTGAGATCTATACGTAATGGCGTCACACGAAATACAGGTATGGATAAAAATCGTGAAATGAAAAAAAAATCCTACGTCCAAACTGTTGATGCATCTTGATTAATTTCTTTAGTTATAGGTTTGAAATATTTTACCCTATATGCTGTTTCCGTAAATGGAGCGCTATTTTTATTATTCTGTATATACAGAGTGCAATTTTATAAAATTTGAAAATATAAATATTTAAATTATATTTCGATAATAATAAGATAATTTAAAAAAAAAATTCAAAAATGTTTACCTTTTATATCATGCCTTCGTGAATCGAGTACATATTTGTATAGCTACATATTTATTTTATTTTTATAGCTACATATTTGTATTTAATTACCGGCATTTTTGAATAGGGATTTTGTTTTTGTTATTTTAATTTTTTTTTTTTAAATAATTAAACAAACCTTACTTAATACCTTTTCTGAAATAAAAGAAAAATACAAACAAAACAGTTACCTTGTAGCGTGTTAAAATTATAAGCATAAAGTATCTAATATAGCCTTACATACTAGTATCTACTAAGTTTTTATAATAAAAACTTCATAGAGACGAGTATTTAGAACTATATTTTTTATGCCTTTTTCCAATTTCCTTTTCTTTGATGCACAATTATTGTATAGTTCAAGGCGTTCACCCAACATTATACAAATTTCAGATCGATCCAAATCCATTTTTTGGGTTCCGTTTTTTATAGGGAAAAAAGGAACCTTTGTAAGATCACTTCTTTGTCTGTCTGTCTATCTGTCAAGAGCCTTTATCTTAGAAACGCTTGGAGATATCAAGCTTAAAGTCAAACCTACGGCCTACTTAAATCTACGGTCCCATGACTTCCGGAAAAAATCATATTTCTTCATTTACTTAAAAAAAGATATGGCCTCAAAATTTGTAAGACATTTCTGGGTGAACTAGAATTATGAAATTTAGCACTTAACATCTACATGTAGTACTTGTTCAGGAAAAAATCTGAAGACTATAGATTTTTGGTTAAATCCCAAAAATATTAGCCTTAAAAGGGGAGCAAAATTTTGTATTAAAGCCGCTAGTTCAAGTGAGGTATCACATAAAAGGGCTCTGGCTAAGCTAAGCTTTAATTTCAGTGAAAGCTTGAAACTTTCTATTTCTGTGCGGAACCCTCGGTGGGCAAGCCCGACTCGCGCTTGTCAAGATTTACTCATATAATATTAATTATTAGGAAAACTCATATGAGAAAGAAAGTCAAACGATAAATTTAATAGATTTGCTACCATTTTTAAACAGTAAAATTATTATAATAATTAGTAAATAGTGTAAATGAGTGTATTTCAGAAAAAATGACCCTAGCAAATTTAGACTGTCCCACAACTTTAAGCACTTTTATTTCTAAATTATTATATGGATCATGTGGAAATGAAATCTTATATGGTTAAAGTAAATGTTTTAATGTTGACTTAAATTAAAAATTACCATAAAAAGCGGATAACTATTTTTATATTTAAAAGAAAGCAAAATACGAAGTACAGATTTCGACTGTCCCATGGTGCTCTTGCCGATTTCAAATACGTTTTACTTGTAATATATTAGACTTTGAATATATTTTAGCATTTAAATACATTCACAGATATTTTTTAAGTATTTTTACAGTTATTATGTTATAAATTTACAGTAATTTTAAATAATATCACTATTGTAATCTTGTCCTACGAAAACTGTAGTACCGGAAAATCCTAATTAGTCACGGTGAATTTGATAACTTACACAAGTAAAATCTACTAATTAGTACTTTTTGTGTCTTTCTGACACCACTGTAATCGTATTTGTAATATCGCCATTATTATACTAAAGTTAGTTTTGACAAAAACTGTGATGGAAGTTTCTGGGTCTTCGGGGTGCAGAAAAAGATTTCCGTGTAGTGACGATGTTTTAAACATAAATTAATTCGTTTTTTTTTTCTTTATCACGTAGTAAATCAACAAAAATCTAACCTATATTAGACTACTACAACTAAAAACAAAATAATTTAATTAAATGCTAATTATTTTTAACTTGAAAAGTTTTTTGGGACGATAACGTCACTTCCTGTGCGTTACGTGACATATTACCGGAACAAAACTGTGACTAATAGGAATGGTAAAGCTTAGTGCACAAGGAAATATTTAAAAAAAATAATTTATTATTCATGCAGATACTTGGTAGTTACGGAGAGATCAAAAGTATGATTTATATATAATAATTTAAAATTAATTTGCGCAGCCATAAGGAATGTCATGTTTTATGGGTAAATATTCATTTATTAATCGGAGATCCTCCAGATAACCCCCAAGAGCTGGCTATATACAAATGCTCTCCATAATTTTAGAAAGCAAAGCTGTGATAGTGATTGAGCCTGCAGTTAGTTGGATCTGTATGAATTTCGGTATTTAAACCAGATTGAAGTATTGAATTTTTCTCATAATATTTCATATTACGTAATGTCGGACTCCAAGGCTGTTTGTTTCGGCATCTTTAATCAGTTGGTGTAATCCCAGACTCGTGGAAGATCGATTTAATGCACTCACTCCCGAAGGAAGGGGATGGGTCAGATTCAACTAACAAAAAAAGTACTAATTAGTAGATTTTACTTGTGTAAGTTATCAAATTCACCGTGACTAATTATTTTCCTACTAGAGGGCGCGCGCGGCTTCGCCCGCTTATTAGGAGTGAATTCTAAAAAAACCACGAAACACGTGTTCAATAAAATATATTTAACAGTCTGAATTTAATTTTTTATAAAAATCGGTGGCAATTCAAAGATTTTTCCATATAAATTTTCAACCCCTTATTTGAACCCTTAGGGGGTGAATTCTTAAAAACCATGAAACACGTGTTCAATGAAATATTTTTAAGAGTCTGAATTTCAAATTTTATAAAAATCGGTACAGATTAAATTTTTTTTCCATACAAACTTTCAACTCCTATTTCATCCCTTTAGGGTTAAAATTTTTCAAATTCCCTTCTTAGTGGATGTCCAGAATATGAAAATAAACAACTGCCCAAATTTCAAGTTTCTACCATCAGCTGTTACGGCTCTGCGTGCGTCTTACCTCAGTCAGTCAGCACAAGTCCTTTTATATACAGTGTGGAAGTGTAAGCACCACATTAAATGAAACCACAGTTTTAACTACTCTATAAAAGCCTAATATAAATCAGAAAAAAAATAAATTTCCAAAAATGAAAAGTTATTTTTTCAAACAAAATAAATAATAAAATTGTCATTTTAAAATAAAACGACATTTGTAAGGACGACGCTCGCGCACATAAACCTATCAAAGGAACATCGCCGCACACGGCTCATTCCGAAGTCGAGTCGTAGGTATTGGCGATAAAGTTCAAAGTTGTTTAACCTTTAGTAGTATTTTTGTAGTAGTAAGTGTTTATGTTATTGGGATCTATACGTAATCGCGTCACACGAAATACAGGTATGGATAAAAATCGTGAAATGAAAAAAAAATCCTACATCCAAACTGTTGATGCATCTTGATTAATTTCTTTAGGTATAGGTTTGAAATATTTTACCCTATATGCTGTTTTCGTAAATGGAGCGCTGCCTCTTCCACCCTGTATATAGATAATAGATAATAACGAATTCCCTGATATTTGGCGCCATGTCCTCGTGATCTCCATTTCTAAACCAGCATATTTATCTAACTATCGTTCTAATTCTAGATATAAAAAGGTAGTATAGATACTACCTTTTTATATCTAGGGTTCGTGAGCGCATAGCACATAAACAAATTCATATATTGCAGCACAATAATAACAATCCCTTCCTAATCTGGTTTCCGTCCTGGACACAGCACATTTCGCAATAAAGTTTTCGACGATATTAGATCCAGGTTTTGACGACCAGCGAGTTACTTGTACTTTACTTTTAGATTTTTCGAACGCTTTTAACATAGTAAATTTGATATTTTATTAGCAATTTTAAAATCTATTAACTTTTCGCTTTCGAGGACGCTACTGAATGAAAACTGAAGGGATCCTTAACATGTACTACAACTCCACTTTTATGATTAAGACTGCTATTAGCGACACTAAATTCTTCCATATTTCAGTGGGGGTTCACCAGGGCTCGGCTCTTAGTCCGTTTTTGTTCAATATAGTGCTTGAAATTGTCTCGGCTCGACTTATGGCTCCTGCCGTCAGCTGTAAAGTGGGAAAAGTTCAGGTTCCTTGGATCTGTTATACACGAGTCTGGAGGCATCGATGACGATGCCCATGCCCGGATAAGCGCTACCAAATGGCGGGAGGACACTAGGTGGTGGCCAATACTATTTCAGAACTCAGGAGCTTCACATTACAGAAATGAAGATGCTGAGGTGGATGTGCGGCGTTACGCAGTCTGACCGTATATGTAACACATCCATTCGAGGTCGCTATGTCTGTCCGTTGAGTTGGACCTTCCGGATGCACTAGAAGGCGCTGGTTGGATGACGTGATGCAGGACATGAGAGCCAATAGTCTAACCACCGAGGACGTTACAGGAAGTGGGGTAGGTTAAGCAGGAAGGCAGACAACATACGCTGGGGTTAATGCCAGGAGATTATTGAAATGAAAATAATTCACTTTCATTAATAAAATACTTTTACAAAGTTTATTGATGAACAATAGTTTTAAACATTTTTAAAGTGTTAATCCACACTTAGGAAAGAAAAATAAGCCTCGTGCAAACCGACCAGGCGCTGGTTCGAGTCCCGCTACGTTCAAATTTTTAAACGTTTTCTAAATAAGTAATAAACAATATTTATCAAAGCGCAGCGTTAAGTTCCGCCAGTCAAAACGCAATGTCTCGAAAAAATCGACGCAAAGTGGGGAATGGAAGTGACTCAATGGGAATAGAGAGTCTTATTACTAGGTTCTCATGTTCTTCATGCCTATCCTGTTCTGCAGGAATACATGTGTCTAAAAATATATATACATAAATCAGCTTCACGCTGTATCCCGCACACAGCAGGGTAGGCAAAGGAAACCTAGTGTAAGACACTCCGTTCCCCACTTTCTGTCAAATTCTGGAGGTATTGCGTGTTGAGTGGCAGAACTCAACGCCGCGCTTAACCTCGACACCAGAGCGAAGAAATGGACATATAAATTTAAGTAAATATTTCATCTCCTCGAGTGTGAATCGAACCCACAACCAGTCGGTTTTACAGTCACACCTCGTGCCATTGCGTCACGACTGGCCTCTAAAACCAATCATCTAATTACTTAATGGTGAAAATAACAAAATAATTAATTAATTAAGTGTAATATATTAATTATTATTTGTTTAGTATAAAAGCTCCAGTAAGTAACCTAAATACATCAGTTCAGTTTGTCAAGTGAGTTGATAAGATCTTCTTGATTTTATATAAAATGGATTTTAATTTATCGGAAATTTGTGCCACATTGGGTGACCGAATTGAACAGTATAATAGTTCTAACAGAAAACGAAAAGTTAGCAGAGGTAAGTGAATGGATAGTTTATTATGTTGTAAGTCATTCTTTTTTTTAACCCGTCCCGTCTCGAATTCGGATGAAAAGTGAAAAACGAAGAAAAATATGCGATTGAACTAATCTTTTCACCATTTGGTGTTAGATTCATCAACAGATTAAATGTATAAAATGCATAATATTATCTAGGTATATAATTTGTTAATAAACCTTTATTATGTTTACAGAGAGAGTTATGCATGCCAAGATGGCTAACCTGAGGTCAGAGAAGGAATACAAGGACATATTTAGAAAAAAATGTAAGTCAATTATTATTTAGTTTCCCATTTTTTCTACACATACTTACCATACCTAAAAAGGTATTCGTTTATATATATATTTTTATGTTTTATTTCATAAATATAATACTTATAGCTTACAATATTTTTTGTTAAAGGTATCTCAACATTGACTCCCGTCCACACTTCGAAGTTATCAAAGAAGCAACAATCTGCCTCCTTTTCGTCTGCCACTAAAACTATACAAGAAACTCCGAAGCGAAGAGTGTTACGTGTTCATAGAAAACTTATATGAAACGCAAGACGATTGACCTTTGACAGTGAAGAATTTGATGATAATAACTGAATATTTAACGTTAAGGGCACGTACAAGATAGTATACAGTTCTTAGTGTTCACAATTCAGTAGACCAGTCTCCAAATGACTGAAACACTATTAGAAAGATTCTTACATTTCTTATTTACTTTTCTTTATATACTCGAGACAAAACAGTGATTAAAAAGTATACATATAAAGTATATACTGAAGTGCAATTTAGTCGCCATATTATTATGTACCTAGACATAAATATATTAGAATAAGATATAAATGTAAATAGTGATTTAAATTTATGTTGTAGTATTTACTTTGTTAAAAATTTGATTTATAATAATTGTTATGTTGTATCATTTATTTTTTAATATATTAAAAATGATTATGTTGCAATGTCGATGTTTTATTTATTACTAGCGACCCGCTCGCGGCTTCGCCCGCTTAAACCACAGAATTATTTAATTAACACACTGAATTATGTTCGTGTTTTGATATACCTATAATGTATGTTTGCAACGCGATGAAGATTTTTAATGAGAAATTTATTAAAACTTTAGGTCGCATTTTCGTACCTCCCACAAGAATCTTCAATTGAATGTTTGAAATAAAAACACAACTTATTGATACTTACAATAAAATCATCATCGGTATCTGTACATGAAAGATATTACAATTAACATTGTAATAGAACTTGGTCAGTTTGTCTGTGAGTTTGTTCACGATAATCTCAGAAACGGCTTAACCGATTTAATTCTTTTTTTGTTTGCATTTTGGCAATCTGCCCTTAAATATTTAATATTAGTTTTATTTTAATCAGCTTCACGCTGTATCCCGCGCACAGCAGGTTAAGCAGAGGAAACCTAGTATTAAGACACTCCGTTCCCCATTTTCTGCTTTCGTGTTCTCGTTCGCTCGACACCAGAGCGAAGAAATGGAAATATAAATTTAAGTAAATATTTCATCTCCTCAAGTGGGGATCAAACCCACAACCAGTCAGTTTTACAGTCACACTTCGTGCCGCTGCGCCACGACTGGCCTCAACTGGACTGGACTTTATTTTAATTGGTTCACACAAAGTTAAAACCAGATCCACGCTTTATCCCGCCTTTAGCAGGTCTTTACCCTGCTAAAGGGGGTTATGCGTAAGATTATGAGATTATGTTAAGTATTAAGATATTGCGTATAATGTGTGACTGATGTGCGAAATTAAAATATTATTAAACGAAATGAAAATATTATTAAATTATAATTCAATCCTCCAAGTGGGGATCGGACCCACACCAGTCGCGTTACAGCCACAACTTTGTGCCCCTGTGCCGCGACGGCCTTCAACAAAGAGGAGAAGAGAAGCGTCAGCGCTCCTTTTACGGAAATAGCATATAGGTAAAATATTTTAAATCCATATCTAAAGAATTTAAGCAACAGTGTAGACGTAGGTTTTTTGTTCATTTCACGATGTTTATTCATATCTATATTTCGTGTGACGCGGTTACGCATAGTCTAGGCGCATAGATACCAATAACGTAAACACATACTACTACAAAAATACTACTAAAAACTTTAGATTTTAGAACTTTGAACTTTGCCGCCAAAACCTACGACTCGATTTTGGAATGAGGCGTATGCGGCGGTTTCCCTTTGATAGGTGTATGTGTGCGTGTGTCGTTCTTGACAAATTGTATTTTATTTTACAACGATAATTTTATTATTTACTCGCGGCTTTGTCCGCTTGAATTACATGATTTAAGAAATATAGATATTACAAACAGCCTTAACTATTAATTAATTGATTTGGATTACTTATCCAAATCACTTACTCACGATATTATTTGTAAAATAACTTATCTAGTTCCTGTACAGTTTTTAAATCAGTAACATATATTATTAGTTAAATATATAATTGATATACAGAATATACATAGGAAGCACATTTTTAGGCATTTTTATATAATCTATAAAATAATCAACATTTTCGGTCAAGTTCAAGTCGTACTCATGCCCCGAGAGTTTAGTACCAGTTTCATGAATGGAGATACACCAAAAGAATAACTAATTAAGTTGTCATTTTGTATAAAATTAAGTACAGATTAAAATTTGTACCTAATGGTTCTTTTCTGTGACACAAATACAATAAGTATTCAATTTTTGAAAAATAATTTTGGAATTTTCCTTTATACGTGCTGTAAATTTTAACTTCTTAACAAATTTCGTAATTGTATATCAACGGGAAGTACCTTATAGTTATGATAGAAAATGCGACAAAAAAAGAAGCATAAACCATCATATTTCATCGTCATTTGATTGCGATGATTTAGAAGATAGATTTTTGTGCTCTAAGGGAATATAGACTTGAACATTGAGGTATCTTACCTTTAACCGATCGAAAAGTTAATTATTATAAGAATTTTGAGGTATGTACCCTAAAATACCCTTGGCATATACATACATGCAACATACAGGTGCAATAGTGCAATGTCCGTACGTGTCGCTTGTAAGTTATGAAATAATACTGCGGAATATTTTTATAAACAGTGTCAGAGCATTTTTTTCTTGAGACACAATTTTTTAGAGGTTGCTCCCAAAAGTTAATTATTTTACACGTTTCTTAAAAAAATATTAATAACATAAACGAACGAACGGACTGAAGAACTTATTCAAAATATTTTTTTTGAATATTAAGTCATTCTTTATCACTGTGTTAAATAATTACGAATTAAGCTAGACTGTTACGAAGGTAATTTTCACCAACAATTCAATTTAGTTTACTTTGTAGTTAGTACTATGAACAATTGTACTTTAAAAATACGTAAATTTATCAACAGTCAAATAAATAAGACGTTTCTAAAGTCATTTTTTTGGACTTACAATTGAACTGTAACCATTCGAACATTGTTGGAAAAATACTACTATGTTTATTTTAAATTTATTATAAGTATAGATTACACTTACATGACGTAATTAACGTTTAGCAAATAATAACTCAACAATATGTTTTATGCGTTATCAATATTCATTATCATATGTAGTCAATAGATATCATTGCGTATGTTTCTTTTTTTTTTCAAATATAAATAACTTTAAAACTTTAAGTACATTATTTTTTGATAGAGTGTAGCGGTAACCTTTCCAAACTATATTTTTTTTTATGTACAGCGCCATCTATTTAAGATCCCATCGCAATTAGTGATAGCGTTACGTGTATGAAAGTGAGTATCAAGATTCGTTAGTACCTACTATTTTTGTCAATAGATAGCGTTACTTGTATCGATTTTTTACTATCTCAAATATTAACTTCTTGAAAACTTAAATACTTATATCTTTTGATAGAGTGAAGCGATTACAATGAAATAAACACTAAAAGCTACTTTGATTTATTTGTAATTTTTATGTATAAAAGTTGCTTAAATTTATTGTGTACTTTTTACGTGATACGTGTTTACATAAACAGACAAACAGACAAACAGATAAACAGACAAACAGACAAACAGATAAAAATTCCAAAAATGTTGGAAATGGATTCTGTTAATTATCCTTTAACACCCTGGCTATTTTTTTTTTAAATATTTTCAATGTACAGAAACGAGTTTTCTACAGATTTATTATAAGTATAGAATAGATATAGATTATAATTTCTATTGCAAATATTTCTATTTAAAAAATGTAAAGTCCAGAAACCATACATAATATAGCGGCCATCTTGGATTTATTTCATAGTGTGCTGTATTGTTCTAGTCAAGAAATGGAATGAAATGACATGAAAGGGTTCATTTGATATCCATACCGCTGGTGATTTAAAAATTATGTTGTCCGCCATTTTATTGTGGCGGTCATGTTGGATTACAATACTACTGAATACAGGTTGAAAGCGTCGGTTAAAAATTGCCGGCCGCATAAAAAAGTTCCAGTAAAAAAATTCAGTATTAAATAGTTTCACTTGACTAGTTTGAGTTATATCTTCTGACTGGCGTTTCAAGACACACACATTAATATTGTTATTGTTATATCATTTATTATAAAATTATTACAAAATTACACTTACCAATTTTAACTACCAATGTAATTATAACATGATAAGTTATTTTACGAATAGTTAACGACAATTTAGAATTCTAATTACAGTTAAAGAGTCAGCAAAATAATTAATTACACTATTTACTAATTATTGTAAAAATTTTACTGTATAAAAAAAAAAATAATTAATTAGCTTCACGCTGTATCCCGCACACAGCAGGGTAGGCAGAGGGAACCTAGTGTTAAGACACTCCGTTCCCCACTTTCTGCCGAATTCTGGAGGCATTGCGTGTTGAGTGGCAGAACTCAACGCCGCGCTTAACCTCGACACCAGAGCGAAGAAATGGAAATATAAATTTAAGTAAATATTTCATCTCCTCGAGTGGGGATCGAACCCACAACCAGTCGGTTTGCAGTCACACCTCCTGCCGCTGCGCCACGAGCGGTGAATATGATGAAATATTTACTTAAATGTATATTTCTATTTCTTCGCTCTGGCGTCAAGGCAAAGTGCGGCGTTGAGTTCTGCCACTCAATATGCAATGTCTCCAGAAATCGGCAGAAAATGGGGAACTTAGTGTCTTAGCACTACCCCTCTGCCTACCTTGCTGTGTACTGGATATAGCGTGAAGCTGAAGCCAAAATATCAAAAAATATTCAGCATAGTAGGCATGAATTATATGTATAAAAAATAAAAGTAAGAAAAAATAGTGATATTTTTTAATGTAATTTTTACCATAGGTACAGACAGTCACACTTTGTGCCCCTGCGCCAAGACTGGCCTCTTGCTATGGTGGTACTTTATTAGTTCTTATCTATATCTCTGAGTGTATTAATACTATTTTTTTATTTATATTTAAATTCTGATAACTTTACAGACATATGAGTTAGTTTATTTATACTTATCATATTATTTATTAATTATAATAAAAACTTAAATGAAGACTCCTAGTCAGTAGAGGCCGTCGTGGCCCAATGGCACAAGTGGCAATTGGGGATTCGATCTCAACTCGAGGGAACGAATTTTTATTTATTAATATATACATTTCTCCACTCTGGTATTGAGTTAAAATGCGGCGTTGAGTTCCGCCATTCAACACGCAATGCATCTAGAAATCGGCGGAAAATGGCGAACGGAGTGTTTTAACACTAGGTTCTTTCTGCTCTCTGTAAATCTAATTTATATGATTTGATTATTTTTTTTAAGTCAATGGAAAACGCTTATGTTCAACAACTTTTATGAAAGCAGCATTTTATATTTGTTATAATGAAGATATTTTATAAAATACTTTATTATCTTCACGCATCTCATGTGATTTTACGGCATAGGTAAAATCACATGAGAACCAGATTGCTGCTGGGCATACAGGTCCGGGGTCTTAATTATTGCGTTAGGGCTTAACTTAACAAATTTACCTTATTTTCAGTTTATAATTCATTTTTAAGTGATTATAATACAAGTTAGTTAAGTTCTTTTAAAGAACTGCGACAAAATATTTATTGACTTAGATAAAATTAGAAATGGGAAGATGTAAAAAGAGGACACTACTTATGATTGAAGGCATGAAAGTGGTGAGTTGAAGGTACATACCACTTTCATACCTCTTTCATACTATTCAACTCCCCACTTTCATAACTTACCTAAAAACTTAATATAAGTACCTAATACGAAAAATATAATACGAATAAATGTCTGCAGCAAATGCGGGAGTAATTAAATAAGGACGTGTTGTACGAAAACCTAATATATGACTGATTCAAAAATATTGAAAATCAAACAAAATCTAAGTATTTTATAATTTTTTGCATAATTTGTAGAGAAGACAAGTTGTTTTGATTTCTTATGAAAGTCCAATAAAACCCATCATCTAATTACCTAATGATGTAAACAACAAAATAATTAATTAGTTAATTGTGATTTAATAATTGTAATGTCTTCACTATAAAAGTTGTTGTAAGTAATCTAAATACATCAGTTAAGCTTGATACGCGACTTAATAAGATCTTCTCGACTTTAACTTGTATGTGTAAAATGGATTTTAATTTATCGGAAATTTGTGCCAAGTTGGGTGACCGAATTGAACAGTATAATAGTTCTAACAGAAAACGAAAAGTTAGCAGAGGTAAGCGAATGGATAGTTTATTATATTGTGGGTTCGTTCTCTAATAGGAAGAATGAGTTATTTTTAGTAATTCAATATTCAATGTCACGAATTCGGATGAAAAGTGAAAAACCAAGAAAAATTTGCAATTGAACTAATCTTTTCGCCATTTGGTATAAGTTACATCAACAGATTAAATGTATAAAATTCATAATATTATCTACATAATTTATTAATAAATTTATATTATATTTACAGAGAGAGTTATGCATGCCAAGATCGCTAAGCTGACGTCAGAGCGTGAATACAAGGACATTTTTAGTAAAAAATGTAAGTCAATTTTTTTTTATTTTTACGCTTCATTTTCATTTTGACAGTTAAAAACAAATAAAATTCTATAAAAATAATACAAGGGAAATTCCAGGAGAAGTCGCTAGTTTTCATTTATCCTAAGCATACTTACTATATCTAAAAAGGTACTTGAGTATATATGTTTATAGCTTATAATATTTTTTGTTAAAGGTATTTCAACATCGACTCCCGTCCAAACTCCGAAGCCCTCAAAGAAGCAACAATATCCTGCCAGTTTCTCATCTGCCACTAAAACTATACAAGAAACTCCGAAACGAAGAGTGTTGCGTGTTCATAGAAAAATTATTTCGAACGCAAGACGATTGACCTTTGACAGTGAAGAATTTGATGATAATAACTGAATATATATCGTTAACAGTACGTACAAGAAAGTATAGAGTTGTTAGAGTGTTCACAATCCAGTAAACCAGTCTCCGAATGATATATTCTTCTTATATTTTTCATTTCTGACTTTTCTTTATATACCTGAGATAACGCAGTGATAAAAAACTAATATCAAGTGCAATTTAGTCCTCATATAATTATGTTCCTATACCTAAATATATTATAGTATAAGATATATTAGTAAATAGTAATTTATATTTAGTCTGTAGTATTTACTATGTGAATAATTTAATTTATAATAATTGTTATGTTGTATAATTTATTTTTTAACGTATTAAAAATGATTATGTTGTTTATAATGCAATGTTTTATTTATTATTTTAATTTATATTGCATTTATAAAAAAATGTATAATCCAGAAACAACTCTTAGCAGACATAACGGGCGCTTTAATGAAATTTAAAAAAAAATGAAATGTATTAATTACGTGAATAATGACGGATTTTTATTTTAGCCTACTTTGTATTTGACCGCCTTCTGCGAATTATTTTATAGTGTGCTATATTGATCTAGTCTAGCCCTTTCATTTAATATCCATAGCGCTGGTGATTTCAAAATTATGTTGTCCACCATTTTGGTTTGGCGGCTATGTTTGATTACAATACTAAAAATCTAAATTAAATCAAATCAGCTTCACGCTGTATCCCGCACACAGCAGGATAGGCAGAGGGAACTTAGTGTTAAGTTCCCCACTTTGCACCGAATTCTGGAGGGATTGTGTTTTGAGTGGCGAAATTTGACGCCGCGCTTTGCCTTCATACCAGAACGAAGAAATGGAAATATAAATGTAAATAAATATTCGTTTCCTCGAGTGGGGATCGCCTTATTCTGACTGCAAACTCTAGTTACACTAGCGCTAGCAAACACTTGGTGCCACTGCGCCGAGTCTTGTCTCATACCTTTATTAAATACTTAACAATATATTGTCATCATAGTGGGTCACTAACTCAACAGAAACGTGATGAATTTTAATTAATAGTTACGATGATTACGAATCAAGTTAGATTCTGAGCTTTTCTGAGATAAAGACTCTTAACAAACAGACAGACTACGAAGTGATCTTATAAAGGTTCCTTTTTTCCCTATAAAAAACGGAACCCAAAAAATGGATTTGGATCTGAAATTTGTACAATGTTGGGTGAACGCCTTGAACAATACAATAACGCAGTGCATCAAAGAAAAGGAAATTGGAAAAAGGTAACATAAAAGATATAGTTCTAAATACTCGTCTCTACCAAATTTTTAACAAAAATATAAACTTAGTAGATACTAGTATGTAAGGCTATATTACTTTATGGTTATAATTTCAACACGCTACAATGTAACTGTTTTTTTTTTTATTTTTCAAAAGATATAAAAATAAGGTTTGTTTCATTATTTATAAAAAAAAACAATAAACTTAAAATAACAAACATACAAATATGTAGCTAATAATATTATCCTTAATTTGTGAATTATTCAAATTTGAAATTGTAAATATTTTATTATAATATTTAAAATATTGTAATAAAATAGACTCCTCTCAGCACGCAATGCCTCTAGAATTCGGCGGAAACTGGGAAACGGAGTGTCTTAACACTGGGTTCCCTCTGTCTACTACTCTGTGCGGGATACAGCGTGAAGCAATAATAAATGGTGTCCTCTTTTTACAACTTCTCATTTCTCATTTTATCTTATCTTAAAAACAAAAACTTAATAACAATCTAACTTATATTAAAATCACTAAAAATAAATTATAAAATAAATTTATGTCTGCGACAGCCTAAAAAATAACTTAATATAAAATAAAATAAACGAAACAAAACACTCAAACATCTTCCTGTCGTCTGTACCAAATGCGGAAGCAATTAAATAAGGTCGTATTGGACGAAAACCTAATATATGTCAGTCACTATTCAATTCAAAATAATATTCAAAATCTAAATATTTTATATTTTTTTTGCATAATTTGTAGAACAAACAAGACAAGTTGTTTTAACTTTTTATGAAAGTCCAATAAAACCCATCATCTAATTACTTAATGAGGTAAACAACAATATAATAAAATAATTAATTGATTGTTATTTTATAATTGTCATTCCTTTACTATAAAACTTGTTGTAAGTAATCTAAATGCATCAGTTAAGCTTGATACGTGAGTTAATAAGATCTTCTCGACTTTAATTTATATGTCTAAAATGGATTTTAATTTATCAGAAATTTGTGCCATGTTAGGTGACCGAATTGAACAGTATAATAGTTCCAACAGAAAACGAAAAATTAGTAGAGGTAAGTCAATTAATATTTTATTATATTGTGGGCTCGTTCCCTAATATTAAGAATGAGTTATTATTATTAATCCATTCCTTGCTTTTTTTTTATTACAAAATCCGACGTTAACATTGAATGTTGAATGATAGACTCATTCAACATTCAATATCCCGAATTCAGATGAAAATAGAAAAACCAAAAAAAAATTGCATTTGAACTATTTTTTTCGCCATTTGGTATTAGATATATCAACAGATTAAATGTATAAAATTCATAATATTATATACATAATTTATTAATAATCTTATATTACAGAGTTTACAGAGAGAGTTATGCATGCCAAGATTGCTAAGCTGAGGTCAGAGTGGGACTACAAGGACATTTTTAGTAAAAAATGTAAGTTTTGTATATTTCTACGCTTAATTTGCATTTTGACTGCTGAAAAGAAATAATAGTGATATAAGGGGATCAAAGTCGCTAGTTTCCTATTTTTCGTGTTCGTTCCCTACATATAATAATTATAGCTTACAATTTCTTAAATTTGTTATAGGTATTTCAACATCGACTCCTGTCCGAACTCCGAAGCCATCAAAGAAGCAACAATTTTCTGTCAGTTTCTCATCTGCCACTAAAACTATACAAGAAACTCCCAAACGAAAAGTGTTACGTGTTCATAGAAAAAATATTTCGAACACAAGACGATTGACCTTTGACAGTGAAGAATTTGATGATAATAATTGAATATCTAACACTAAGACCACTAACAAGATCCACAATTCAGTATACCAGTCTCCAAATGATTGAAAGACTTTCTTCTTAGATTTCTTATTTCTTACTTTTCTTTATATACTCGAGACAATGCAGTGATAAAAAAAATAATATGAATTAAAGAGCAATATAGTCATCATATAACTATGTACAACTGTATGTACTTACATATATTAAAATAAAATATGGTAGCAAAGTAATTCATATTTAACTTGCAGTATTTAATTTGTTAATAATTTATAATATTTGTTATTTTGTATAATTTTTTTAATTTATTAAAAATGATTCTGTTGTTTATAATGTCGATGTTTTATTTCGTATATATATAAAAAAATGGATAATCCAGAAACAACTCATAGCAGACATAAGGGGCGCTTTAAATGAAATGCAGAAAAAAATAAAAAACATTTTCGAGGTTGTTTCTGACATACGTATTTTTTTTACATGGCGAGTTTTTGTTACAGACTACTTTGTATTTCTAGCACAGTTAAGAATAAGTTACATCGTTCACTTATCGGTAATATATTCTTCTACATAGATAATTTTATGCATGTCTATCAGTGGCGTATGGCGAGGGGGTGAGGGGAGGAGGGGGGTTAGGGGAGGCATAATGCGGGCGCTACTCACATAGGGGGAGAATTGATCGTGTGCAGCTCAGATTATAAGATATTAAAATGAATTTTAAAGAAGCATTCCATGATCCTGAATCATTAGCGACCGAACTAGCCGAAATTCGAGAAAAGCTCTGTGAAGAAGCAATAGAAAAGGCCAAGTCGCTTTGTAAAAAATGGAATACGACGACAGTACGTGTAAGAAGACGCCGTAAAATGCCGGAGAATTGGCTAGAGATGTTGGTCTTTCGACAGAAAGTGAAATTTTTCATGTGAAAAGCGTTCTCGATCGTATCCAATAAGAAATATGTACACGATTTACGCGATTAAGTGACCTTAATTTCAAATTTGAATTTCTACTAGAGGTTGAAAATTTATTAAACAAGGATAATGTTGATAACAACCATTTTCTCCAAAAAACGCATTACCATAAATTTAATTAAAGATGATTGCGGCAGGGTTCCTCTAGGCAACCCTGGTGTAATCTATTCTGCTATCATGTATCATTATTAAATATAAGTTACATTAAAAAAACAGATCCCTGCAGAACGTTCATTCAGCAAATTAAAATTAATGTTAACATATCTACGATCTACGATGGGACAAGATCCACTTAAGTGCATAACATTTTTAAGTGTGGAAAGAGAAAAAATTGAAATGATAACTTTGACGATATTATTGATAAAGTTGCTTTATCAAAAGCTAGGAAAATTTATACATAGTAACTAATTAGTATTATTATTATTGTATAATAATTAATATGCATATTATTATCATATATATGTTTGTCCTTAAAGGTAATATTTTTTTTATTCTTTTAAAACTGCGTTTTTTTTAAATATTTAGTTTATGTAACATAAAGAATATATATGTATATGATATTATACATTTCAAAATGTAGTCTTGATTCTCAACTACATTGTTTGTGTAATTTAAAGCCATGTTTGAGCTTAAGACTTTATTGATTAATTAATATGTGAGTATATTTTACAAATGAACGGCGCTAAAAAGGTATTTTGTCTCGGGCGCGAGTTAAGCTCCCTACGCCACTGATGTCTAGTATTGTATATTGGATTAAAATATTGACTAAATATTATAAAAAAACTAAATTTGGACTTTTTTCCCACAAAAACTTACAACATCTCTTATAATTTACTGTACTTATGTTTAATTGGAAAAATATTCCAATTTTTTTTTCATAAAATTTACCAATATTTTTTTAAAATTGGAATCCGTCGTTGTGCAGGGCCGCTAGAGTGAGACTGTAAAAATGTGCGACTGTGAAAGTCTTTCAACCACCACAACTGTGGGTTCGATTTCCACTACTAGAAATGAAATATTTAGTATTTTCATTTCTTTGCTCTGATAACTACGCAACATTAAATTTCGTCACTCAATTATTACGCGCGATAGCGCGTAGCCAAGTTTAGTAAAACAGAACTGGCGAGCAGCACCGTGTGTAATTTTGCACGACCCATTTGAAGCCACTTCCCTTCGTCATTCATAAACTATTCCACCTAAGCTTGTCAAATTCGACCCAAATATTTTGACCCGCTACCTACATGTATGTATAAAATTTCATGAACACAACTCAAACGGTTATTTAGATAATAACGTCCAAAAATTGTCAATTTTATCATCTATTGACTGACCTCAATTCTAACCCGTTTCCCGACGATCTAGAACGGTGTACATAAAGGAAAAAATTCGAAACTAATATTTTTTTATCAATTTCTTATAATTTTTCAATAAATAGATTCTTAAACTAGTACTACAAGTAGTACTAGTTTAGGAAAAAATTTAAAAATTATACATTTGTGGTTAAATCCAAAAAAATAATAGCCTTAAAAGAGGCTATAAAATAATAGCATCATTTGGTATCAAGGCCCTTAGTTCGAGTGAGGTATCAGATGAAAGGGCTCTGGCTGAACTAAGCCTGAAAAAGTTCGAGACCTCCAATCATTGTATGGAATCCTCGGTGGGAGTCCAACTCGCGCTTGTCCGGTTTTTTTCTTTTAAATAATAAATTTTATCGTATTACTTTGCATTTCTGTATAGTACAACTTTCGTAAATTTTATATCTATTACTTATTCGTTGGTTGTTAGGTCTTTACATATGAAATTGACGTTTGATATGGGAGGAACAAAAAGTAGAATATTTTTTAATATAATATATTTATTTAATCAGAGAAGCAGAGGGAACCTAGTGTTAAGGCACTCCGTTACCCACTTTCCGCCGAATTCTGGAGGCATTGCGTATTGAACGGCGGAACTCAATGCCGCGCTTTGCCTGGACCAGAGCGAAGAAATGAAAATATAAATTTAATAAAATATTTCATTTCCTCGAGTGGGTCGAACCCACAACCAGTCGTGTTACAGTCACACTTTGTTCCCCTGTGCTACGTCTCGCCTCATAATTACAATTTAAGTTACATATATTAAATATAAATGCATATTTTTTTGTATGTTATAAAATATTTGCATATATCTTTACAGATAGAGTTATGCAAGCTAAAATCACCAAGCTACAATCTGAGAAGGAATATAAAGACATTTTTAGTCATAAATGTAAGTTTCCATTATATATATATCATACTAGCGGCCCATGCGCATACCACTTATAATTGTTTTATTATCCTGCATTTTCATAATATAATTTATACATTCAATAATTTTGAGAAACTTCAAGCACTAAGATGGCTGTTTGCGAGGACGAAATGGGCGGCAAGGGCGCCCCCCGCTGGACTCATGCCCATACTTGCGGCCGTAAACGGAGCGTTAAATTATTTAAAATTTATATTTTCTCAAAAAGTATAGATACATTCAAATTACATGCTATAAAAGACAAAGCATTTCTTTATAAAAAATCCTTGATGATGGAATGACTTTCGCTCGTAAGTTTCAATATCTTTATCAAATAAAAAAAACATTGAAATATCACCTTGCAATTTTCAATTATTTTTTTATCACAAAATATCTTATTGTGACTTATTTATAAGAGATAGATATACCGTATCACGGACTTTTTTTTTAGAACTAATAAAATAGAACATTTCTTCCATACAATGTACTGGCATATATTTTACTATATTTGCAGCGCACGCGTTTATTTAAAGCAATTCGATGGCGTTCATTATTATAGTTATTTCGTTATTTAAGGCTAACTAATACGTACACCATAATATTACAATATTAGCAGTTCTGAAAAACGTAGCTTTCAAACAAAACCAAAAATAAGTAAATCGGACCAGTAGATCCAGAGATCTTAGCGTTTAAACAAACCAACAAACTCTTCCACTTTATTATATTAGTATAGATAAAAGTCGAAAATTATATTTATTAAATTTCCTTGATGATGAAATAACTTTCGATCGTAAGTTTTCAATATAAATGTGTTTCGATATAAATGTATTTTCAATAGTATAGATAAACATTAATTAAAAGTAGCGGACAATGTCGCGCAAAAAAAGTAGAAGAGAACCAAAGTGTAGTTTCAATTAATTATACACAGCAAATAATTACACAAAATTAACAATATTTCGTAAATGTATGAAAATTTCTGCCCGTTCGCGTCGGTCATACTATGCCGCCCTAAGGGTAGGTTATTACGAATCAGTGACATCTCCTTAACTATTTATTAGAATGTTATTCAGTAAACTATAATTCCAATCTAGATGAAATGCTAAAAGTGACTATTATATTTATATTCATAAGGATGAATATCAAGCAAGCAAGTTCATTTTGGGTGACGTTTTCTTAAAACAACAAATTTTGCAAACCATTGCTTAGCAACGGTCGGTTGTTATTAACATGGCAGAATAAATTGCATGTCAAATTAGAAAGTATTTTAATATATTTAGAATATATGTGTAATGTTATGTTATATAGCCTATAGCACTTCTGAAGAATTTCCAGCTTTCATACAAAACAAAAACAAAGTAAATCCGACCAGTAGATCCAGAGATCTTAGCGTTTAAACAAACAAACTCTTCCGCTTTATTATATTAGTATAGATATCAGCTTCACGCTGTATCCCGCACACAACAAGGTAGGCAGAGGGAACCTAGTATTACATCGTGCCGCTGCGCCACGACTGGCCTCAAGTCAAGTTTCCATTATAAAATATTATTATTATAAGTCTAAACTTTGTATAGGTGATTATCTCTAAATACATTTTTAATTAGTTTACTGTTTTTCTCGTCAATCTCGTAAATAATTTTTTTTTTTTTTTTTGAGTATATTAACATCGACTCCGGTCGTAGCTCCGAAGTCATCAAAGAATCCACAATCACTAGCTAGCTTCTCATCTGCCACTAAAACTATACAAGAAACTCCCAAAAGAAGAGTGCTACGTGTTCATAGAAAATATATTTCAAATGCAAGACAATTAACCTATAATATTGAAGATTTTGATAATAATTAAATATCTAATGTAAAATTGTAATGGCACAGTCGATGCTGCCTTAAGATACGTTGGCCCTTGGGCACACGTGATGTTGGGGTCCGATTAAAAGCTAAGTAAAAAGTAACAAATATTTACGGATTGTAGATGCTTACTGAGCCTCTTTTATATCTGGGGCTATGGGCACTCTATGATAATGGGCACATTTAGGCTGCACAATTAAAAAAACTTACAATTTATTTATTAATAAATTATTTACAATTAGTTTTTTAACATTTATTATGAATATTAGTAAATTCTAAACAAAAATTACCTCAATTATTTATAGTATTAATACATGATCTTATTAAAGTGCCATATTGCTGTGTGATCCCGGCCTAGAATAGGATCATCCTGGTACTAGTGGTGTCGTAAGAGGCGACTAAAGTACGTATGGTAGAGTCACGTCGCCAGCAATGGCAACACGCATGGGCAGACTCGACCGGATCATTACCACTCCCGGCATTTAAAACCGGCGTGAAGTAGTGGCTTTATGCCACTGCGTTTCGCATCAGGTAATGCCGGGCTCCGGCGCCCAACCCACCTTAAAGGCCGGCCTCTGGTATTGCACGGAGTTGTGGGCGGCTGTAATCACTTACCATCAGGTGACCCGCACGCTCGTTTCCCTTCTCCTTTTCCATAAAAAAATTGTTCTTGTTAATAAAAAACACATGTTATGTATATGACAGATATCTTAATTTTATATCCATTTTCCGTTTCCCAGTTGTGAAGTATTATTTATATATCTCCAAATTTTAATTTGTAGATAGCAACAAATTTTGCCACTCGACACACAATGCCTTCAGAATTGGGAACGAAAGTGTGTTTTATAAGAAAGGAAACTCCATAGATTAAAATAATTGGTAACTGCAATATGCAAAATGTATATTTCACGAGACCAATCGTGGCGCAGCGGCACGAAGTGTGACTGTAAAACCGACTGGTTATGGGTTCGATCCCACTCGAAGAGATGAAATATTTATTTAAATTTATATTTCTATTTCTTCGCTCTGGCGTCGAGGTTAAGCGCGGCGTTAAGTTCTGCCACTCAACACGTAATGCCTCCAGAATTCGGCAGAAAGTGGGGAACGGAGTGTATTAACACTAGGTTCCCTCTGCCTACCCTGCTGTGTGCGGGATACAGCATGAAGCTGTATATTTCACAAATCAACTATTAAACTAACAAACAATCTAAATATATATGAAAATTTTTCAATACGGCACGCCACCTACGGCAAATATGAGTATGCGGATATATAGCGTAACATCTCTATGTATAGCGTCTCTATGTTTTCTAATACTTTAGTACTTATTCTGTCCTGATTCGGGTCCCTAATACATAAATGCACAATATTTATATAGTTTTTTTATAAATAAATTCTGCATTCTGCAGTGTAGGCCAACAAGTGACAACTAAAATAAAAGTACTTTTTTTTACATTCTTGCTAATATACATAATTAAATAACATGATACCGGTTTGCTTTTTGTGATGAGGACCGCCGAAATAAATCACAATCTGTTGTCCTAAATAACATTGTATGTGAAAATAATAAAATAAATAATATTTTAAAATAAATAAACTTTTAACGCTATAATATTCATTTATATTAAGCTTAAGAGGTTTATATTTTATATTTTTATATAAATTATGGTTAATCATTTAATAATATAGTTCTTAAATATAAATATAGAAAACTATATATATAATAAAATAGCTACTTTACCAGTCAAAAAATGATTTATTTATTTTTGAATGGTTTGCTTTATCTTCACGCATACTTCCTATTTAACCGGCTATAGAACGCCCATTAAAATTTATCCACTTTCCAGATAAGAAAGGCTAGGTAACCCCAATGCTAGACTTTACATAATTTACTATATAATACCTTAGAATATAAGCATTATTTTGGGCCGTCGTGGTGCTGTGGGACGGTGTGTGCGATGGTTCTAGGTTCAAGCCGCATTCGGGGAACAAAGGCAAGTCCCGCTACGCAAAACACGGTGTATCGAAAGAACGGAGCGTTTTAACATAAGTAAATTTTGAACTACCAACTATATGCGGGATGGAAGGAGAACGAATGAAAATAATACGAAAGTAGGACTTAGACACAACTGTTTTTATTTGACTTTGTTTATTCTTAAGTTAGATTATCTCACTTATAAAAATACATAATTTTAAAATGAAACTAAATTATTTTTTCTACACATTTAACGCAATCTTGAGGATTTTGGTAGTTCATAAAAAAATTGCATGAAATATTTCCTTCGTTGTAATTTTAAAACATTTACAGAGTATAATAAAACAATATTTTATTACCGTTAGGCTTCAGTCAACTGCTAGGTTTCTTGTTGAGATGTCTTCTATTGAGTTTAGTGTGAACGGGCAAGCATGTTCAGGTAGAAATAAAATATTATTTTCATTAAAGACCTAAAATGGATTTTGGTCTCCATTTTCAACCATAATTTCAATAATAATATAAAATGTATTATTTTAAAAAATATTTAAATATTTTTTCAGAACTTAAATTTAATATTTCAATATAATAATATGAATATTTGAAAAGTCAAATTTGAGGCCGGTCGTGGCGCAGCGGCACGAGGTGTGACTGCAAAACCGACTGGTTGTGGGTTCGATCCCCACTCGAGGAGATGAAATATTTACTCAAATTTATATTTCCATTTCTTCGCTCTGGTGTCGAGGTTAAGCGCGGCGTTGAGTTCTGCCACTCAACACGCAATGCCTCCAGAATTCGGCAGAAAGTGGGGAACGGAGTGTCTTAACACTAGGCTCCCTCTGCCTACCCTGCTGTGTGCGGGGGATACAGCGTGAAGCTAATTTTATTTATTTTAATTCAAATATATTCCATTTTATTTTTTTCACGAAGTAAGTAGCTAATGAGTATCTAGAAATTTATAAGCAATAAGTATTATTTATTGTGTAAATTTCTTATTTACTCTTAAAATATTGTATATTTTTCATTTCCTCATTCTGGTAACGCGTTGTTGAGTTCCGCCACCCAAGACGGAATGACTCCAGAATTCGGCAGAATGTGGGGCGCGAAAATATCTTAATAGGAACTGAGTGTCTCAGCTCTAGGTTCCCAGGTTCTCACTGCCTAGCGTGCTATGTGCGAAATAGAGTGTGAAACTAAAATATAAAAAGTATTAGGTACTTTATCTTTTTCAATCGACTTCTGTAAAAGAAGGAGGTTATCAATTCGGCTGGATTTTTTTAATGTTTGTTACCTCAGAACTTTAAACTGGGTAAATCGATTTTGATTATTCTTTTTTTTTATTCGAAAGCTAGTGTTTTCCTAGTGTTCACAGTTTAATTTAGTTTTTCTAACAATGTTATCCATGAGAAAATCACATAAGTCTTAAATTTGCATTAAGTATGTGGGCGACAAATGGACGAATAACTCAATATTATATAACGCCACCCGATTTCGATGATACTTTTTATTAGGAAGGATACAAGGGTTTAAAGGTAGTTTGATGAGAGGCTTTAAGGGTAGTTTGATGATAGTTTGGTTAGATTCTGATAGTGAAATCCGGAATGAAGTCGGATTATACGGACATTATCCGTTGTTTCGATATGATTATTATAATGAGACGCTCGTCTCTTACAGATTTATCAAATATATAATTTTAGCTAACAATACAATGCTAACTTAACACTTTTTTGTAAACTTTAAACTTTAAATTTTCTACTAACATTTAGACCCAGAGACTGGTTTAGATATACTTTAATCTTATTTTTTAAAATATTATCTATGGTTTTGTTCTTTTTTGTTCTTTTTACAAAATCTATTTATCGTACCTATAATCGTAATGAGACCGCCTAAACCAAAACGTAAATACACAGTAGGTACACTAATTACCTTAAAATGAAATATTTCAAAAAAATCGACTTAAAATACAAGAAAAAATATTAAATAAAATATTTTATAATTTTGAACTCGGTGTCAAGCTTATGCTACAACAACCTTACTACAATATCAAATTACTAAGCCTGTTTGTCATATTATTAAAATTATAAAAAAAAATCTTTAATTATTATTATTGTTTAACAAAAATAATTAAACTCCTTCTTTTCTTACAGAAGTCAATTAAAAATGAATTTAGCCAACATATGCGTAACCTCTATTTTTTTTAATCTGCTCTAATATTCTTGAGTACATATATTATTATTCGGTGGTTTTTCTTTCGGTTTATTGGGATACTCTATAATTTGTTGACTTTCAAGTTAAATCACGTTTGTTATGACAGCACAATGAAATATTATTTTTAAAACCAACAAATATGTCTTTTTGTTTAACAAACTCTTAAATAAATTTAATGACATTTATTCAGTGGCGCAGCTGGGGGGTGCGAGCGGTGCAGTCGCACCGGGCATCAAAAAGAAAGGGGGATCAAAGTCTACGATCAGTTATTCAATTTTTTTTTCAATTAAGACTCAAGAAATGTACAAGAAAAATGAAAGAATGAAAATGAAAAATACAATCTCGCTATCATGTCAATCGAACATGAACTAGTCGTTACTATTGATTTTAATAATGTGATTAATGACTTTGCCAGTCAAAAAGTGCGTAATGTAAGTTTTTAAATTTTTACAATAATTTTTAAAAAAATCTAATGTTATAACTTATATATAGTTATTATAGTTTTGAAGTAATAAAAAATTATATATCTACTCTACTGTGTTTTGAAATCAGAAATCAAGTCCTAAGCTGCACCAGGCAGCAAATACTCTAGCTACGCCACTGCATTTATTCACTAATTAAAGATTTTGAGGAAGGTCGTAAAGAAGTTTGTATTTCTTGTTATTTGGTGTAACATATTGCGTCACTATCGCGCAGAGTAATCTTATCTTAGTTTTTAGTCCATTGTCAATACAGTATAAGATATTTAAAGATATTATAATGTTTATTTATTTCTTTTGGAATGTTCGTTTTTTTTGGGTTTTTAGTATTTTAAAATATTGGCATACGAAAAAATATCAGATTCACGCTGTATCTCGCAACACAGCAGAGTAGGCAGTGAGAACCTAGTGTCAAGATATTCCGTTCCTCACTTTCCGCCGAATTCTGGAGGCATTGCGTTTTGTGTGGCGGAACTCAACGCCGCGCTTTGTCTCGCAGAGCGTAGAAATATAAATTTAAATAAATATTTCATCTCCTCGAGTGCAGATCGAACCCAGAACCAGACGATAGTACAGTCACACTAAGTAAGCATTTCTAGGTATAAGGTATATTTTAAAATTATTTCTCTCACATACAGCCATAATATTAGTTGAGGTTTAGTAGGAGAATTGAATTTAGTAATACTAATAAAAAAACGTATTTTGTGTCAATTAAAAAAAAATCTAAGTGATTAAAAACTGTACCTACAAGTAAATTAAATACATTTTTTACATTGTCAAAATGTTATGAAACATGCGATAAAGGAGAAATATATGAATTACCAATTTTAATTCGTGTAAACCTGAAAAAAAAATCTTGCTGAAACAGAAAGAAGCAATCAAACTTTTTTATCTGTGGTAGTTGTAGTATTTTCTTTTTAATATTTTGTAAATGTTTCTTGCTGAATAATTTCTTTCAAAATAGATAAGATTCGGATTTTCAAAAAATTCCGGTTCTATGACAAATATAATAAATATATATATATACTAGCGGACCCGGACGCGGCTTCGCCCGCTTAAACTTTACGAATGCTTATATATGCTCAGTCTTACAGGAAAATATCACCGATTACGAAGACAGTTCTACCATATCTGCATAACTTACTAACTAAAATAATTTCTATTGTTATTGCTATCCAGCGCTATTTTCTACCTTTTTAGTAAATAACCTACTTAACCTACTAACATTATAAATGTGAAAGTTTGTGAGGATCGATGTTTGTTTCACTTTCACGGAAAAAATACTTAACGGATTTAAGTAAAACTTTACAGTAAAATAGTTTAACCATCAATATATTTAGGAAATTGTTTGTGAAAATATGTAACTAATTTAAATAAAAAAAATATAAGTAAACGTAACCATAGTAAAATATTAATAAAAAACTAAACAAAACCAGCTACATTATTAATAATTTTATCTCTTTCTGTCTTTCTATTTCCCCGAGCTAATATCCAGAATAACTGAACTAATTTTTATTGGACTTTCAGTGATCGATTTTACTGATTTACCCGGGAAAAATCTTTTTACTCGTTTTCCTTGCGCGCGTACATAGATACTATATGAAATAACTAAAGTCCTTTCTACATTAAATATGATAAGTTTTGCGAGCAATATCAAATAAAATCCCAGAAAACTAAAACCACAATTTATTAAGTGAATAACAACGGTATAGATAACCATCCAACCAAGATGAAATAACCAACAATTCTCTCCTTAATACTTAAATAATATTACACCGATGCCGCGCAGGGCCGCAACTTACACCACACCAAGAAATTTATGAAAATCTAACTAATCTGCTCCTCGAATAAGCGAAAAACCAAAGAAAAGTATAAATTAATTATAAACAGCAAATAATTACATAAAAATTAACAGTAGTTCGAAAATGTATGAAAATTTACAAAACCGTCAAAGTCATCTGCCCGTTCGCGTCGGTCATACTATGCCGGTCGTATGCTAGGTTATTTCGAATCAGTGACATCTCCTTAATTATTTATTAGAATGTTATACAGTGAACTATAATTTCAATCTAGATGAAATGCTAAAAGTGACTATTATATTCATTTTCATAAGAATCAATATCAAATTATAGAAAATACATACAACAAAAACCCGATAAATATAAAGTAAATTAATTAAAATGGTTACTTGTTGTTACTGTGTTACTTTGCTCAAGCTTCAGAGATAAACATGGTATGTGTATCGCGGACTTTTTTAAACATTATTTAAAGGACAATATTTTTGTAAAACATTATTTTTATGTATCTCATAAGGTTGAGTCGGCGCACGCTATGTATGCGTTAAGCAAGCTCATTTTGGGTGACGTTTGCTTATAACAACAAATAAACTTTGCAAACCGTTGTTAAGCAACGGTCGGTTGTTATTAACATGGCGGAATAAATTGCCTGTCAAATTGAAAAAAATTTTAATATATTAGTATATATCGACAATATTACAAATATGAGAAAAAAAAGTAACCTATGTTCATCCGAAGACCCTCAAGTATCTCTGTATGAGTATTTTATTAGCAATTGAATTAGCGGTTTGGCCCTGATTGCGGCACATACAGACAGACAGACAGACAGAGTTACTTTCGAATTTATAATATAGGTATGGATATATATATATATATATATATATATATATATATAAAATATATAAATTTTTTTTTGCAAAATGGCAGCTATGTTTGTTTTTTTAATAACATCTTTTGTTTTCCCCTTGTCTTTTCTACATTATGTTTGGCTTTTAATATCTATATATATATTGTACTTCTAAAATTTTACTTTCAGCAATTTTTTGTACGTCCGACAATCAAAAAGCAGACTTCTGCCAACAACATTTTTCAAAAAATTACTAAGTAATGAATTTATTTCTATCATATCTATATATATTATTGGCTACGTAAGAAATGGTGTTATTTTAAAATATTAATTTGCCAATTTCTTTATTATTTTTCTATTCTCTTTCAGTGGACTGCTCGATCCACTCTAACACGACGCTGAATGCGTACCTCAGGTACCACTTGGGCCTCCCTGGTACGAAAGCGATGTGCCATCAGGGAGTATGTGGGTCTTGTATAGTTAATGTTACTGCTAAAAGGCAAACTACTGGTGCTGTAGAGTTGTTTAGTGTTAATTCTGTAAGTAAATAAACCTATTAAACAAATGTGTGACTAATATAGTTTTAAAAAAAGCAGTGATTTTTATTTTTTTTATACTTATTACTTGGATAATTAATTATTTATCTACTAGAATAAGGTACTTCATTGTTTTTTGCTCTATTAAAAGGTTATTTTTTAAATTTTTGTATAGGTTAAAGTTTGTTTAATGTGTTTCTTTTTTTATATAAGTAGATATATATAACTACACAAAAACTAATAAAAATAACCTTACTTTATATATATATATGTAAAGAGAATATACTCTCTTTAAATATAGAGCGCTTCTATGACACTTGTCAGATGTCTCAAATTAATCGACAGCCACATAAAGTATATAAAAAGTGAATACGTACGGCAAAGTAAGAAAATAATAATTAATTGAGCGGATAAAGATCAAGGATAAAGAGAGAGACGAATAAATAAACTGTAATTGTCGTTTCTCCAATTTACAGGTAACTTGCTTTTGCTAAAATGTTTGTACATATTGTAATTATGTTTATAATAATATTGATTAAAATATAATCTCCAATTTACAGAGAAACAAATTTAGTTAATTTATTCCAATAACCAAACCCTGATATAAATCATATTATAAAACGACAATTTTCGTCGCAAAATGAAATTGAGATTTACATTCAAAGCTGTGGCTTCAGCAAAGGATAGTAAGACTACAGTAATAGCTATAACCTCAATCACTACAGAACAAGGAGAACAATATGCTATGCCAGAGGAACTCATCTATGCAGACTTCCATGAGCAAATAATAAGTATGGAAAATTTCAAAAAGGTAAGAGAATCATTAAGAAGGAGGCACGAGGAGTTGAAGGTATGGATAACGATGACAAAAGATTTAGCGAAGGTGTATACGGATGAGGAAGGAAATATTCAATTCAAAGGAAGATATTTAAAAGAAATAATACAAGGGAATATTAAAGAACACACAGATTTAGCAGAGATATTGAAGAAGTTAGTGGAAAAATCAGAGAAAAAAGAAGAAGAAAGAAATTTGAAACACATTATAGATAAATTTGTATTAGGAAAATTTAATTATAAAACATCTAATGTGACACAATGGATAGACACGTTTGAGAAGGAGTGTGAGAAATTTCAAATAGAAAAAGATAAAACCAAAATCGAATTATTAAGAATATTTCTAGATGGAACTTGCCAAGACTGGTACACTTCTACAGTATTAAAAGGAGAGCATGAAAATGATTGGCATGGTTGGAAACAGGAATTAATTGATACCTTCGCAAATAAAGGATGGAGTAGCAGAACATACGCTCATTATTTCAGGTATAAAGAAGGCTCACTAGTACAATATGCAATAAAGAAAGAACGACTCTTATTAGAAGTAAATAAGAACATGGACGCCGATACAATGATAGATAGGATTGCATTTGGCTTGCCAGGATTTATCAGAGAGAAAATTGACAGGGAAAAAATGAAAGACACAAGAGATTTAGTGAGTGAATTACAAAGGCTCGAGGGAATAACAGATAAAAAGAAGATATTTAAAAAAGAAGGTAAATCAGATCATAAATTTGGAAGTGAAGAAAAAAAGAGATAATGGGAACATATGATCCAGGTTCTCAAGTCTCCTTGATAAACTCGAAGTGGATAAAGATAAAAGAGAATACAGAAGACATAAACAGAATATTTCTAAAATCGGTCAATGGTGTGAATCATACAAATGGATTGATAAGAATAAGAATAAAAATATTCAATATAGAAAAAGAAGTGGAGGTATACATAGTGGAGAGAGAGGATTTCGAAGATTTCATAATAGGATTGGATTTAATTCCCATATTCAAATTGAGGTTGAATGAAAACTTAGAAATTTCACAGAAAGTAGACGAAAAGATAGAAGAACCAAAGATAATACTAAGAGAAATAAAAAGTAAAACGATGAATTGTTCAGTTAATTTTAATGAACATGTGGAAACAGACGAATTCAGAATAAAGATAGAACATTTAGATAAAGAGAAAAAGGTTAAAATAGAAAGATTAATAGATAACAACAAATCAGTGTTTGCAAAAGACAAATATGATGTTGGAACAGTGAATGAGTACGAAGCTAGAATTGATTTAATAGTAGAGAAATACTGTAGTAAAAGACCGTACAGATGTAATATAAAGGATAAGGAAGAGATAGAAAAACAAATAGCCAAATTACTAGAGAAAAACATGATCGAAGAATCTTACAGCCCTTTTGCTGCACCTGTAACGCTAGCATACAAGAAAAATGAAGGAAAAACACGTATGTGCATAGACTTTAGAGATTTAAATAAAAACATTGTCCCTCAAGCACAACCATTTCCTTTAATCGATGACATAATAATAAGAGCCAGAAATTGCAAATACTTCACGACACTGGACATAAACTCAGCTTTTTGGTCAATACCACTAAGGATTGAGGATAGAAGAAAAACAGGATTTGTGACGCAAGATGGACACTTTCAGTGGACATGTCTACCCTTTGGCTTGAAAACAGCTCCGGCTATATTTCAACGAATTCTGAGTAACATATTGAGAAAACATGGGCTAATGGAATTTTCAGTGAACTACATAGACGACATCCTAATACACTCACCGACGTTTAAAAAACATTTAGATCACATAGAAAAAGTATTGAATGCAATAAAGAAAGAAGGATTTAGATTAAAGTTTAAAAAATGTACGTTTGCAGCAAGTTCAGTTAGATACTTAGGGCATATAATAGGAGAAAATACAGTCACACCATTAAAGGATAACATAATATCAATAAAGAATTTTCCGACTCCTACCACACAAAAGCAAATCAGACAATTTCTGGGGAAAATCAACTTTTACCATGAATATATAGAGAAGAGCTCGATAGTATTAGATCCATTACATAAATTACTAAGGAAAAATGTAAAATTCATATGGACAGAAGAGTGCGAAGAATCCTTCAGAAAGATTAAAGAAAAGCTATGTGCCCAACCAGTGCTAGAGATATTCGACAAAGATCTTCCAATCAAGATATATACAGATGCATCACTTGAAGGCATAGGCGCAATATTAAAACAAATACAAGAGGATGGAAAAGAAAAACCGGTGGCCTACTTCTCAAAGAAACTTAATGAAACACAAAAAAGAAAGAAGGCGATATATCTTGAATGTTTAGCAATAAAAGAGGCCATAAAGTACTGGCAACACTGGTTGATAGGAAGATACTTCGAAGTACACTCTGATCACAAACCACTAGAAAATATGAACATAAGAGCACGAACAGATGAAGAATTAGGAGATCTAACCTACTACTTATCTCAATATGATTTCAAAGTTATATACGTCCCAGGGAAAGATAATACAGAGGCGGACTGTTTAAGCAGAAACCCCGTACTAGAATCAAATATAGAAGAAGAAGAGGACTTATTGAAAACGGTAAACCTTATTGAAATAGATGAAATAAAATTAGACCAGATAAATAACGTATCATTAATAAATAAAACAGAAAGGTTAATAAAGAGAAACGGAATATACTATAAAAAAGTAAAAAGAAGAGAAAAAATAATATTATCTGAAAAATTCAGCATTGATCTGATTAAGAGAACGCACAAGGAGTGGTGCCACACGGGGGTAACACAAACAAGAATAAAGATATGCCCATACTACACCGCTAAAAATTTGACGGAGAACATAAAAAAAGTATGCAAAGAGTGTGAAATATGTCTTAAGAATAAATCTAGGGGACAACATAGATTCGGTTCAATGTCACAACTAGGACCAGCGACTAGAGCTTTCGAAATTATGTCTATAGATACAATTGGAGGATTTGGAAGCACTAGATCGACAAAAAAATATATACATTTACTGGTCGATCATTTCACGAGATATGCATTCATTTCAACGTCAAAAACACAAAACGCCAATGATTTTATAAAATTAGTCCAAACTGTGTTAGAAATAGAAAAAATAGGAACAATCTTGACAGATCAATACCCGGGTTTAAATTCGAGGGAATTTAAAGATTATTTAAAGGAAGAAAAAGTGCAATTAATTTTCACTGCAATTAATTCACCATTCTCCAATGGCTTAAACGAAAGACTGAATCAGACATTAATAAATAAAATAAGATGTAGAATAAATGAAGAAGAAAAGAAAAGAGCGTGGACCTCGATAGCGAGAGAATGTGTGAATAAGTATAACAGACTAGAACATACAATCACAGGATTTACACCAGAATATCTATTACATGGCACGGACACCAGTAACATACCAGAAGAGTTGAAGAGAAGGAAAAACGGAGAAGACTGGATAAGAGACAAAAAGTTAGCACTGGAAAGAACACTGAGATCACATAACTACAATAAGAGTATATTTGACAAGAATAGAAGACATCATGAATTCAATGTGGGAGATAGAGTATTCATAGAAAACGGGAACAAACTCAATAGGAAAAAACTAGAAGAACTAAGGATTGGACCATTCACAATAGAAGAAAAAATTTCAGACTCAATTTATAAAATAAAAACTGGAAGAAGAAATCAAGACACAACCCTATTTCACGTTACAAAGCTACTTCCGATGATAGACAATGAGAGTGATTAGGAAAAATACACAACTGTGCAGTTTTCTTCTCGAGGAGGGGAGATGTAAAGAGAATATACTCTCTTTAAATATAGAGCGCTTCTATGACACTTGTCAGATGTCTCAAATTAATCGACAGCCACATAAAGTATATAAAAAGTGAATACGTACGGCAAAGTAAGAAAATAATAATTAATTGAGCGGATAAAGATCAAGGATAAAGAGAGAGACGAATAAATAAACTGTAATTGTCGTTTCTCCAATTTACAGGTAACTTGCTTTTGCTAAAATGTTTGTACATATTGTAATTATGTTTATAATAATATTGATTAAAATATAATCTCCAATTTACAGAGAAACAAATTTAGTTAATTTATTCCAATAACCAAACCCTGATATAAATCATATTATATATATATATATATATATATATATATATATATATATAATTAGGAATCAGGTTAGAAATTTAATAAATAAAAGCACTACAAAAGTACTTATCACTATCGTTACCGCTCGTACATCCTGACATATTCCTCACATATGTCGGAAGTGATAAATAACAAGAGGGTAGTCGTATCGAACATATATTAGATGTGGACGGTAGTTGCAACTAATATTATTTACGACCTTTAACTGATGAAAAGCATGGAAGGAGCAGTGCCTGGGACTTGCGACCACAGGTGTAGGCTTCAGGGTACCCTTTCCGATATATCAACACTCGCCTTCACTGCTCCAGCCCAGTGCAATTACAAATAGGTGTTAACCACATTCATAATTACGATAATAATTGATTAACTAAATAATCAATTATCCGAATAGTCGAGGTTAGTCAGTGGCAGAGCACGAGTAGTGCTCTGAACCACACCAGAGCCAAGACTGAATGTACAACGCCCGTGCAACCTTTTATATCATCGTTCACAAATAAGTTGCAGGGTAGACTAATAATAATTGATCACGCTATCACGTCATAGTGGCGTGATGTGTAGATGTCGTATAGGAATCTATACGTAACCAACATAATATTCCTAATATTAAATAGCATTCCTAACTCGGCCATCCTGATCACGCGCCGTCCTCGGCAGCGCTGAACTATTATCCAGTTGCCTGATCACATGCTGGTGCATCTCGATAAGACTCCAACTCATTAGCGTCGTTTCGTCTGTATTCATGAAAATTCTTCAGAAGTGCCACCTTCACTGTCTTTATCATCTAGAATTTAAACTTTATAAATGTTTAGACATAAACAGACACGTAATCAAAATTTCTGTAAAAAGAAATATAAAAGGTAAATAAAAATAAAAAGTTTTGAGAGCTCTCATTTTTAACCCTGTAAAATCTTCTTATCCAAGTATCTACAGTCCAGTGCACCAAACTCTGGAACCTGTGAACAGAACAGTCAGAAGGCGTCCCTTCTGTCTGCAAGGACCAAGCGTCCACAACATTGACCACGCGTCATTTAGAGCCAAGCGCTCTTCACAAAATCTTTCAGAGCCATGCGCCCGTCAAGATATTTTCTCAGGCCAAGCGCCTTTTCAGACCAAGCGTCTATATGTGTTTATCAGACCAAGCGTCTATATGTGTTTATCAGACCAAGCGTCTATGTGTGTTTATCAGACCAAGCGTCTATGTGTGTTTATCAGACCAAGCGTCTATATGTGTGTTTATCAGACCAAGCGTCTATGTGTGTTTATCAGACCAAGCGTCTATATGTGTGTTTATCAGACCAAGCGTCTATATGTGTGTTTATCAGACCAAGCGTCTATGTGTGTTTATCAGACCAAGCGTCTATATGTGTGTTTATCAGACCAAGCGTCTATGTGTGTTTATCAGACCAAGCGTCTATGTGTGTTTATCAGACCAAGCGTCTATATGTGTTTATCAGACCAAGCGTCTATATGTGTTTACACAAAATGTGTTCAAAGGGACCACACGTCCAATTGAAGCGTCCAACATTTACTTACATAAAAAGTGTCCAATGGGACCAAACGTCCAATTGAACTCAATAAACAAACTGCCATCTTACACCAGTATTGTAAACTGAGCTCCCCTTTGTTGCTGTGGGTCTGACCATGCGCCTTCATCAGCAGCGCTGAAAACCTCTCTGCTGGAGAATTCCTCAGTAAGGAACTTTGTTTGTTGTCTTCACTCGTAACACTCAAAGCAGCGCCACTAGATGCATCTGCGACTCCAGCGGTATCGTCAAATTGTTGCAATCATGATTTTGTCACGAGGAGCAATCGCCTCGCAGCAGTGGAGCTACGGCGGCAGTTCGAGCACGTCGCACCAATGCGAGCAGAGATGCATCGCGTGAGGCTCGCAGAGACGCAATGGCACACAGAGGCATGCAGCGACTCAATTAACGACTAACGTCATAGGCGACTAACGCCGTTACTGCAGATTAATCCGTTGACGAGCCCATTGTCTCGAGAGTTGTCATGTACTGATATTAATGTGATAGGTTGGACCTAAGCTAAAGATGAAAGTAATTAAGATCGGAGTTTGTTCCGATCCCACTTCTGAAATTAGGAATCAGGTTAGAAATTTAATAAATAAAAGCACTACAAAAGTACTTATCACTATCGTTACCGCTCGTACATCCTGACATATTCCTCACATATGTCGGAAGTGATAAATAACAAGAGGGTAGTCGTATCGAACATATATTAGATGTGGACGGTAGTTGCAACTAATATTATTTACGACCTTTAACTGATGAAAAGCATGGAAGGAGCAGTGCCTGGGACTTGCGACCACAGGTGTAGGCTTCAGGGTACCCTTTCCGATATATCAACACTCGCCTTCACTGCTCCAGCCCAGTGCAATTACAAATAGGTGTTAACCACATTCATAATTACGATAATAATTGATTAACTAAATAATCAATTATCCGAATAGTCGAGGTTAGTCAGTGGCAGAGCACGAGTAGTGCTCTGAACCACACCAGAGCCAAGACTGAATGTACAACGCCCGTGCAACCTTTTATATCATCGTTCACAAATAAGTTGCAGGGTAGACTAATAATAATTGATCACGCTATCACGTCATAGTGGCGTGATGTGTAGATGTCGTATAGGAATCTATACGTAACCAACATAATATTCCTAATATTAAATAGCATTCCTAACTATATATATATATATATATATATATATATATATATATATATATATATATATATATATATATATATATATATATATATATATATATATATATATATATATATATATCTTATATGAAAGACGACTACGACGTGGGAGTTAATAGCTGCAACACAGTTTAATATTAATGCAGTTATTACCGATTTAAGTTATTGTTATGTAATAAAAATCGTAATTCAATAAATATTATTATTATTATTAATTTTGAAAAATAAGATGTACATTCTCGTACATGTTTAGGTAAAAAATTTAAATCTTTATATTTTGAAACAAATTTTCATTTACTTCAAATTAGAAGAAATATCTTAATACTAGGTAAAGAAAAAATATTTTGCTCCAGATCTCAAAAAATGCTCAATGATCTGGATTAAGAGTCAAACCAGAGCATAAGATTATATTCCTCAAGGATTAGGAAATATTTGCAGTTACTTCAATTTAGTTTAAAAAGTCTTGATTTTGCAATAACTTTTGATCTTTTTCAAAATTTCTAAATTCAAATTTTCCCTAGCTATCCAGGTATCCTCTCAATTTCACTGACTTTCCCTGACCACCTTGAGCTTCCTTGACTTTCCCTGACTTCCCAGAATGTGGACACTCTGTTTATGCATATTTAAGTACTTCAAAATAATTAATAAAATCAAAATAAATTACGTACGACGAAATGCTGCTTACATGTTTTATTAACACATTTTAAAACCTTTTAGTGTCTAGTGCTTATATTCTCTTGCCACGGATGGAACATCACAACAGTGGAGAGTACAGGAAGTAGACGCAAAGGCTACAGTGAGATACAAAAACGCTTATCTTTTTATAATGGCACCCAATGTGGATACTGTACGCCGGGATGGGTGATGTCGTTAAACAGGTTAGTATCAATCTATATATACTCGTATAATAAAAGGATAGAAAAGTCAATTCTGTACATGAAAGATATAAAAAAAATAAAAATTAGGTCGGCGAACGTATCTCCGCCGATATGATAATTAGTTGGTGAAAAACCTACATTATTTTTTAATTGAAATATATATATATATATATATAATGTTATGTTTATATAGTATTTATATATTTATATAAGTATAGTTATATTGACTAATATTAAGTATATTTATATGTAGGTTTATTATTATAACCGTAATATTTAAATACCGCACCCGAATCATTTCTCTTAACGTCTCCTACATTCAAAGGTTTCTGGTAGAGATCTCTATTAGAGATAAGTTATCCGTTGTACACATTATTTCCGTTGTTATATATTTTCTGTACTTTCTTTCTTGTGTGGTACATAAATAAATGAAAAAAAATATATATTAACTATAAGAATGTTGGTAGTTTTAAAAAAGTATTGAATATACCTTTTAGTATTTAAAAAAATGCCTAAAATATGCTTACTTCGCATGTGTTGTAATAATTATTGGTATTTATTAACCAAAAAATTACTAAAAATATTAAATATGCTCAATTACATAGGTACTAGAGGCCGTCGTGGCGCAGGGGCACAAGAATGTGACTGTAACGCGACGTTGTGGGTTCGATCCCCACTCGGAGGAATTAATTATATTTCAATAATATTTTCATTTTTTCCCTCTGACACCAACGCCGCCACTCAACAGGCCATGCTTCGGAAAATTCAGTGGAAAGCGAGGAGCGCAGTGTCTTAACACTAGGTTCCCTCTGTCTATCATGCTATATGTGGCATGCAGCGTGAATCTGGTTTTAACTTTTTTAATGTACCGATTAAAATAAAATAAATACTAAATGTTAAGGGAAGTTTGCTAACATACAAAAGTGCACTTAAATCCGTTAAGCCGTTTCTGAGATTAGCGTGAACAAACGCACAGATAAACAGACAAACTTACCAAGTTCTATTACATTGATAAATGCCCGTAGTTACAATTTTTTTAATATATCTTTCATGTACAAATACCAAAGAGTGGCGATTGTATTGTAAATATCAATAACTTGTTTTTTTTTTCAAACATTCAATTAAATATTCTTTCATTCAGAGCATTATGAATCTTAGTAAATAATAAATCTTCTTCTTTCTTACATAAATCTGTAGAGATCAGTAATTCCAATGAAATTTATATTTAAGAATGATACATGATAGTAGAATAAATTACACTAGGGTTGCCTAAAAGAATATTGCCCCAATCACCTTTAATTAATGTTTTTCGTAACTCGTTTTTGGAGAAAATTGCACTCATATGTTTTTTATGTGAATCGCACATCATTTGAAAGAAAATCACATAAGGAATTGGAAAAACAATGGTTGCCAGCTCTCAGTCTGCTGCAAGCCCAGGGTTGCCTGGTTTAAACAGGTCACTTAATGTTAATATTTGCACTCATGTGTTTTTTAATGAATTATATATCAAATTAAAGCTTATTTTTTTCTCATCATTAAAACATATGGTTGCCTGAAAAATAACTGCCGCAATCAAGGTGGCCATCATTTGAAATATTTTATTCCGATTCCGTTTGACTGAGAACAGACGATGAAATGCGCGGTTTGCCTTATGTTTTAAAGTAAAATATTATATAATAGAAGATCAATATTAAAATCAATGTTTATTCTAACTGTTCACCTGTTAAATAATGATTTTAATCATATTAAGTACATACAGAAAACTATTTAAAGATGAAATCATCCTTATTTTTCAAGTGAAATAATGAAATCATGATATTGATTCTTTGCTAAATCTGTTTTCTAAATACACATTTAAAAATTAAAAACAAACATCTGGTATCGAGGCAAAGCGCGTCGTTGAGTTCCGCCACTCCTGAATATGCCACTAGAATTCGGCGGAAAGTGCTGAAAAAAAAATATATATTTCTTAACGAGAATATTTCGTTGAACGAATTGTTAAAATATTTATTTAGTCTTGTTTTGTGACTTTAATTTGTCATTTGCGTTACAATATCAAAATAAAAGTAAAAAGGCCTCGTAACACATGTTTGTCTTAAGCGTGAGGTCAATATCTTGTTGTTTTGTACAAAACATAAAATATTATTTGGTGACATTATACATATTTATATGTATTTTTATGAAAATAGGTCGAAGATATTTCAATCTATGTGAAATGTCATGTTCACTCTGGTAAGAAGACAAAACGCAGTGTTAAGTTAACGCATGTTGTGTCGAATCATGCGCGGAAAGTCTACTCTTATTATGGGGATAAAAGCGTAAAACTGATTCTCTTAGAAAAAGAAAAAACACTAAGAGAGAGATTTTCCGAAATGTACTTACGGAAATGGGACAGAAATCGATTTTGGATTTTACATCTAATTTACCACGCAAGTCAAGTTGCGAGCGGCAACTCGTTGTTTATCTGTCAACGTAGAGTTGTGAGCATCGTAATAACATTCCCCATATAATTTATTGACATCAAGCCTCTATCAGCTTCACGCAGTATCACAGCATGCTTAGCAGTGTTAAGACACTCCGTTCCCCGCTTTCTGCCGAAATCTGGAGGCATTGCGTGTTGAGAGGCAGAACTCAACGCCGCGCTTAGCCTCGACACCAGAGCGAATAAATGGAAATATAAATTTAAGTAAATATTTCATCTCCTCTAGTGGGGATTGAACCCACAACCAGTTTTACAGTCACACTTTGTGCCGCTATAAATAACAAAAGTCTATATAGTATATGGACAAAAATATAATATCTTCGCATTAGCAGCTATAGGATATGAGTAGCATTTCTTGAGCTATACAATATATATTTTTAATTAAATATAATATTTACAATTGTCACACTGCGTTACAAATATTTTTTTTTAATTAAAAATTAAATTAAATCAGCTTCACGTTGTATCCCGCACACAGCAGGGTAGGCGGATGGAATCTAGTGTTAAGACTCGTCGTTCCCCACTTTCCACCGAGTTCTGGAGGCATTGTTGAGTGGCGGAACTCAACGCCGCGCTTCGAGGAAATGAAAATATAAATGTAAATAAATATTTAATTTCCTCGAGTGGGGATCTAAACCACAACCTGTCGATTTTACAGTCACACTTTGTGCCTCTGTACCACGACTGGCCTCAAACGTATTAATATATAGAAATTATTTTACGTCAAACATAATGCAATGTCTTGAGCTCAGTATGATGGTAGAAAACCCAACTCCTCATCAGAGGAGTTATGGGACAATATTTTAAATATTATAAAGATTTAAGAGTACTAGTGTGTGATTGTAAATGTGATGATCGTGGGTTCGATTCCCACAAGGGAAATGGATATTTTTATTTCCTACCTCCATTAACGAGTAAAAAACAATTCAAAAAACGGCGTTGCGTATCAAAACACAAGTTGAAATCTTTTATTTTTTTTTTCAGTCTGCTACCTAAAAAGCTAACAAAAGCCGAACTAGAGAACTCATTCGCCAGCAACACCTGCAGGTGCACCGGATACAGGGGCATTTTAGATGCCATACAAACATTTGGTGTAGATGCAAATCCAGCGTACGTTCACGATATAGAAGAAATTACTACTTGTCTTAAAGATAAGAATAAAATATGCGACCGTCGTTGTTCTGTAAGTAGCGATTGGAGTGTCGTAAGCGACGAGAAAAGTGGAAACGACATGATTGTACTGAACTGTGGAGAAACTATCTTTATTAAAGTTTTTGATGAACATCAAATATTCCAAGTTTTAAAAACTTATGGCACCGAATCGTATATGCTTATTGATGGGAACACCGGCAAAGGTAAGTTTGTAAACGTTCAGTCACTATATGAAAGAAATTAATAATTAGTTATTTATTATCTATCATTTTATCGTTTCTAACGCCCAATATTAATAACCTATGTCCAACGTCAAACTTAAATCGAATCGAAGATTGACGTAGGAGGTAGGTTATTAATATTGAGCGTAAATGAATGCAATAATTGGGGATATTATGATAATAAAATATCTATGATGGAAAAGTAAGCGGTAAGAGAGGTAGGGGGAGACCTCGGTTGACCTTCGAAAACACAGTATCAAAGATACTGGAGGAAGGTCACGTAAAAAGCATGAGGACACCCCGGAGGGCATGTATGAAGAGGTTGATGACAGTGGACGAGGCGAAAGAGGTATGTAGAGACCGTAGCGTTTGGCGCTCCGTTCTCTCTGACTACCCCGCTAGGGATAACGCGTGAAGCTAGTAGTAGTAGTATAAAAAATATATTTTTTATTATTTTCCAAAGTTTCTACTATAATTTTCATATCTTTTATTTCCAGCGGTCATAAAAAAATTCGCATACGCCTCGCTTTTGATAGACATTAGTGATGTGACTTCACTAAAACAGTACTATATCGATCAAAATCTAGTTCTCGGGGCCAATATATCTATACAAGATTGTATGGACATATTTAAAACGATCTCCCTAAACTCAGGAGATTTTTCATACTTACAAGAGTTTTATAAACATATGGACTTAGTTGCAAATATTCCAGTTAGAAAGGTAATATTTAGTTTTATAAAGATTGTTTAATCTTAAATACCATAGAAGGGGCAGTCGTGGCGCAACGACAATGTTGTAAACGACGATTGTGGGTTCGATCCCTACTCGGGGATGTTAATTATTTTCATTTCTTCGCTCTGGGAGCAAGACAAAGCGCAGTCTCGAAATTTGGCCAGTGCGTGGGGAACGGAGTATCATGACAGTTAACATCAGGTTCCCTCTGCCAACCCTGCTACAGCGTAAGATAATCTATAAATATAATGAATAATGTGAGTGAGGACGGTCGTGGCGCAGGGGCAACAAGTGTGACTGCAAAAATCGACCGGTTGTGGGTTCGATTCCCACTCGAGGAGATGAAATAATTATTTACATTTATATTTTAATTTCTTCGCTCTGGTACCGAGGCAAAGCGCGGCGTTGAGTTCCGCCACACAATACGCAATGCCTCCAGAACTTAGCGGAAAGTGGGGAACGGAGTGTCTTAACACTAGGTTCCCTCTGCCTAACCTGCTGTGTGCGGGATACAGCGTGAAGCTGATTTATTTATTTATTTGATTTAATGAATAATTGATCTTGTCTGTACAAAAAAAAAAGAAAAGCTGTTTTATAAGGGACATATACATATCAATGTAATAGAACACAAAACAACGATTTTTATTTTTTCTGTTTAATTATCGGTTTTTCTATTTGTCGGTGTGTTAACTGATTTAATGGCAGTTTTGTTTAGTATTTAACCAAATTTATCTTAACATTTAGTGTTTGTTTTATTTAATTCGGTCTCTATATAAAGTATTTTGTTCGATAAAATTACTACAAAATAATATTTTATAGATTTTAGTTTACAATGATATGGATATTGTATTTAAAATGATAATGTTATTAGAACAATAAAGTAAATGTGATAAGTAAATAAATAATTGCGGAAAAATATGAGGCTTAGATATAAAGATAGGGATAGAGAAGTGCCGCACGGAAAAAAAATTTTTTTTCCGTAAGAAAGATATTTTTACACTAAAAAGTTTTTTTCTAGATTGGCTCATTAGCTGGTAACTTGATGTTAAAGCATATGATCCCCTCTTATCAATCAGATATCTTCCTTATCTTCGAAGCAGTGGGAGCCATGATTAATATACGTGAGTTATTTCTATAGTATTTAATTTTTCCTCAAAGGTCTCGGTTTTACTGTGACACATTAGCAAGGATCCATTTCTGAGTAACCACAGGCCCAGAGATGATTAGTTATTGGATAATGGAAAATATGGAAAACTAAATTTTGGCTTTAAAATGGAGTTATATGTAAAAAATATAATAGTAATAACCAGAGGCCAGTCGTGGCGCAGAGGCACAAAGTGTGACTGTAAATCGACTGGTTGTGGGTTCGATCCCCACTCGAGGAGATGAAATATTTACTTATTATTTATATTTCCATTTCTTCGCTCTGGTGTCGAGGCTAAGCGCGGCGTTGAGTTCTGCCACTCAACACGCAAAGCCTCCAGAATTCGGCAGAAAGTGGGGAACGGAGAGTCTTAACACTAGGTTCCCTTTGCCTACCCTGCTGTGTGCGGGATACAGCGTGAGGCTGATTTTATTTATAATGTTATAAATGAGAAAATTTGTGAGCATGGTTGGTTGGATGGTTCCAGTTTCACGCAAGCACTACTATGTAATCACTAAGCTTCTATAATGATATCCAAAAACATTTAAATCTGTTAAATTTAATAGTTAATACAAAACTTCCACATAGATACTTAATGTGACATTTGTATATTTAGTATTTAATAAGTATACTCAAGAGAAATTTTCTACAGGTAACAGTAACGGGGAAACTACAAAATTAACGTTGCCTAACTTTTTGAAATATAATATGAAAGGAAAATTGTTAGTAAGCTTGGAACTACCGCCGCAAGGGTCTAATTATATTTTCAGAAGTTATAAGGTAAATATATTATCAACAAATAATAATAATAATATTTAAATTGAGGCCAGACGTGGCGCAGGAGCACAGGCGTGTGAATGTCAACCACCACTCGAGGAATTGAAATATTATTTTTTTTATTTCTTCGTTCCAATGTCAAGGCTATGCGCGGCGTTGAGTTTCGTCACTTAACACGCAATACCTCCAGAATTCGGCGGTAATTGAGGAGCGGTGCTTTCTTTGCTTACCTTGCTACATGCGGGATACAGCGTGAAGATAAAAAAAATCTTTGTACTCAATGGCAATTAAAAAATTAAAACAAAAGTACGTAAGTATGTACATTATATATAATAATAGAAAGAAGCCATTGTGACGACGACTATTATTAATTCAAGAATAGTTGATCAATGTGTGGCACGTTTCGTCTGTACGTAAAATATATTATTTAAAAACGATATTTATCTTCACCTTTTTTCCCGACTGCTAAGGAAGGGTTATGTTTTTCGCGCGTATCTTGTATGTATGTAATATTCTTTATTACCTCGTATCTCCAGAACCGCTGAACGGATTTACATATTTGAGGTGTCGTTAGATTCGTATTAGCAGCCCAAGTGTTCTTAGATAGGTGACGTTAATAAAAAATAATCATGGCGGCTGTGGTACGCCATTAGACGTAGTGAAAAAAAATTGTTTCGTTTCGAATACTACAATATGGGCATCAAATTAAAGAGCTCAATTTCAGGATTTCAAAAAGGTATATCATGATTATCATTACCATAATAAATTCTAACAAAAAATTGAAAAATAAAAAATATTTGTAAAAACAAAAACCCCGACTGCATAAAACTAAAAAGAAAATAAACAAGTCCAATAGTTTATTAGAATTAACAGTCGGGACCTTTTTAAATTATGCGAGGTTCCTGGTAAAGATTTTTTTGATTGAAGAATTACTTATAGGTCCCGACTGTTAATCCTAATAAACTATTGGACTTGTTTATTTTCTTTTTAGTTTTATGCAGTCGGGGTTTTTGTTTTTACAAATATTTTTTATTTCGTTTATAAGTTAACTATGTTTTTTTTAATCAAACACATATTTAATATTATAATTAAATCATTCGTCATCCAAAGTCGGTTCGCCTAGTCCAAAGTTCTGAGGCAACAAATATAAAAAAAAAAATAAAGAAATACAGTCGAATTGTTAACTTCCTCCTTTTACAGAAGTCGGTTAAAAACAAACACATTTAAGGCGAGTGGAATTTAACTTAAACCTGTGCTGCTGCTATACTATGTTCTGCCTCGAACCATTCACAATTGTTTATTATTTTTATATAATTTTCATAATATATTTGTTATAAAATATTCTATATATCTATTATTACATTAAATATATTATAACACTTTATTTTTTAGATAATGCCGAGAAGTCAAAATGCACTAGCGTTAGTCAACGCAGCGTTTAACATAAAAATGAACATGAGTACCAGTGTCATAGAAAAAGCATCAATTGTCTATGGAAGTATATCCGCTGATTTTATACACGCAACCAAAACAGAGAAATATTTGGAAAAAAAAAATGTTTTTAATAACCAAATTTTGCAAGGCGCTATAAAAGAGTTGAGTACAGAATTATTTCCTACAAAGGACCCCCTGAAGCCTTCTCCAGAAATGAGAAAGAAGTTAGCAATTGATTTATTTTATAAGGTAAATTGATTAAATTATTGTTTTTTAGCTTTACGATGGATTCCACATAGCAGCAGGGTAGGCAAAGGGAACCTAGTGGTAAGACACTCTGGTACCCGTTTACCACCGAATTCTAGAGGTCATTGCGTGTTGAATGGCGGTACTCAACGCTACGCTTTGCCTCGTTACCAGATCGGGGAAATGAAAATATTAAATATTTAATTTGCTTAAGTTGGAATCAAACCAACAACCAAAAATTGGAGGTTGAGCCTCGCGCGATTACAGTGCACGCTTGTGCTCGTTTGTTTTTTTTTTTTTTTTCGTGAGGAAATCCCTTTACGGATACCAGCCCGAGTGGGGACTCGAGCGGTTATGTGGGGCTCACGGACCGGCAGATGTAGGCCGTCCGAATACCCACTAAAACCTCACGGTGCTCCTCCTCGACCGCCATTGGCCGCGAGACGCGGGGACATTAGTCGTCCGCGAAACGCGGCGGCGTGAGCCTGCAAGGCACGTCGCGGAGTCAAGGGTGTGTGGTCACCCTCGACGGCCTGCTCGGAGTAGCGCGCGGGAGCATCCTGCGCGCGACTACTCGGGCCAGGTTTGTAGGCGGCCAGCTTCCCCAAGCTGACCGCCCTCTGGCTCGTTAGGGCGGAAGGCAGCGATCGTGTGCCGCCCTCCGGCGACCCGGTCTCTTGCGGCGGATGGCGAGTTCGGCCGAAGCCTCCCTCGCCCTCTCCGGCGCCTCCTTCTCGAGCACCACTGCCTCGCAGAAGGAGGAGACCGCATCCCACGACGTCTCGCTGCCAGCCATGGCCTTGACCACCTCCGGCAGGGAAAGATCGTCGTTATAGGGCACGCTTGTGCTCCTGCGCCATGACAGGCCTCATTAAATTATACTGATTATATAAAATGGTCACTTCATAAATAAACTATTGTTTAATAATGCTTATATAATACGTTTTTTCCCTTATTTGTGGAACAATATTAATGATTTATTCTTTTTTTCCATTGTTTGTTTTTTTATTAACAGTTTCATGTGAATAGATTAAAAAACTAATGTAAAATTTAGTATCGTTTGATAAAAATATGTTTTTCTTCTTAACATTATAGGGATATTACCTACTTTGCTATCATTTCAATTGACATAAAAATCATCAAAATTAGCCAAAGCGTTTGGTCTCTACAACGCCACATAGGGTCAAAAAAATCGACAAAACTGAGCTTTTATTACATAATTAGAATTTACTATTTCTTTTCAGTTCGTTCTGAGCGTTTGCCCATCAAACATTATCAATCCCCGATATAAGTCCGGTGGAGTGTCGAACGCGCGACCCGTATCCAGCGGCTACCACGACTACCAAAGTGACTCCTCGTTATTTCCACTGAACCAACCATTAGAAAAAATAGAAGCTATTATTCAAAGTTCAGGAGAAGCGCAATATGTAAATGATATTCCGTCATTCCCGAATCAAGTGTTCGCAGCGTTCGTCCTTTCAAAAGTACACGCTGGTTCAGTGGATGTTATTGATAAGGAAGATATTTTGGTGAGTGTGAAAGACTCTTCACAAAAAATGTTAATATTTTGAACTGTACCTACGATAGTCATAATTCGAATATGTTTTTAATATATACACATTGCTATGTGAAGTATAAAAAATATTTTTAACATGAGTGTCATAGACACCGTCGTGGCACATGTTGTGTTAAATTTTATTTCCTCATTCAGGTAAAAAGAGAAAGCACGGTGTTGAGTTCCGCCACTCAATTGTAATTTGTCAATGAATGTCGGAAAGTTGGGAAGATAAATGTCTTAATGGAGAGCAGGGTGTCTTATCATTAGGTTCGCAGGTTTCCTCTGCTTACCCTGTTGTGTGTGACATATAGCTTGCAGCTAAATTGACGTAGAGCTGACGTAAATTATGAAATAGAATTGGTAATAAAATCTAATATTTTCAGAAAATGGAAGGCGTGTCCGCCGTATTCACGGCCAAAGACATAAAGGGTGTAAACTCATTCACGTACCCTGGTTTTCAATTGCAAACAGAGGATGAAGAAATATTAGCAGATCAAAATATCAAATACTTCGGACAGCCCGTGGCTATAGTAGTGGCGTGTAACGAAGATTTAGCAGTTAAAGCTGCTAAATTAGTTAATGTTACATATAAAAATGTGCCAAATACGCCACCTGTTTTAACTATAAATGATGCAAAAAAGGATAGTAAGAGAATATTTACTGGCTCCACTATAGAGCCTAAGGGTAGAGGGAAGAATGTTACGAAAGTGGTAAAGGGCATGTATGAAATACATGCACAATATCATTATTATCTGGAGCCGTTGACCTGCGTGGTGGTGCCCGTGGACAAAGGGCTGGAAGTGTACGACGCGTCTCAGTGGATGAACTTGACTCAATCCGCTATAGCTCGGAGTTTGGATATTTCTGAGAGCCAGTAAGTATGTTTTACAATATTTACTATGAACATTTCAATTGGTCTGGTATTGTCGATATTATCGTGGATTTTTCAAATCGCGTGTTTTTTTTTCACATTTTAGTCGCTAATAAAAGTTTTTAAAATTTATATATTATTTACTAGAAAAATATTAAATTTTAAAGTGTTATCTAATATCGTCTGTCGTAGAATGCTATTTGATTTTTTATATATATAAATATTATTGACAAAATACTTAACTGGAGGTGGAGGACGAAGCTACAAATAGCTACGTGGAATGTAAGAGGAAGGATGGAAGAAAAGATGAATGAACTATTAGATGTGATGGATGATAGAGATTTGGATGTCGTCTGCATGACTGAGACCAAGCGGAAGGGCAATAACACTACCGATTTACCGGGCAGTCGGGTCGCTTTCTGGGCCGGCGTACCAGAGAGCGAGCGGGGCTGTCAAGGTGTCGGTGTGTCGTTGTCCTCTCGATTGGTTAGTGCAACGGTTGAATTCAAGGCGATCAACCCGAGACTGCTTTGGATTCGCTTCAAGCTGGGGATAACAAGAGTATTCTTGTTAGCGGCGTATGCGCCAGTATCCTCAGCTCCATTAGGCGAACTCGAGGAGTTTTGGGAGAGTATCAGAGATGTTCTAGGTAGCGTTAGAGGGAATGAAAAGTTAATAATATGTGGCGATTTGAACGGATGGGTCGGAACTGCGCGAAGCGGTTACGAGGGAGTGCTAGGTCAGTATGGTGACAAGAGAATAAATGAGACTGGAAAGCTTATATTGGAAATTTGCAAGGAAAGGAATTTGTTTGTGGCAAACACGATGTTATGATGACCACATACAAATTCACATGTATACATGGGAGCGAGAGGAAGGGAAAAGTATGATTGATTTATTCCTAGTGGATCAGCGTATTCGAAGCCAAGTTATGGACACGCGAATGTTTAGGGGTCCTGAGCTGGTGACAGACCACTATCTAGTCGTAGCTAGAATAAAGGGTCTGTTTGCAGGTTGGCGCAACTATACAAGGTGTCCAAACTTGGAGTCGATTTATCACATAAGAAGCTGGAAGCTTCAAGATCCACCGGTTAGGGAGGAATATCAAGAAAGAGTTTCCAAGAAGCTAGACAGCAGCGAATCTGGAAATGAAAATATTGAAGTATGCTGGCAGAACCTTAGGGATTGCATGAAGGAAGCAGCAATAGAGGTATGTGGTAAAGGGAATAGAGGCTTTACCAAAAAGCGCGACGAATGGTGGGATGATGAAGTGCAAGATGCTATAGAAAGAAAGAAGAAAGCATGGCAGGATTATAAAGCCTCAGGTAAGGATAAAAGTATGAAAGAAATTAAAAAGAAAGAGTATAAGCTGCAAAAACACCAACTAAAGTACTGATAAAGATGAAGCGTGAAAAGGCAGAGAATGAAAGAGACGAAAGGTTAACGAACAACTTCAGAGAAAACACGAAGCTTTTCTGGCGAGAAGTTAGTGTTTCTCGAGGTTGCTCGCTAACCTGTAAAATGAAAGGGGTGCTTTCGAAGAACGGTGAAATTTTAACAGAAGAACCACACGTTTTGCAGCGATGGGTGGAATTTTACAAGGAGATGTATGAATGTGATGACGCCTCAGTCTCAAGTAACAGCGAAACGCTAAGTCTTGATGTAGTTGATGGCGAAATCAGTGTAAAAGAATTTGAGAGTGCAATACGAAGTCTGAAATGTGGTAAGTCAGCGGGAGCAGATGGAGTTACTGCCGAGATGATCAAATATGGTGGGCCACGCGTCTTGGACTTGTTCTGATTTTTGTGCAATTTGTGCTGGAAATCAGGGGAGGTCCCAGACGATTGGCGAGGTGCGGTCATCGTGCCTTTGTATAAAGGCAAAGGTTCACAGATAGACTGCGCAAGCCATAGGCCTATCAGTTTGATTAGCTTAGGTAGTAAAGTTTAGGCTAAAGTTTTAGCGAGAAGAATGCAAGAGAGATCTGAAAGGTTGTTCTGGGAGGCCCAAGGGGGCTTTAGACCTGGAAGAGGGTGTATGGATCAGATCTTTTCCCTCCGCATGATCACGGAAAAATTTTTGGCCGTTAACCAAAAAGTTTTCTGTGCTTTTGTGGACTTGGAAATGGCGTTTGACACAGTTGTAAGAGCGAAATTATGGGAGATACTACCCCGGTACAATGTGAGCGGACGCTTGCTGCAGGCTGTAAAGTCTCTTTACAGAGATCACTCAGCCTGCGTGCGAGTAGGAGCTGGCATGTCGCCCTGGTTTGACATCCGATCGGGTGTTAAACAAGTATAGCGGTTTTTGTGAAATACGCTATTTAATAATATTTTATATTTTTAATTACGAAGATGAAGAGGTTGATGACAGTGGACGAGGCGAAAGAAGTATGTAGAGACCGTAGCGTTTGGTTCGGCTCCGTTCTCTCTGACTACCCCGCAAGGGATAAAGCGTGAAGCTAAGTTAAGTTAAGTTACTTAACTACTAACTTTATATAGATCTTATTTCTTTTTACACCATACTATTTACCACCCGTAACTCCCGTAATTTTAGAAGATGACAAATTTCAGATTTCTACTTTACGTAGTAGTCTGTGCGTTGTCTGTCCTTTTCTCAGAAAGGAAAGATTTTTATATATATTTTGCTATATCATAACAGAGTTACCGTAATAGTACGGCGCCTGGGCGGTGGTTTCGGAGGTAAGCAGAGTCGCGGCGTGCAAGTGGCTTGCGGAGCAGCTCTGGTCGCCAACGAGATGGGCGTGCCTTGTCGTTTTATACTACCGTTGAATACTAATCTTACTATTGCTGGACGCAGGTTGCCGTGCCAGTGCGAATATGAGGTAGTGTATAGTGTTTTTATCACCACTTTAAATGAAAGTAAAGTTTTAACTAAAAAAAACACAGAAAAAGTTATTGTTTCAAACAACATAATTAACAAAATTAAATCAGCTTCACGCTGTATCCCGCACACAGCAGGGTAGCCAGAGGGAACCTAGTGTTGAGACACTGCGTTCCCCACTTTCTGCCGAATTCTGGAGGCATTGCGTATTGAGAGGCAGAACTCAACGCCGCGCTTAACCTCGACACCAGAGTGAAGAAATGGAAATATAAATTTAAATAAATATTTCATCTCCTCGAGTGGGGATCGAACCCACAACTAGTCGGTTTTACAGTCACACCTCGTGCCGCTGCGCCACGACTGGTCTCAATAAAAATTATGAAATGAAAATAATAATCCTACGTCTAAACTGTTGAACAATCTTGATTCTTTCTTTTGGATACGAGTTTGAAATATACGACGACACATTATACAATATACATATATATGAGTATGGAAGTCTGTAGAAATTAATGAAATCATAGGAAATATTTTTAAAGTTTATATCAATTATCAGATTTTATGCAAAATTTTAATAATATATAATTTTATACTATCGAAGATATCTAAGAAAATATATAAATATTTATACGTGCGTTACATATATTTACAAATCATCTATTATATTAATAAACTAAAACTTGTAGTAGTTTATAGAATATTGCTAAGATATGTTAGGGTAGATTGAAATTTTAAATGCCATAGTGCAATAGTTTAAAATAATTGTTTTTTAGTTTTTCTCCTTACCTCTTTCCATAATCGTTTTTTTATATTTCTGAACTAGGCAGGAGTAGATGATAATGGTGTAATTCAATATTTAAATGCCGTAATAACTGAAGATGATGGCTTCTCCCATAACGAAAATATATTGAGTTACACTGCTAAGGGTTTTCCTAATTGCTACAATAGGGATTACTTTAATTTGAAAACCTTTTCCGTGCTTACCGACAAGCCCTCTAACACATTTGCTAGGGCTCCCGGTAAGTTGTTTATCCATGTAACATAAAGAACGAAAAAAATTTTGACAGATTTTATTCTCTTAATGTGTGATATAAGTAGTAAAAATAGTAGTAGTAGTAGTAGTATATAAATCATTTCTCGTATATATTATCTTAATATATAATAAATTTGCTAATCATTTTCATAATTATTAGGTACAATGGAAGGCATTGCATGCATAGAGAATATCATGGAACATATAGCTGTCGCTGTACAAAAAGATCCAACTGACGTTCGTCTAGCTAACATGAGAACTGACGATAACGATTTACCTTCGCTTATTGAAAATCTTAAAATGAAAGCCGATTACGATAAAAGGCTTGAAGAAATTAAAAAGTATAATAACAGCCACAGATGGTATAAAAGAGCAATAAAGATCAATGTTATGTTGTTCCCTGTAGTATTTTATGGGAATTACACAGCCATGGTGTCCATATATAGAGGGGATGGTACCGTTACAGTCACCACTGGTGGTATCGAAATGGGTCAAGGTGTCAACACGAAGGCCGCCCAAGTTTGTGCCTATGAATTAGGTATTCCTATAGAAAACGTGTCTATATTACCAAGTTTGTCTTTCGTAGCTGCTAATAACATCTCCTCAGGATCAAGTATCGTCAGTGAGAGTGTGTGCTATTCTATTATTCGAGCTTGTAATATACTTAAGCAAAGATTAAAGCCTATAAAAGACAAATTGAGCAATCCAACGTGGCTCGAATTGATAGAGAAAGCTGGAGAGGAACTAATAGATTTGACAGCCAGTTATATGATGACTGATAAAGAGCCCGATCTATCTGGGTATAGTGCGTTTGCGGTAACCATATTGGAAGTAGAGCTAAATTGTTTGACAGGAAGGTTTGAGATAATTCGTGTGGATATATTGGAGGATGCAGGGTTGAGCGCCAATCCCAAACTGGATATTGGACAGGTATTATTTATAGTTTTATTTTTCGTAATGCATTGCGGTTTACGGTTTATAAGGGTGATGTGAAAAAGTTATTCTTTTTTAGCTTCACGCTGTATCCTGCATATAGCAGGGTAGGCAAAGGGAGCCCAGTGTTAAGACAATTCAACGCCGCGCTTTGACGCTGTGTCGAAACACCAGAGTAAAGAAATGAAAATATTACTTTTTGCATTTTTTCGAGTAGGAGTCGAACTCACAACCTGTTGCCTTTAGTCACACACAACAAATGTGTGTGTGTTTTCTTTTTATAATTTTATCAAATAAAATTGAGGGCAGTCGTGGCGCAGAGGCTTGTGTCATAGTATAAATAAAACATTATCATTTAATTATCCTAAAACGATTCAATATTTATTAATTTTGTTTGCCTACTGTACTTTTCTCACCAACATTTGTTAAGAAATATTATAACAAAATAATAAAATGAATTATAAATTACTCAATTATATTATATAGAAAAATTATTACGATCCAGGAATTGATGATTATTGAAAAAATTAATACAAATATTTTGATTACTTATTTACTTAAATTTTTATTTCCATTCTTTGCTCTGTGTCGAGGCTAAGCGCGGCGTTGAGTTCTGCCACTCAATACGCAATGCCCCCAGAATCCGGCAGAAAGTGGGGAACGGAGTGTCTTAACACTAGGTTCCCTCTGCCTACCCTGCTGTGTGCGGGATACAGCGTGAAGCTGATTTTTATTTTGATTACTTGTTATTATACTGTTTTTAAATTCACTTGCACTTTTTAAATTCTATTTCCAGGTAGAAGGTGCGTACATCCAAGGCACTAGTTACTTTACTTATGAAGAATTCAAATACAGCCCTCAAGGCGAACTCCTAAACAACGACGCGCTCAGCTACGAGGTGTATCTCGCCAAGGACATTCCTATAGATTTCAGAGTGTATTTACGATACAATTCCAGAAATCCTAATGGAGTCTTGGGAGCCAAAGGTATTATTAATTAATTAATCAATATTATATAGAGTATTTGTATTATTGTATTTATGTTTGTATTGTTTTCACACAAAAACTACCGGACCGATTTCAAAAATTCTTTCACTATTAGAAAGCTGCATCTTCACTCACCAACATAGGCTATTTAAATAATGATTAACTCTAAGTTCTCCCTGCTTACCCTGCTGTGTACGGGATACAGTGAAGCTGATTTAGTTCAATTGTAAAATTAAAAAACTATACGTACAAGTCTTTGATTTCTAGTAAATGAGTGATAATAATAAATAATGTTATTTATTATTATAAGCTTCAAGTTAAGACACTCTGTTCACCACTTTCTGGAGGCATTGCGTGTTGAGTGGCAGAACTCAAAGCTTTGCCTCGACACCAGAGCGAAGAAATTTAAATATAAATTTAAATAAATATTTCATGTCCTCGAGTGAGGATCGAACCCACAACCAGTCGGATTTACGGTCACATTTTGTGCCTCTGCGCCACGACTGGCTTCAATTTTTATTTATTTATTATATATATATATATATATATAAAAATGATTTATAGAATGTCACTGCTACAATAACCTGTACATATATGTATATTTCTAGCTGTGGGTGAGATGGGTATTTGTTCGTCGCACGGCATTCTGTATGCGCTGCGGGATTGCATCATGGAGTCGCACAAGGACTCCGGATACGACCCCACAAAGTGGATCGATATTGGTAAACTGATATATGATTAATTATATTAAGAATAATAGTACTACAGAGTTTGTTTTGAGTTAAATTTCTATTTAAGAGTACTCACTGATGCGGCGTTATGGAACTCAATGTCTTATCTGATTTTAAAGTCAGTATTATAGGTACCAAGGTGTAAATATGTTTTTGAAATAATATTACAAGAACCTAGTATTAAGTTTTGTATGTAATCGTTGTATTATGCAAACTAACATTGAATATATTGAAAGTGAGGAATTGGGGAGAACAGAGCGTCTCAATACTTAATGCTCTGTACCTACCCCGCAAAAAAATAGAAGACTATATACTTGAATATAAAATCATTTAAACTTTGAACGATATACGTTGTACTACGATGTTCACTCCGGGAACCTAATTATGGTTAGGTATACAAATCTATTATATAATACATTATATTTTTAAATAGCAACTATTGAGTTTCCTGTCTTCCGAGCCGGTGGTATCTTCCTGTAGGACTAATGAAACTTTTATGTAACTTGGCACTCAAAAAAACACTCAAAAGTGCTCCTAATAGCCTAATTGAAAACATAATATTTTGATTTTCAAGATATTTCTGATGTATTAATAATTAAATAGAATTTTTTTATTGTAGTACTATCATATTTTAAAAGTGTACATTATATTTTTTTTCTTCTTTTGCAGAAATACCTATGACTACAGAATCCATTTTAAACGCATTGAATGTTAAAACAAGTGAATTTCTCTTAAGCTAAGAAGTCATTATTATAATCAATGAAATGTATTGTAATAAAGTTGCAAAAAAATATTGTTTTTTTTATATATTGAATTAACAGAAATAAATATAGCAAAGCCGAACTTCCTTAAAAATTATTAAAATGAAAAACGTAGATTTCATTTCTCAAAAACAAAGGGATAAAGGACTCCATCTACATTCTGCGCAGCAGATTAGCCGGGTAGAGGGAACCTAGCGTGAAGAGGCTCAGTTCACCAAGCACTGCACAATTCCTTATTCGAGACATGGCGTTTGACTTTCTTCATATCTATTAGTTTGTATTTGCGAGTAAAACTTTAAGTATGAAATATAATTAATAATGAGGCCAGTCGTGGCACAGAAGCACAAAGTGTGACTGTAAAATCGACTGGTTGTGGGTTCGCTCCCCACTCGAGTGAAATATTTATTTACCTTTATATTTTCCGCTGCGCCACGACCGGCCTCAAATATTTAGTTAATAGTGTAATTAATTATTTTGCTGACTCTTTAACTGTAATTAAATTTCTTAATTGTCGTTAACTATTCGTAAAATTACTTATCATGTTATAATTACATTTCAAAATTGGTAAGTGTAATTTTGTATTAATTTTATAATAAATGATATAACAAAAAAAATATGAACGTGTGTGTCTTGGGACGCCAGTCAGAAAATATAATTGAAACTAGTCAAGTGAAACTAATACTTTTTTTTTTACTGGAGCATCTACACGCGGCCGGCAATTTTTAACAGATGTTATCTAGCTTGATTCTCCATCATCGTAACTATCTTTAAAATCCACCACTTTCTCAATATGATGGCAATCTACAGAGTGATTTTGTCATCACCACTTTAAATAAAACCACAGTTTTAAGTACTCTTTAAAAACCTAACCTTGTATTAGGTGTTGTTTTAAAACAAAAGATTTTTTCCCAAAAATGAAAAAGTGATTTTTTTCAAACAAAACAATTAATAATATTATCGTCGTAAAATGAAACGCCATTTCGCTAAGATGACGCACACGGACAAAAACCTATCAAAGCGATAGCGCACATGCCTCCTCATTCACGAAATCGAGTCGTAGGTTACGAGGGCGATATTGAATTGCATAAAATAGAACGAGAGATATCCCTTTCTCTTTCTGATATGTTTTTTTGAGAATGAAAAGTAAAAAGCAGATCAGCGACGCTTAGTACTATTTTTGTAGTAGTAGGCGTTTAGGTTATTGGTATCTATTCGTAACTGCGTCACTCGAAATACAATATGAATAAACATCGTGAAATGAAAAAAAATCCTACGTCTAAATCGTTCTGTTGAGGTATCTTGATTAATTTCTTTAGGTATGGTATGAAATATTTTACCCTATATGCTGTTCCCGTAAAAGGAACGCTGACGCTTTCACCTGTATAGTTGAGTGTTCAGTAGTATTTAGACATGGGCGTTATGAAACGTAATCGGTTTCAGAAACTGCTTACGAGTCGAATAACCGCATAACTAGTTTCAGGGACAAACGCATAACGATTATTTGACATACGTAGTTTCATGACAGTAAGCACTTAGATGTCTGCAACGGCAAAAGTAGTTGCACTATCAGTGTAACAGATTATATTATGAATCAAATCAAGTTACATCGATATAGTAGAGTCAGATAGTTGTATCTCGCTCGGTTGTTATATGCATACCGCAAGAAAAAAAGAGACGAGAATAGGCGAATTTGCTCGAATATTGTTTTCATATCGATTACGAAAACAAAAACATCGTAATTTTTTGTATTAAACTCGCAATGAAACGAAAAAGCGATTATAGAATGTAGAAGTTGAAGTTAAATTATAAATAATATTTATGAAAATTCCAAATATAACATATTATTGTTAATACATTTAGATCGATATTCATACATATAGTTGCATCTCGTTCTATTTCAGTACGTTCCGCAAGAAAAACAGAGACGGCAGTAGTTGAATTTGCATTTGCATATATCGATTATTAATATATATATATATATATATATATATATATATATATATATATATATATATATATATACAACGCGCAATGCCTCCAGAATTGGCCGGAAAGAGGTGAACGGAGTGTCTTAACACTAGATTTCCTCTGCTTACCCTGCTGTGTGCGGAATACAGCGAGAAGCTGATTTATTTTATTTGATTTTAGTTACATCGTCACTAATATAGCTTCATCTCGCTCTATTTTAGTACATTCCTACATCCGTACCGCAAGAAAAAAGAGACGGCAATAGTTAATTTTGTATGCAGATTGAATATTATTTTTATATCGAAAATTAAAACAAAAACATTTTTTTTTCTTATACAAAAAAAAAAAAATCAGCTTCACGCTGTATCCCGCACACAGCAGGGTAGGCAGAGAGAACCTAGTGTTAAGACACTCCGTTTCCCACTTTCTGCCGGATTCTGGAGGCATTGCGTGTTGAGTGGCAGAACTCAACGCCGCGCTTAACCTCGACACCAGAGCGAAGAAATGGAAATATAAATTTAAGTAAATATTTCATCTCCTCGAGTGGGGATCGAACCCACAACCAGTCGGTTTTGCAGTCACACCTCGTGCCGCTCCGCCACGACCGGCCTCAACAAAAAAGCAGTTTAAAATCTAAATGCACAAGTTAAATTGTATGAAATTAAAATAATAATAAATAATATTTTTGAGGCCAGTCGTGGCGCAGTGGCACGAAGTGTGACTGTCAAACCGACTGGTTGTGGGTTCGATCCCCACTCGAGGAGATGAAATATTTACTTAAAATGTATATATATTTCCATTTCTTCGCTCTGGTGTCGAGGCAAAGTGCGGCGTTGAGTTCTGCCACGCAACACGCAATGCCTCCAAAATTCGGCAGAAAGTGGGGAACGGAGTGTCTTAACACTAGGTTCCCTCTGCCTACCCTGTTGTGTGCGGGATACAGCGTGAAGCTGATTCATTTTTTATTTTTAATATTTTTGAAAATTCTATAAAAATGTATATTATTTTCAATAATTACATCGACACTAGTATAGTTCCATCTCGCTCTATTTCGTAAGAAAAAAAGAGACGTTATACGTGAATTGATCGAATATTATTTTTATATCGATAATTAAAATAAAATTACAACTTTAGTTTCCGAGAAATTTAGTTATTAACTACGTTTAATATTTAAATATTTTTTTTATAAATCAATTTGAAAAATAATACACATTGAATATTTATGTACATTTATTGAATATTTTATAAGTGTGAAATAAAAAAAAATGCACGTCAAGGTACAAGTGTGCGATTGTGAACAAGTCTGGTGTGGGTTCGGTTCCCACTCGAGGAAATTAAATATTTATATTTTCATGTTCTACATTCCTAGGTTCCCTCTACCTACCCTGATATGTGAGGGATAAAGCGTGAAACTAAAAAATAAATATATTGACAGAAAATTATAATAAATAAATCTCCAATTATTTTACTTTACTAACTACATCCCTATGACGTTTAAATTTGCTGTTACAATGCTTATATTTTGAAAAAAATACGTTTATATTTTTTAAATATTTTAGTTTTGAAAATTTAGGCAGTTAGCCAGTTAATAACTGGCGATTATCGAAAGTTGTTGTCTTAATTTGAATTGTGAATCTAGTATTTTTGTGTAGTTAATATTATGTACTATATAAATATAAGTGTATATAAAGTGTAAATATATATTTTTTTTAATAAACTTAGTGAACTTAGTGAAAAACAATTTATTAATAAGAAGATTTAGATTAGGTTAATTTTTTTATAATTATTTTAAGTTGTGAAACAATAATGTCGCGCGCAAATTCAAGTATTTTATGGGATTTTTTTAAAAAACATGACATTTTAGAAAAAAAAGCTAAGTGTAATATTTGCGGAGAAATTTACAGTTACAAAGCTTCTACAGCTAATTTAAAAACACACCTGAAACGAAAGCACTTTAGCGCTTATGAGCAAGTCTCTACGGCTCAATTAAATTTACGTGCTCCTATTCAATTAAACCAGGTACCGCATACAGTAAATGTTGCAGACCAATCTATACAGCCCTGCACGTCATCATCAGTACCTGGGTCCTCTACCATGTTCTCCACATTACACCGTTCATCTCAACAGCGGATTGATAGGTATGGCACGGCGAAAAAAATTTCGGTAGATACTAAAACAAAAATAGATAATGATTTGATAGAATTATTTATTGATGGTTATCATCCATTTTCGTTGGTTGAAGAACGGGCATTTAAAAAGTTCGCTCGATGGATACCCGGCTACCAATTGCCGTCAAGAAAAACGGTATCAAATATTTTGATTCCTAATTTGTATAATAAGACAACAGAGATTAAAAAAAAAGAAATCTCAGACATAGAAAATATCTGTTTAACAACAGACCTCTGGACATCGAGAATTAATGATGCATACCTTGCAATAACTGGACATTATATTGACAAAAATTTTCACATGAAAATGTTACTTTTAAAATGTGCAGTACTAACAGGTCCACACAGTAGTGAAAATATACAAAGTTCCCTTCTGGAAATTACTGAAGAGTGGAATGTCACGAAGAACGTGAATTTCGTTATAAGTGATAATGCCCCAAATATAAAAAAAGCTATAAAAGACTTGGGCTGGAAGCACTACGGGTGTTACGGACACACCCTTAATTTGATAGTCCAAGATAGTTTACACATTATACAAAATAGTCTTGACAAAATAAAATGCATAGTCCGCCACTTTAAAACAAGTACCAGTGCTTTAGAGAAACTTATAAAAATTCAAACCCAAGACAAACCAGATCTTATGCCAAAGCGCCTCATCCAAGACGTTCCAACAAGGTGGAATTCCACATACCACATGATCGAGAGGTTTGTGGAGCTCGAGAGCTACATACGTGCAACAATAGCCGTATTAAAAAAAGATCTGCCAATATTGTCAAATGAAGAGTGGATCGTGATCGCGGAGCTTTGTAAGGTTCTAAAACCATTTTACGAAGCTACTAAAGCAATGAGCGGTGAAAATTATATTACTGCTAGCTCTATCATAGTTATGACAAGATGCCTAAAGGGATCGTGTGATAAACTTAAAGTTGAAAATTTTTCAGATGTAACGAAAACAATTATTTCGTTGCTTTCCTCAGGACTGGAAACCCGCTTCGAAGGAGTAGAGAGGAGTGGAACGTTTTCCATTTGTACGTTCCTGGATCCCAGGTACAAAAATAATGTTTATTCAGATCCCCAAGAAGCGTCTAAAATAAAAAAAAAAGTTGAAGAAATGGTTGCGGCAAATATCAATGGACGAAGCTCATCCAACCAACCGACGGTGGCTCCTGCAGCAGACTCCATCACCAAAGATAAATTTTCGCCATGGTCAATCCTTGATACACTAATAGGCAAGCAGCAACAGACTGGCACTCCGTTATCACGTGCTATAAAAGAAGTAGACGGATACATAAATGATGACCTTTTACCAGTCTTTGACGAAAACGGGAAGTTTAATTCTCCGTTGGATTGGTGGAGGTCAAATAATCATTTATATCCAAATTTGGCCGTTTTGGTAAGAAAATATGGGAATATTGTTGCGACTTCCGTTCCTTGTGAGCGGATATTCAGTAAAGCTGGACTGACTGTAAATGAGCGCCGCACCCGACTAAAAACAAATAAAATAACGCAACTTACGTATTTAAATTCAAATTTGGATCCAAATCGATTTAATGTCTAAATATGAAATTTGTAAAAACTGTACATAATATATAAAAAAAAACTTAAAAAAAAGTATATATAAAGACTTGTATAAAAAAATACCTATAATATAAAAAATATTTAAACAAGTATATACTAAAAAAACCTATATAAAAATCTGTATATAAAAAATGTGTAATAAAGTGTATATAAAAAACTGTATAAAAGTATGTAATAAAGTGTATATAAAAACTGTATAAAAAATATTGTATATAAAATCAAATAACTTTTAAATACGCCTGCATTCAATCTTCACAAAATCTCAAAAAAAAATTGCAGCCAGTCCTAAGCCTGGGTAAAGTATGAAGGAAAGTTCATTTGGCTAAATTAATGAATAATTTACATTTTAATAACAAGATAATGTAACTTAACCTAAAACGTTTTTGTAATCATAACTAAAAAAGTAAGCGTATTAAACTTACAAATGCTTATAAAGCATTTGTATAAGTAGTTACGAAAATAAGCAGTTTTTGAAACTAGTTACGCGTGTACCTGTAACTAGTTGCAACCGATTATGCCTAAAAGACGTTACGACCCACGTCTAGTAGTATTGTAATCCAACATGACCGCCACAACAAAATGGCGGACAACGTAATTTTTAAATCGCCAGGGATATGGATGTTAATAAAAGGGCTTGACTAGATCAATACAGCACACTATGAAATAAATCCAAGATGGCCGCCATATTATGAATTGTTTTTGGACTTTACATTCTTTTAGTAGAAATATTTGCAATAGAAATTATAATAATAAATAAAACATCGACGTTATAAACAAGATAATCATTCTTGATACATTAAAAAATAAATTATACAACATAACAATTATTATAAATCAAATTTTTAACAAAGTAAATACTACAACATAAATTTAAATTACTATTTGCTAACATTCATATCTTATTCTAATATATTTATGTCTAGGTACATAATTATATGGCGACCAAATTGCACTTTAGTATATACTTTATATGTATACTTTTTTATCACTGCTTTGTCTCGAGTATATAAAGAAAAGTAAATAAGAAATGTAAGAATCTTTCTAATAATTCAGTCATTTGGAGACTGGTCAACTGAATTGTGGACGCCAACAACTATACTATCTTATACGTGCCCTTAACGTTAAATATTTAATTATGATCATCAACTTCTTCAATGTCAAAGTTCAATCGTCTTGCCTTTGATATAAGTTTTCTATGAACACGTAATACTCTTCGTTTCGGAGTTTCTTGTATAGTTTTAGTGGCAGACGAAAAGGAGGCAGATTGTTGCTTATTTGATAACTTCAAAGTATGGACGGGAGTTGATGTTGAGATACCTTTAACAAAAAATATTGTAACCTATAAGTATTATATTTACTAAATAAATTATGAAAATATATATAAACGAATACCTTTTTAGGTATAGTAAGTATGTATAGGAAAAATGGGAATTTATTTTTTTCTTTTCCCCTGTCAAAATGGAAATCAAGCGTGCAAGTAAAAATAATAATTAACTTACATTTTTTTTTAAATATGTCCTTGTATTCCTTCTCTGACCTGAGCTTAGCCATCTTGGCATGCATAACTCTCTCTGTAAACATAATAAAGGTTTATTAATAAATTATGTAGATAATATTATGAATTTTATACATTTAGTCTGTTGATGTATCTAACACCAAATGGTAAAAAGATTAGTCCAATTGCATATTTTTCTTCGTTTTTCACTTTTCATCCGAATTCGGGACACCCAATAAAAAAAAGAAAAAACCCACAATATAATAAACTATTCATTCACTTACCTCTGCTAACTTTTCGTTTTCTGTTGGAACTATTATACTGTTCAATTCGGTCACCCAACATGGCACAAATTTCCGATAAGCTAAAATCCATTTTATATAAAATCAAGGAGATCTTATCAACTCCCTTAACAAATTTAACTGATGTATTTAGGTTACTTACTGGAGCTTTTATACTAAACAAATAATAATTAATATATTACACTTAATTAATTAATTATTTTGTTATTTTCACCATTAAGTAATTAGATGATTGATTTTAGAGGCGAGTCGTGGCGCAATGGCACGAGGTGTGACTGTAAAACCAACTGGTTGTGGGTTCGATCCCCACTCGAGGAGATGAATTATTTACTTCAATTTATATTTCCATTTCTTCGCTCTGGTGTCGAGTTAGCGCGGCGTTCAGTTCTGCCACTCAACACCCCTCCCTCTGCCTACTCTGCTGTGTGCGGGATACAGCGTGAAGCTGACTGATGGTATAAATATCGAATTCACAAACTTACTTACTTACCTAAGTTAATTATTTATTAGACAAAAACCAGACTCTCTTTCACGGTTAGACGCTGCTGATGCAGTGATGACTATGTTGCTCCTTGAAATAAGTAAACATTTAAGTATTAAATATAACATTTGTACAATTTTTACAAAGTATTTCTTATTTTATTGAGAAAATTAAAACCTTTTATTTTTACGTATTTCTTGATAGTTTTCAATGTAGTGGTTTAAAATTCTATTTACACGATAATACATGTTAATGTATATATATTTTTTAGGTACATCTATTCCTGCAAATAGGCATGAGGAACATGAGAATCTAGTGTTAAGGTACTCTGTTCCCTGTTTGGAACTTATCGCTGCGCTTTGATAAATATTGTTTATTAATATAAACATTAATAAGCTTTGTAGAAGAATCATTTAAGCATACGTATATTTTATACATTAACCATACATACATTTTCTATGTCTGATTAATAATAAATGGAAGTGAATTATTTCCATTTCAATAATCTCCTGGTATTATTAATCCCAGTGTATGTTACCAGGGTCTGCTTTCCTGCTTAACCTACCTCAATTCCTGTAACGTCCTCGGTGGTTAGACAATTGGCTCTCATGTCCTGCATCACGATATCCAACCAGTGCTTACTTGGGCATTCGGGAGATCTAAATGTGTTACGTACTCGTATACGGTCAGACTGCGTTACGCCGCACATCCACATCAGCATCTTCGTTTCCGTAATGTGAAGCTCCTGAGTGTTCCGAGATAGTGTTGGCCACCAAACGTGTGACCTCTTGCTATTTGGCTGAGGCAGCGCTTGTCCGGCCATGGACATCGTGATCGATGACTCCAGACACGTGTATAACGGATCCAAGGTACCTGAACTTTTCCGACTTAACGGCTGACTCAGGATCTATAAGGATATTGCTCGAGTCCGTGCTGCCGCAAGCTATGTACTGGGTCTTCGACAAATTTAGTTTAAGACTACTGTTCTCAAGCGTATTCTTTCAAAGTCTTACACTTTACTTTACCCTTCAGCATCAATCAGTCCTCCTTAATGAGTACTATGTCATCGGCGTATATCATCAATCATGGATTTCTTGGATGTGAGCCGAGACAGTTTCAAGCACTATATTGAACAAGAACGGACTAAGAGCTGAGCCCTGGTGAACCCCCACTAAAATATGAAAGAGTTTAGTGTCGCTAATAGCAGTCCTAATCATAGAAGCGGAGTGGTAGTACATGTTAACGATCTCTTTAGTATTCATTCTGTAGCGTTCTCAAAAGCGAGAAGTTAATAGATATTAAAATTGCTAATAAATTATCAAATTTCCTATATTAAAAGCGTTCGAAAAATCTAACAGTACAAGTAAAACCACTTTGTCGTCAAAACCTGGATCCAATATGGTCGCAAACTTTATTATGAAATGTGCTGTATCCAGGACGGAAACCAGATTCTAATCTGGTTTCCGTCCTTCCGTCCCGAAAGGAACTGTTATTATTGTGCTGCAATATATGAACTTGTTTATGTGATATGCGCTCAAGAACCCTAGATATAAAAAGGTAGTATAGACATAGAACGATAGTTAGAGAAAGATGCCAAATGTCAGGGAATTCGTTATAGGAAAGGGAGAAGGTAAATATATAGCAGAAGACTGGAAGGATTGAATTAAGTTTTAGCAGAATGATACGTCGGCTAATGTTATCAAAACCGGTAGCGTTGGATTTGATTGCAAGCATATGTTTACGTACCCCCGTTTTTGTAATAGGAGAGAAGATAAGAGGTTTGGATGCAGGACTGGATTGTAATGATAATGAATGAAGTTTTTATTTTAATACTATTAGAAATTAAATTGACAGTAGTAAAAAAAATTTCAATGCATCTAAATCCGTGCTGTTGTTTAAAGTATCTGCATCATTAGCGCGCCAGCCTTATATACCCATGACGTTCACGAAATTCCAAGTATTTGCGGGAAAATATTGACTATATAATTACATAAAAATTTAAACAATTTTTACACAAAAATTTACATCTTTTACAGTGCATGTCTAATAGTGTACCAATATCTATAAAAAATAATATACCACCAAAAGCGAATGATATCATTTATTCTTAGCTGTGCTAGAAATACAAAGTAGTCTGTTACAAAAATCTGTCATTTAAAAAAATTACGTATGTTAGAAACAACCTAGGACTTTTTTATTATTTTTTTACAATGAGCTGTGTCTGGATTATTCATTCTTTTTCAATTAATTGCAATTGAAATTAAAATAAAAAATAAAACATCGACATTATAAACAACATAATCATTTTTAATAAATAAAATAAGAAATAATACAAAATAAATTAATAATAGCTAATTTTTAGCTTTGGTAACATATGTTATGTTAATGACGACTATATTGCACTTTAGTTCATATATTTTTTTTAATCTAGTATATAAATCGAGTCTATAAAGATAATCGAATCGAGTATATAAAGAAGAGTAAGAAAGAAGAAATGTAGAAAGAAAGTCTTTCAATCATTTGGAGACTGATGTAATGGATCGTGGATACTCTACTAACTCTATACTATCTTGTCTTAGTGTTAGATATTCAATTATTAGCATCAAATTTTTCACTGTTCAAAAGAAAAGTAAGAAATAAGATATATAAGAATCTTTCTAATAGTCTTCCAATCATTTGGAGACTGGTCTACTGGATTATTTACACTCTAACACTTCTATATTACTTGTACGTGCCCTTAACGTTAGATATTCAATTATTATCATCAAATTCTTCACTGTCAAAGGTCAATCGTCTTGCGTTCGAAATAATTTTTCTATGAACACGCAACACTCTTCGTTTGGGAGTTTCTTGTATAGTTTTAGTGGCAGATGAGAAACTGGCAGGATATTGTTGCTTCTTTGATGGCTTCGGAGTTTGGACGGGAGTCGATGTTGAAATACCTTTAAAAAAAATTGTGAGCTATAATTATTGTAATTAAGCAATAAAACAAAAATATACATAAATGTTGCCTTTTTAGGCATAGTAATGTATGTTTAGGAAAAATCGGAAACTAGCAAGATTTTTTTCATCCCTTTATTTGTTTCTCAATGTCAAAATTAAATGAAGTGTAGAAATAAAAAAATAATACTAACATTTTTGACAAAAAATATCCTTGTATTCGTTCTCTGACCTCAGCTTAGCGATCTTGGCATGTATAACTCTCTCTGTAAACACAATAATATGAGATTATTAATAAATTATGTAGATAATATTATGAATTTTATATATTTACATTGGATCTAATACTAAATGACCAAAAAAAAGGATAGACGAATTGCAAATTTTTCTTCATTTTTCACTTTTGGACCGAATTCGGGACATTGGACGTTGAATGGTAGAACTTAACGTCAGATATTGTGTTATAAACCGAGAAATGAATTAATAATAATAACTCATTCTTCCTATTAGGAAACGAACCCACAATATAATAAAATGTTTATTCACTTACCTCTGCTAACTTTTCGTTTTCTGTTGGAACTATTATACTGTTCAATTCGGTGACCCAACATGGCACAAATTTCCGATAAATTAAAATCCATTTTCGAGAAGACCTAATCAACTCACGTATCAAACTTAACTGATGGATTTAAATTACTTACTACATATTTTATACTAAAGAAATAACAATTATCAAATCACAATAAACTAATTAATTATTTTGTTGTTTACATCATTAAGTAATTAGTTGATGGGATTTTTATTGGGCTTTCATAAGAAGTCAAAAATTTCTTTGCTTTGCCTCGAAAACAATAACGCTTTTATAATGCATGCATGCATGCCGTGTTATCCCGGCCTAGAATAGGATCATCCTGGTACTGGTGGTGTCGTAAGAGGCGACTAAAGTACGTGTGGTGGTGTGGTGAGTAATGGCAACGCGCATGGGCATACTCTACTGGATCATTACCACTCCCGGCATATAAAACCGGCGAAGTAGTGGCTTTATGCCACTGCGTTTCGCATCATGTAATGTCGGGCTCCGGCGCCCAACCCACCTTAAAGACCGGTAACGCACCTCTAGCTCCTCTGGTGTTGCACGGGCTCGTGGGCGGTGGTAATCACTTAACATCAGGTGATCCGCACGCTCGTTTGCCCTGCCCTTTTCCTTAAAAAAAAATAAGATCCTTTAATTTTAATTGCATTAATTTACGTACCGCAAGTCGCTTCTATAAATACACTAACGCCCCGCTCGCAGCTTCGCTAGCTTATACTACAAAATTATTTATTGTTAATTTAAATTACTTTCATGTTCTAATAACATTATCATTAAGAACGGAAGCAAGGTAAAAGGCAATATCCATACATAAATGGGTTGATTGACTGTTAATCCTAATGAACTGTTTGTTTTTATTTTCTTTTTAGTAGTCGGGTATTTATATTTTTTATGTTTTTGTAATATTTTTTATATTTCATGCGAATGGGATCACATAGACTTCTTTTTATGAAAAAAGACAAGGCATACGAGCGTACCTGGTGGTAAGTGATCACCGCTTTCTTGGGATTGAGTTAAATGAAGTCCATTTTATTCCATGAGGAAACATTCCCGAGGGGCACAAAGTGTGACTGTAAGTGCGACAGATTGTGGGTTCAATTCCCACTCGAAGAAGTAAAATATTTAATATTTTCATTTCTTTATTCTGGCGTCGAAGCAACGCAGCACGCCGTTGAAAATTTTCAGCAATTTCAATAAAACAGATATTTATAGAAATTTTCACGAACAACATTTTTTAAACAGTATAACTTTTTTATTTATAAACCTATTGAAATAAAGCAAACACAATATGTTGGGGGAACACGGGAGATTTGGCGCCACTTAAGAAGAAACTGCTCTAATTTTTGAAAAACAGTTCTTTTTAATACAGATTTCTTCTTTTTTACAGCATTACTAATTAAGCTTATCTTATCAAGGCAAGAATTAAAAAAATTAAACAAGCAGAAATATTTATATTCATTAGTGATAAAAGTAACATTAGCTCTATTGTCCAACAGTACAGAGTACCTAATTAGAACCAGATACAGGGGTAATGAGATCCACCCGTCTTTTCTAATTTTCTGATATTGTAGCGTCTAATCCGTTGAAAATATTATCATATGATTTAAGTGATCAGCCAGAATTTGTTCCAGGGCAGGAGAAAACACTGGTTTTCTTCCGAGGCTACGATTTTTTTGTTCTGTTTTGCGATATCTGTTTTGCAAACTACTAGATGGGATTTTACAATTTTGGGATGCAGAGAAATTCCATCATCATTAACTCTCTTAATAGCACAATATAATGCATCCAGAATCCATTCACACTTCCCCGTAATTCTGCCCCGATGTTATCAGAGCATCTGAAAAAAGAAGAAATGGGGCAATGAGAGTCATAACTCCAATTACCCCAAATGCTCATTTTTAAGTTTTTTTTACATAATTATCAAAATATAGTTATTTATTTTACATCAATTTATTGATTTTAAAATTATAAAATTACAATTAAGAATAAGCGATAATTATAATGTAATTTATTCTAATATTTCTTTCTTTTAATTTGTGTCATTTATTCTAATATTATTATTTTTTTAATTATTTTTATTATCTTTTGAGTAATTAATGTATATATTTTTTATTATTGATTTTTTCTATTTCATGTTTGGTTCTTGTTAAAAATTATGTTATTATTTTATTTGTTTGTGAAAATTAGTTATATTATTATATGAAAGGACGACTGCGAGGTGGGAGTTAATAGCTGCAACACAGTTTAATACTAATGCAGCTATTACCGATTTAAGTTATTGTTGTGTACGAAAATTTTAATTTAATAAATATTATATTATTATAATACAACCGTTTTAATACTCTCAATTTGTCCTAGAAAATTGTAAAAAATTAGATCGATTGGCCGAAAAACCAACTTCCAATCCGTTAATATACCAAAGGCTTACTAACTCATAATGCAACGGGACGGACATACTCCTACCTCCCGCGTCCTTCTATGATATGTAATAGCAAAACAAGATCTAACTCGTTCACATACACGTTAACTAAAATAGTTCTAATTACCACGTAGCTCCGATTCCCCCGTGTTCCCCTAATCGAAGCTTGCCAATAGTGGAAATTTAATCAGTTAAGCCGTTTTGGAGCGTGAACAAACGCACAAACAAACAGGCAAAAATTTATAGATCTTGATCATTTGTTTGACTTGATTTCATTTCACTTTCATCGATAAAATATATGGTAATATCATAAACGGCTATAGTACCTAGTTACTATTCCATTTTTTAAAATTATGGTAAAAGATATAAACGGGTAGAGTAATGAAAAAAAATTAGATTCTTTTTTTTATAAACTTAATATTAATAAACAATTAATTTATTAATAATATGTAATTTTAAACTGATTTAGTATTTTTGAAATAGTTTTGTACTACTTACTCAGTACCTAAACGTAAAAATCAATCAAGTCACTTCATCACTGGCTTTAAATCTCGTTTTTAAATGTTTTTCATACAATCTTAAGAGAAAGATCTTATCAATCGTCGAAATCGTCACTATCATAAAATATTAATTTTCTTGGCTGTGATATGATTTTTTTATGGACACGCATAACTCTTCTTTTTGGAGTCTCTCCTATTGGTATAACTTTGGTGTTGGAAGATAGACTGGCAGGAGGGGATGGTTTATTTGTTAGTTTTGGCGTTAATTCTGAAATAAAACATTTAATGTATTTAACATATATAAAATTAATAATTTTTTTTACGATATCTAAATATAATTTAAATTTTGGACATTACGAAAATTCACAAATTAATATAATTTGCTACATGTCTGTATTTTATTACCGGTGTTTTTGAATGGCGCCTCTGTGTTTGTTATTTTAAGTTTAGCGTATTTCGTTTTCAGGAACGTAGTTTCTGAAAAAAAAATATTGGTTAACTAAGGTACTTTATATTTTTTTTTTAAATAATTAAACAATCATTATAGGTATAAATACCTATTCTGGAAGTAAAAAAATTACAAGAAGCATTTTATTTTAAGTACAATATATTGTAGTCTCTATTATTTTATTTTTATCATTTTAACAATGATAAGACCAACTTTCTACCAATCTACCAACTTTTTATATTTTTTTTTAAAAACTTGGTAGAGACGAGTGTTTAGAACTATATCTTTTATGTTACCTTTTTCCAATTTCCTTTTTTTTGATGCACTGTTATTGTATTGTTCAATGCGTTCACCTAACATTGTACAAATTTCAGATAGATTCAAATCCATTTTAATTATATAATATGAATTATTGAAAAAAACCCATATGAGAATGAAACGCAAATGATAAATTGAATAGATTTGCTACCCTTTTTATACAGTAAAATAATTAGTAAATAGTGTAATTAATTAATTATTTTGCTGACTCTTTCGCTTCTTAACTGTGATTAAGTTTCTTAATTGTCGTTAACTATACGTAAAAGTACTTAATATGTTTTAATTACATGTCAAAATTGATTAGTATAATTTTGTAATCATTATATAATAAATGATGAAGCTGATCTACGTTCTTTGGATTTGAACACTCCTCCTTCTCTATAGAAAAATAACGTCAAATTGCTTTCGAAAATTCTATATTATACAGGTGGAAGAGGCAGCGCTCCATTTACGGAAACAGCATATAGGGTAAAATATTTCAAATCTATACCTAAAGAAATTAATCAATATGCCTCAACAGTTTCGACGTAGGATTTTTTTTTCATTTCACGATTTTTATCCATACCTGTATTTCGTGTGACGCGATTACGTATAGATCCCAATAACATAAACACTTACTACTACAAAAATACTACTAAAGGTTAAACAACTTTGAACTTTATCGCCAATACATACGACTCGATTTCGAAATGAGGCGTGTGCGGCGGTATCCCTTTGATAGGTTTATGTGTGCGTGCGTCATCCTTACAATTGGCGTTTTGTTTTAAAATGACAATTTTATTATTTATTTTGTTTGAAAAAAAAACTTTTTCATTTTTGGGAATTTATTTTTTTCTGAATTATATTAGGCTTTTATAGAGTAGTTAAAACTGTGGTTTCATTTAATGTGGTGCTGACACTTCCACCCTGTATAATATGCTATATTATGTTCTACATTTATATTGTATATCAGTTATAGGTTTTTCAGAGACAAAAGAACCATAATATTTAAAACATCATTTATTCAAAATAGAAATTGCTTATAACTAAACATGAAACTGGGATATATAATATCATTGGATATTTGTCAACATCCTTTACAATTTAGGTAATTAGGAGTAAGGCACAATTTTACTTATATTTAATTACATTATAAGGCCACATAACAAATCTAGTTACAGATTATATTAAATCACTACTCACTCACTATTTTGTGAAGCCAATTAAAGAAAACAAAGATATATCCACAAATTAAAAACACCATGTATATCAAAGCGGTTTAAAAAACCATCGAACAGAATTACTTAACTTAATGAAAAGTTATTATATAATTACATTACATGAAATTAGGCAAAAGGCATATTTGGCATTCAACTTAGAAATTACAAAAAAAACATCTAAATTAATAATGTTATAGTAATGTCTATAACATTACGCTTTAAATTATATTATAAAGTTACAAAGTTTCTCATTTTAATTATTTTAGTTAATTAACTATTTGCAAAAAATATCTATAAATAGCGAATTTCACCTATTTGACATTTTTTTTTAATTATTAGCACTGGGACTGACAGAAAAAAAATCTTAACATCTTAAAATAAATAAACAAAGCATTTTATTTAAATTAAGTGCTCAAAATTACAGTGACTTAATACATAATTAATCATAAAAAATGCATCACAACAAATTCATTCATTAAAACTTAAAATATGTACATTGTATAGAATAATATTGTACATAAGATAGAAATAACTCAAAGATTTTAATGATTGGCGTAATAAAAAAAACCTACATAAGAAAAATGCCTACATTTAAGTAAATGGTATTTTTTAGTTTAACACTGCATCCTGTATATAGGTTGGGGAGGCAAAGGAAACCTAGTATTAATTAAGACACTCGACTTCTAAGATATAGTGTTGAGTGATGGAACTCAATGTTGGTTTACGTTACCAGAGCAAGAAAAAAAATAATTCATTCTTCCCAAGTGGAAATCGAACTCGCAACCATCGCGTATACAGCCAGACGCCGCCACTTCACCGCGACGGCCGAAATATAAATGATAATTAGAACTATTATAAAAAGCGAGTGGTAAAACACACAAAATCATACAGTTTTTATTTAAAAAAAAACACTAATGTTGCATTAATCCTTGTACATATTTGACACAAGACAGTATTTCTTCACTATCAGCTTCCATACTCTGGAGCTTATCCTCGACATCGATTATAAAATCTTTGTCAAATCCCCCCTTCTTCAGGGCTGTCAAACAAAAATTGTTAAGCGCTTTAAAGCACTGTTTCCTATGAGCATTGTGAGGCTGATTGTCCCATACGGGCGTGGCTCTAACGTAAGACCATGCTAGAAAAACATATTTTAAAACCGATTCCCAATGTTGGGATTCGACAAGTACCTTCCCTTGATCGATCAAACATTTTTTGAAAGCCGCCAAATGAGTCGAAACTCGAGAATACGCTGGGGAATCCGTTTTGGACGTCAAACGTGAAGTAGGTAAACTTTTGAAAATATTAGATTTCAAATAACTCAATTTCTCCTCTAACGGCGTTAAGTCTGGTGTCGGCATATCTTGCCGTATCTCCTTCTCTACTTCGGGGTGTTTGTTAGTAATACGTTTTATCATATGGATAAGTTGTGTGGGGCTGAGTCCTTTAAGGGCCGAGTCTAAAGGACCAGTGAATTCGCCATCGAAGGTTTTATCAAGCCTCGCCCTTTTTATAGGCGGTGTGCCTTTGATTGGTGTATTAATTTTGAATTTTTGCGGCGTACTTATGTCGCTGAAGTCGATCTTTTCGGGAGTTAGCGGTATTCGTTCAACGTCTCCTAGTAGAAGGCGTTTTCGCGGTGTAGAACGCAACGTTACACCCAACTTGGGTGGAGAGTTTCTACCGGGTGTGTTTTTTGGGGGAGTGCGTACAGTTGATTGGAAGGTTGATCTCTTTAGGTCGATGTCAGGCGACCATGTCACTGGGAGACGCTTGCGACCTGAAATAAAAGAACACAGTGTATGTAGGATTTCAAATTACATTTACACGATTAGTCTTTTCAATGTGGTTTCTTATGATTCATACAATATAACTACAAGTAAAACAAAATATTGAAAAACACATTTGTTAGCTTCTTGTATATCCTGTTTGATTTTAAACTCTGTTTTCACTTTCCTTCGACTTTAACAATACATGTTGAAACTTGGTCGCAACCAATGGTATTAGCCGACTGGGTTATGGCGAAATAAAATAAAATAAAAAAGAAGCAATGGGGATTGAACCCACAATTATTGTATATTTACATCATGATTGTGATTTAAAATTATAAAAAAAGGTAATTTGCCTTATATTCACTTTAGAAGAGGCCAATCGTGGCACAGGGGCACAAAGTGTGACTGTAAAATGGTCTGGTTGTGGGTTCGATCCCCACTTGAAGAAGTGAAATATTTATTTACATTTATATTTTTTGCATTTCTTCACTCTGGTGTCGAGGCATAAGCGCGGCGTTGCGTTCCGCCACTCAACACGTAATGCTTACAGAACTTGGCGGAAAGTAAGGAACGGAGAGTCGTAACACTAGATTTCCTCTGCCTACCCTGCTGTGTGCAGGATACAGCGTGAAGCTGATTTTTACTATAAAAATGTTGATCTCGCGACTAGGACTGTTTCCATAAAAAAGTGTGGTTATAACAAATAAAAATAAAAAATAAATAACAAACCTCTTTGCTGTATCAAGAATTCATCAGGTGAAGGCGCCGGACTCAAATACCCTGGCGGGAGAGACGGCGACACTTCCCTTGTGTTAGTCAGCGTACGTAATGGCGTCACACGCAGTCGGTCCAGACGCGCGGGTATCTCGGCCAAAGCCGCGCGGGTGCGTCGCGGCGCTTCTGGGGACTCCATTACCTATATCTGTTATATCTAATTGAAAAATAATAAAAAAATATTTCATTTATTATTTCTTAATTCATGTTTTATAGCAAGGCAGGCAAATTGAACCTAGTATTAAGACACTATTCCCCATGCACCACTCGATTTCGATACATGAGCGTGTTCATTGGTAGAATTCTCAAATTGATTAATTTCCTGAGTGGTGATCCAACCCACAATTGTACCTTTGTCAGTAAAAAGGGCAATATCCATTAAAAAGTGTATAATTTTTTTATGTCTCCTTCTGGCAAAACAAAATGTTAATGTGGTTTTACCTCTCAAAATGAAATACACTCTTAAATTACTGTGGAAAGCTAAGAACAGTGTCTTGACACTAGTTTTTCTCTGCCTATACTATATAAATAATACAAGTAGAAAGGGAAGTATAAATATTCTAGGAGGTTTTCTTTATATGTTGTAATTAAAATATTATAAATACTTTTCAATCCATATTATACAAGTATTTTTTATAAATAGTAATTAGGTAACAGATACATTAGTTATATTTAAATAAATTTCTTATAGCAGGGTAGTGTAAAAAGATTCCCATGCACTTCTATCATTTTTGAGACATTACCTGTTAAATGGCAGAACTTATACATAAATCACATATAACTTATACATATTTTCAGATCAGAACAAGGAAATGAGAATAATTCATACTCCAGGGATTGAACCCACAACCATAGCATGTAAAGTCGCCACCAATTCACTATATTTGTTATATGCAATTCAGAATTAAATAAAAAATATATAATTGATGTTAAAATAAGATATTGAGACATTTTTATTATAATCATGTAAATATTTAAATGATTAAATGTTACACATATGATTTTTGTTTAATTAAGTTTTTATATTTATTTGGAAAAAGCACTGTGTATTAGATATTTCTCACTCTAGTAATTGTTTTATCATACAATAAAAGTTATTTGTATATAAACTATATGAAAGAATATTATTTACTTTCAAAGCGTGGTATTTAATCTTCCCTTTGTTTGAAGCCTATACCAAACAATAGTAAAGCATTAAAGTTAGCAATCCATAAAATATGAATAATTAATCAGTAAAATACTATAAGCTTTAAGATACAGACAAATATTTAAAGTTCATTTTATTTGAAGTAGTTTTATGAAAAGTTAATAATGAAAAAATGTTTAGGTGAGTTGCATATAGCGACAATGATGAATAAGGTGTTAGTGGGCACTAAATAAATGTAGGCTAAACTTTGAATGAAAATGAACAGATCAAAGTTAAAATAGCACAAAAGCTTAATGAAGCTTATCAAAATAATTCTTAAAACTGACCTGCACGATGTCTTATAGTGCTGTAGAGAACGACATCTAGTGATTTTCATTAAGTCATCATGACCGAAGATGAATCTAAACTTACGATAACTTTTAACAATAATGAATCATTATTAACTAAATTTAAATCATTTATGTCTGTTATTTTAAACTAATGTCTTATATTCAAATATCTAATCTAACATAAATATCCAAAATGCTTAAAACTAAGATCTCGACTGCCACATTTTTTAAAGACATTTTTATGATTGTATCTTAAATATTAAATTAAGAATCATACACATAACTTTATATCAGAACATTATGATAGTTTTATGATAATTATAATAAGTAAATACACACCTGATTGAAAAATTATGTTTGAAAACAACTATTAAAACTTGCTCAAATAAAAGTAAAATTGGCGCACAAATTGACAGTTGCAAACAACGGTCACAGGCTACACGCTTTAAAAAAAAACTTTACGCCTGCGTTCAAATTTTATAAACCTGTCTTATATTGCTAAAATTACAATAAAGTATTTTAACTATTACAATTCTTCGCTTTAAGTTTTTTTTTCTTTAAGTTTTTTTTTAAATTAAGCAATATTAACTTTCATTTGTTTTAGTTATGAAATATTCTATTTCTATTATAATATAAAATATTGTAACAATATAATGTAAAAAAAACAACTATAATAATCCTTTAATATGTTTATCATTGATTTATTAAATAGTATTTACTATGTAAAATTTATGTATTAATTATTAAAAATAAAATTCGATACTAGCCTAACTAGCCTAACCAATACAAATAGTATTTGTTCCTAAATATAGTCTATGCTTGCAAAATAAAATGATGGTTTCGTATTTTTATATTTCATTTATCTGTGAATTTCATTCAACTATCAACTTTGCTATATCAAAATAATACATCTTTGTTTGTGTGTGAATTATTTTTTGCCCATTTTTGTAAATTATAATTTACAATAGCTTTAAAAATATATATATTAAAATAAACGTGTAAATAGAAAAGTAGTTAAATATGTATAGTTTAGTTCTTGAATAAGTTTTTATTTTCTTTATATAGACAAAATATTATAATAAATAATTAGTATTATCGTCATAGTTAGAAAAGAAAGAATAATCATAAATATTAATTTATATAAATTTGAAAAGAATTAGTGAAAGGAAACTTGGAAGTAGGGCAAATAGTGGTGTAAACAAAGTATTGCCGGTCGTATAGTAAGTTCTAGATGTCAATTCGTAAGTCGTTTGCGATAATGGCTCAAGTGTATTATTGAAAAATTATGGAGAGACTTTCTCATGACTTAAACCTGGCGCTAGAAGAGAGTAATTGTGGCAGGCAGGAGCGGCGTAAACTTGGACTGCGGAGAAGAACTCGATCCGCGGGAAACCTGCGTTAGTTATTTGTTTATATATGTGGAACTATCATAGTAACCATGACATATTTATCTTAACATAATGTGCTTATGTATTACAATATATTTACAGCTTGATTAGATATTTTTTCTGTATAGTAGTTGTTTTAGTGTATGATATAAGACCATGAAGTAAAAATATTAAAACATACTATGTTTCATGTTATGTTACTTAATAAAGTTATATAAAAAAAATCGATTAGGAAAGCTAATATTAGCGATAATAAATATCAGAAGGTCTAATGAATAACTTATGATTTTTATTACAAAATTTTTGTAACATTTGTGATGTAATTACACAATAATTGTATCTGAATTTAAAAAAGATATGAGAAAATACTGTTATATGGCAATTAACAATGGCTTTTAACAATATATATATACTATAAATTTATTGAAACATAATAAGCAACTTCAAGTAAATAAGTCTTTAATAGTACTTTGAAGTTACAATATAATTCTAGTAATGTTTTAGCTGCCGCAGTCACAGTGAGTTTGGTAGAAGATGGCAGCTCAAGTAGTCCACCACAGGCACCACTGATCACACAACCATTATCAGATTCTGATGACCCTCATCTAAACATTCACAATTCCACAAATTTGAAATCTCGACATTACTGTCAGATAGGAAATTTTGAATCAGATTCATTTAATGAAAACTTTTCACCGACGAGGCCGGCAAATGCTAGGAGGAAGAGAAAGTATAAAAAGATGCCTGTTGAATATTCTGATGGAAAGAGATCTCCGCCGATTGAAATACTGAGTGTTACAACTGAGGTAAGACTTACTAAATTTACAATTTTTTTTATATAGTAGTACAGAAATTTAAAATCTTTTATCTTTAAGAGTTAATTTACATTTGAAACATATTTTATATAACACACTTTTTTAAAATCTATACTAAGAATAAAATTGTAATGAATCATTGTCTGTACATGAAAGATATATATAAGAAAATTTTATTGGTGGCATTTAATAATATAATAGAGCCTAAAACAATGATTTTTAACACTTTTGTCCGTTTGTCAATGAAATATTAATACTAAAGGAGCTGTTCCAAAACTTGTTATGTATGTATTATGAACAACATATCATGTAACAAAAACATACACTATAACATTACATTCTCATATAGTAAGTATGAACTGATAGGAATTGTTTTTTTTTAATGATAATTTTAATTATTTAATAAGGCCATTTGTATCGCAGGGGCACAAACTGTGACTGTAAACACTACTGGTTGTGGGTTTGATCCCCACCCGAGGAAATGAAAGATTTATTTAAATGTACATTTCATTTCTTTGCTCTGGTGTCGAGGCAAAGCGCGGCGTAGAGTTCCACCCCTCAGTAAGCATTGCCTCCAAAATTCGGCGGTAAGTGGGTAACAGAGTGTCTAAACACTAGGTTCTCTCTGCCTACTCTGCTGTGTGCGGAATACAGTGTGCAGCTGATACAAAAATCAAACATTTTTTTAAAGGAGTTTATAAAGTAATATTAAAAAATTATACTACATTTTTAGTAATGAAAAGAAATTTAATATCTTATATAGAATCAAATAAATATTTAAGAAAAAGAAATATTTATATTGCTGTCATACATTGTTTTCTCGTTTTGACATCCTTGTGGCGAACTTGGGAAGAGCCCTAACAAAACGCGATAGTATGAGCTCAAATGTCTTTCGCGCTTAGTTTTTAAGTTTTAATAGACATTTATTTCTGATTTCGTTACACAAAGTTTGACCGTCATCTCGAAGCGTGCGACTGCGGCATCGCCAAGCTAAAAAAGTTATTAATACAATAAAATGCAATAAATTAACGAAGGCCAGTCTGGCGCAGAGGCACAAGCGTGTAACTAAAAACGCGATAAGTTGTGGGTTCCATTCCAATTCGATGAAATGAAATATTTAATGCTTTAAATTCTTTGCTCTGGTATCGAGGCAAAGCGCGGCGTTCAGTTCCGCCACTCCACGCAACGTCTCCGAAATTCAACGGAAAGTGGGGAGCGGAGTGTCTTAACACTGAGTTTCGTCTGTCTACCCTACTATATGCGGGATATAGCGTGAAGCTGATAAAAAAAACATATTTATAACATTACATTCCTTAATTCGTTACACTAAAATACTTATAAAATAAACTATAATAATAAAATAATTCTCATTTCATCAACTACTGTACTATTTCGCCGTTTCCATCACATGTCAGGATGGCCGAGCGGTCTAAGGCGCCAGACTCAAGGTTCCCTTGCCTATACAAATGTAGGTGCGAGTTGTTCTGGTCCTCTCTGAGGGCGTGGGTTCGAATCCCACTTCTGACAAATATTTTTTTGTTTCTTTTTTATTTTCTTTTTTTGCATATTTTATTATTATTTTAATTGTATTCTTTTTTTTTTTTTGTTGTGTGAATAATAATATGGTGTGTAAAATGTTGTAAACATTTTTCTTTTTAAATGTAATTCACGTATTTTTTTGTATTATAAAATGTATTTAGATGTAGTGTCATACGTAGCAAGTAGATAACACCTAGTGGTAAATCACTCTGTTCTCCTTTTCCTGTCTGTTTTAGAGACTTTGTGACGTGTTTTGTAGAACTCAATAGTTCACCAATTTGTCAAATAATATTAAGCAATTTAAAAAAAAAAAGTTTTGTGTGACGGATTTTTATAATTTACTAGAGGGCGCGCGCGGCTTCGCCCGCTTATTGGGAGTGAATTCTAAAAAAACCACGAAACACGTGTTCAATAAAATATTTTTAACAGTCTGAATATAAATTTTTATAGAAATCGGTGGCAATTTAAAGATTTTTCCATATAAACTTTTAACCCCTTATTTGAACCCTTAGGGGGTGAATTCTTAATAACCATGAAACACGTGTTCAATGAAATATTTTTAAGAGTCTGAATTTCAAATTTTATAAAAATCGGTACAGATTAATTTTTTTTTCCATACAAACTTTCAACCCCTATTTCATCCCTTTAGGGTTAAAATTTTTCAAAATCCCTTCTTAGTGGATGTCCAGAATATGAAAATAAACATCTGCCCAAATTTCACGTTTCTACCATCAGCGGTTACGGCTCTGCGTGCGTCTTACCTCAGTCAGTCAGCACAAGTCCTTTTATATATATAGATGTAGCAGTGTCTAAAGTTTTTTTTGTAATTTAAATTACAAAAAAACTAGCTATGTGAGTTTGTTTAATTCAAAAATTCAGAGCGACTGGTTGTCCGTACTGTAAATATATCATTTTACAGTTAAATACTCCCCAATTTAAACAATTATTTATCGATTTATAAACGTGAAATGGTTTTATAAATATATTTAAACTACTTTTTATTATTTTAAACAATGACTTATTTGTTTTAGCCCAACACCCTGCCTGTTACTATTACGCTTCAGACGCAAAGCGTGGCTCCGTTACTACACGTGCCGAAACAAAAACAGGAGAGGTATTTTAAACAGTAATAAAAAAATATACACATTAATAATCTAATATTTTATAAAAAAATATATAAAATGAAAATAAATTAAATTAGCTTCAAGCTGTATCCCGCACACAACAGGGTAGACAGAGGGAACCTAGTGTTAAGACACTCCGTTCCACACTTTCTGCCGAATTCTGGAGTTATTGCGTGTTGAGTGGCAGAACTCAACGCCGCGGTTTGCCTCGACACCAGAGCGAAGAAATGGAAATATAAATTTAAGTAAATATTTCATCTCCTCGAGTGGGGATCGAACCTACAACCAATCGGTTTTACAGTGACACTTTGTGCCATTGCGCCACGACTGGTCTCTAATATATATAATTAAATAAAAATTATCCTATTATTATTTGTTAATTCATAATTTTATGTCTTTAGGAACGCTTTCTGCGGTAAACGAAAATGGTCTCATAGAGATAAAAGTGATGGTTGCGAAATGAGAGAGAGATCCTTCAGTGGTGGGTGCTCCTCTAAATCTTCATTCTTTAAAAGTGATTTCAAATCTAAAAGGCACGACTGCGAGAAACGAAGGAGAGATTCTGTTTTACAACCAGGGAAAATAGTACTAAAGAGTCATAATGCTGAAGATGAAACGCCATCTTCTTTTTCGAATACGCCTTCCTTGCCCGGCAGCTCTAGCTTTAATTTCGTGTATAAGAATTTATCTAAAAATGGAACTTTAAATATATCTAAATTAACCGGATATAGAATAGCCACAGATTTGCCGCCATTTTTTAACGCTGCGTCAGGTTCAGGGAAAAATTTCGATGGAAAATATCAGAGGAAGATCAAGATGTTGAACAAAAGTCACCCACCGCCTAATTTATTAAGAAATCCTTTGCAATTCGAAGATTCTAATAGCGGAATGGATTGTGGGAACGAAAGTAGTTCACTTAGTAGCAGTGACTCAGATGGGGTGATAACGAATGATAGCGATAGAGAAGGAGACGATGAACTAACAGACTGGCCTGGTATAGAAGAATTAAAGGTCTTTAACAAAAGTCTAACATTCAAATCTTCTAAATCAGTAAATAATAATTGTACTAAATCAGTCAGTAACATGCCCCCACCAAAACGTTTGAAGAAGGAAAAGTTACTAGTAAAAAGTGGTTGGGCGAGTTGTAAGAACAGATATAAGAAGAAACGGGCTAAAGTCGATTCTGGTAACGACGATGACGCGATGGTATCAGATTCGAAGACAGTAGTCGATTTAGAAGAAGAGGTTTCAAAAGAAAAAGATATTATGCCGCATTCCTCGCTTTCAACCTTCAGTGACATTATAAACGCGGGAGCATCAGGGCAGAACGCAGATGAAACGTTCTTTCATTCGTTTCAAGCGTTTCAAGAGAAAACTGAGGGTAAGGAGGAGTTTAACCAAACGCCGCGAACTAATTTCACTTTACAAAAAACATCGTCGAGTGATTTGAATTTGAGTGAGAAATCGCCGCAAAGTGATCATTATTATAGTGAACATTCTATGGGAAATGCTACGGTCTCCGAGGTTCGGGAAATTAGGGCGGGTTGTCGGCGGATAAGGGAGGAACGTCCGGGTTTTTTGATTTTGAGCGCGGCTAATGAACAATTGTCCAAATTTTTGCAAGATTCCTGCCAGTCTGAATTGAAGTTGCCGAGTTTTCAAGATCCCGTCGAGAAGGAGAAGTTGGAGTCGTTGGCTAAGTTGTACTCGTTGGAGTTGCAAGTGGAGATGGGGCGGCCTATTTTGAGGAAAACTTGGTATGCAATGAAGTTTTTTTTAATGAAATTCAAATGATTCTTCATTCAGTTGTGGATATACTATTAACTATTTCATGCTTTTTCTTGCATAGCAGGATAGGCCGTGGAAACTTAGTGTTAACAGGGTCCGTTCCCAATTCTGTCTTGTTACCAGAGTAAATGAAAATAATTAATTCATGAACACGACAACCACAAATCTTAACATCTGACTCAGTAAGATATAAAAAACATTTAAAAAAAATTATGTATAACATATATTTTTAAGCATCACACTGTATTATAGCGGGGTAAGCAGAGGAAACTTAGTGTTTAAGACACTCCGTTTCCCACCCATTTTTTATTTTCCCATTTTTTATTTTCGAAACATTGCCTGTTGGGTAGCGGAAATCAACGTCGTCGTGTTGGGTAGCGGAAATCTACTCCGAACGGGAATCGAACCCACAAGTTCTATTATTCTCAAAAAAAATATTTTCTTTCTAGCAACACAACTCAAGCAATACGAGTAGAGAACAGTTCATACAAAAACCTACCGCCGGACCACAAAAGAAGATGCTATGGCGAAGATCCTGACAGTCTAAGCCTGAGCGATCATTCAGTTAATTCGGGAAATGAAATAGATATAATACAAGAGAAATTGGAGTTGTCACAAGAAATTGCTGATTCCTTCGCATATGCTCAAGTTGATAAGGATTTGTTACATCCAGGCGATTTGGATTGAAAATTTTCATATATTGCAAAGGAGTTTCGATCATCCAGACCATGGTTATACGGACTGGACTATTGATTGGTTAAATGTAGATTTAAAATGTAGTTAGATTTAATAGAAAAAAACTTGAAATAGTTATTAGAGCTTTATAGAAATGGACAATTAAGAAAATAAATATTTATTATTCACAGTAATATGTGTAATAACATTTTTTATCAAACGTTTGATTATCCGAATATCTAACGGCGACAATTAGTCCAGCTAATCGGGTTTCTACTGTATATTAAAAAGTTATAAGTTTCCATGTTTTTATTGGTCTGGCAGTTTTTGCTTTTTGGAATTTTGGACCAGAATTACGTGATCTCGATGTATTATGTAATCATTCTGAATAAAGGCTAAATTATATTTCATCTATTTAGGAACTAACTCGCACTAACATTTAAGTTTATGTAGAATAATTATATTTTAAGATTTATTTTAGAAATATGGATGAAATTGGATTTGTTTACATAAAAATTAACGCACGAATATTTATTTTCATAGTCAATTCGTTATATATATTTGATATTATAAAGCTACAGTTTGTTTGGTTGAACGCACTAATCTCAGAAAGTACAGGCTCGAATTTTTTCTTTGCATTGGATAGTCAATTTATCATTATTATCACATGTGGTTATTTCCGGCACTTTCATTATGTCATGTGGCATACAAATCTCACAGTTATTTTCATTTTACCACGCGGGCGAAGCCGCAGGGAATTTAATATAAAAATTATTAACTAGGTTTTTTCTCGCACCTACACATTATAATAGTGTCGATTTATTTAATAATATATTTCATATTATTTTAGTACAGTCACACGCTTGTGTCTTAATATTTTGTGTTTATCATTAAGATTTTACTGTTTAACTTTAACTCTGACAAATATCTGAAAATAAATGTTTATAAATATATATACTTTTTAATTTTGACATATAAATTATAAATAAATCATAAATATAATAAAATAAAATTACTATATTAAAGTTCAGTACAGCTGTTATAATAAAAAAAAATTGTAGTAAATATTCTTTTTTTCAATTATATTTAAAATAAAATTTAAAAATATATGTATTTTGTAGAGTTGCATAGATTTATTTACTATAGAATAGTTTTATACAGACACTTAATTATATTTGTTAGCAGATTTTTTTATTTCAATTATATTCATTTCATATAGTTCATATAAGTTATGTCTATTAGAACTTCAGATCAGTTACTTTAACCCCTATTTTTATTGATTGCTTAATAAAAATTTACTATTTTTAACATTTTTTTAACATGTTATTCCACACTTAGGAAAGAAAAATAGTTATTTAGAAAACGAAAAAAATTAAACGTAGCGGGACTCCAACCTGCGCCTCCGTTTTCTAAATAAGTAAAAATTTACTATATTCAGTGACATTTATTCAAGTATATTATATTTGACCAGAGACATTAAAATAAATAATTAAATTTATATTTAATCACACTGTGCCATGAGGTAAAGCGGTTTTCTTTTAATATATTTTTTTTGATTAGGAATTTAAAAAAAAAATCTTAAATATACAGGTTAGTATAATTTAAAAAAACTAGAAATTAATTAAAAATTTAACTACCTACCATTTCTAAATATAATTGCACACACGTGTATTTTCAACAATATATTTAATGCTAAGATTATATATCTGTGGTATTAAGATGTAAATTGATGTTTTTTTATATAATGTAAAGTACATAGTACTGTACCATTGTAAGCTTTTATAATGCCTTAATTGTTTATTCATTAAATTTAATGAAATATAATCGAAATGTTTAGTGTTTATTATTATTATTATCATAAGTAATTTAATGTAATAAGACTCGTTTAAATTTAGTACAAAATTATATTCTGTAAAATGATTTTGTAGTTTTTTTTTATTTTAATAATCTTACAGTACTTTATAAAGGAGTAAAGATTAAAATAATTATAGATATTATATCACATCATCTATTATTGTGGGTATAAATAAAAATCTATAAATTGTAACTTAAAACATTTATTAAATAATATAAATTTTCAAATAAAAACAGTAAAAAAAGAATAAAAACTAACATATTATTGGAAGCACTCAATTAACAAACATTTGTGATGATTGAAATATAAAATTGTCTTTATCATTAACAAATAAAGAATAAAAATAACACTTGTCTTTTGTTTTTTCATACCCTTTTTTAAGAACTTTGAATCAAATAATATTATGATAATAAAAAAAAAACTATTCTAAAATACAGTTGAGATAAATCTTATTCTAACACTTTGTGTCGCTTATTGATTATATGTTTATAACATTTTCAACATAAATATCGAATTCACACTCCCATTTCGTAACACGCTTGTAACCCGCATATCGAGACGTTGCAAATTGAGTGGTAGAGCTCAATGCCGTGTATTTTGTGTTAGCAGAGTGGGGAAATGAAAAAAAATCATTACCCCGAGCGGGCATCGAACCCACAATAGTCGCCTTTACTCTCGTCACGCTGTGCCGCTGCCACGACACTCTCACCATGGTGGTGATTGACATTTTGTACCGTCGTGCATTAAGTGTTGTCCACTATTATATAGTGAAAATATCACAGGCTTTTCTGTTTTTATTGTAATTGCACGAATTTCATACCCTTTTTACTCCAACAAATTTATAAATAATATTTTTAAAATTTAATTTGACAGAAAAGTGCATGACAAAATAATAATAAAATTCTATAGATACTATAGAATTTATTAAGTTCAAATTAATTGTAAGAAATTATTAACTACATACAAATATTAAAAGATTTCAATTTCATATAAAATTAGAAAAATATTCTATAACATTCTAAATGTGACAGTGACTTTCTTGCTTATATTCGATATATGTATTTATTTGAACTGTTCTATTATTACACTCTTTATATAATAAAACAAAAACAAATATCCTAATTTACATAATATTAAAAAAGAGTATACATATCGGACGAAAATTCACAAAAAAATTATAACTTCAAAATACATTTCAAATATATTTTATATACATACAATTCTAAAGTGTATAAATATATAAATATTAAATATATTTATTCAATAGTACAAATCAAGTCGTCTCCTTCTAATTTTTGTCCATTTGTTATAGAAACTGATTTAATTTCTCCGGCTCGGGGCGCTTGGACTATCATTTCCATTTTCATAGCGGATAGGACGGCGATGGGTTGGCCTTTTTCTACGTGGTCACCCTCTTTTACTTTGATTGCTGGAATAAAATTGTTGAATGTATTATTTATATAAAAAATCATATATACATATGATTTTAGATTAACTTATATTTGTATTTTTTTGAGAATAACTTATATTTGTATTTTTTTTTTACTTCATGCTCTATATCTCACATATAGCAGGGTGACAGAGGAAGACTAGTGTTAAGACACTCCGTTCTCCACTTTCCGCTGAATTTTCGAAGCATTGCTTGTTGCGTTGCTTGTGCGAAACTATATTGTTTAATTTTGTATGCTTAAAAAATATTTACATTTTAACTTTAAATAATAAGTGTACTTTTGTAGAATTATTATGAATGATCTCAATCAATATTTGTCATTTTCTGTATTATAAAATCATACTTAGCACTGTTCCAGGCATAGGGGCTCCAACTTGGTTCTTATCACCTTTCACTGCCTTAGGATGGATCTTCATTTCCTACAAAAATAACAAAAACTAATTTTGTGTGTTTTCATATTTTAAAATTTAAAATCTAAACAAACACTCTGATCATCTGACTTTTAGATGAAAATGCAATTATGTGAAAAAAATATATTCAATAATAATATTATTACGCTTACTTTGCACAATATATAGATAAAATAAAAACTTATCTTAAAATCCGTCAAGAATAATGTAAAAAAAATTATCACAAAATTACTATACATAAATAAAAAATAACACATAATATATATAAAAAAAAAATACCTTGCTAGCTTGATCGTCTCTTATAAAAACAGATCTCAATTGACCGTTAAGTTCAAAGAAAACTTCCCTCTCACCGGCCGCTGTCATTTCATCTGATACGGCCAATGTCTTAATGTCTAATGTCTTTCCACGCTCAATTTTAACTTCTATTGTTTCTCCCACCTGAATAATAAGTTTAATTTGTTAGGTTTTTGTATTATAATCCAACTAGGAGTTGTCAATTAGTGTTTAATTTACCATTATTTTTTTTTTATATTAATGCTGTATATTGTATATAGCAGGTTAGGCAGAGGGATCCTAGAGTTAAGACACTTTGTTCCCCACACACTGCCCAATTTTCGAGGCAATACGTGTTGACTCGTTGCGGGCGGATTTTCATTTGTATGAAGTATGTGTTCATAATCATAAATGCATAGATTATAATAAAATTTTCTAACACAAAAAAAAAACTCACAGTGGGTCCAATAAGGAAAGTCTTGGTGTCCAAATGTTTGACCGGTCCATACTTGTCTCTGATGCGGAAGAAGTCGTTCGCCACTTGCGGGTACATCGCCGCTGACATCACATCTCTGTCAGACACCTGAATGGATAAGATTTAGGTTACTTTTATTAATTGTTTTTATTAAATACATTTAAATTTCAAATTTAAAGGTTTTATCTTTTAACACGATAATATTTGACACAAGCTTTGTGATAAACAAATTAAGTTGATGCATATCCGCATATAGCAGAGTAGGCAGGAAGAAGAACCTGGAGTCCTGATCTCCGTATTCAACTCTTCGTCCGAAATCAAGACAACGAGAAATGGAAATCATTTATTACACTATTAAGTGAGAATAGAACCCAAGTCGTTGTTAAGTTATCACTGTGGTGTATACTTAAAATATTATGGTATTATAAATTATGCATATGGCATTAAATAGAAATAAATCATACCATTTTGGCACTATTATGCAAAAAATTAAAATGTATAAATGCAAAATAGCATATATTCTCAAAGTATAATTAAAAAAATATATATAAATACATAACAATGTTTTTCTTTTGAAAATTAACTTTAAAGACTCAACGAGATTATTTTTTAATTCTGGCAACAATATAATTTTAGATAAAATTAGTTTAATACCTCTGGGTGGGACTCTTGCAAATCAGACTTCAGCTTGACAAAGTCCAGAGGGGGCATCTCTTGTCCTGGACGACCTTCAATCCTGGGCATATCTTTAAGTATCTTCGATCTGAAATTATATTTTTATTATGAAGGTTTTTTTTAGTTTACACTCTTTTCGGCATGTAGAGGGGCAGGTAGAAAACTTAGTGTTAAGATATTCCGTTCTCTGTATTATAAAGTAATTCAAATTAATACTGAATTTGAAGTTATTTCATATAAAAAAAGACTTATGCCATAAAACATTTTCTTATAATTTATTTAAGATATTTTGCAATCCAAGAAAAATTTGAATCAAAATTTTATTATAAATGAAAAACGTTGCAATAACATTTAGTTTTAAATTGTTAAATACAATTCAGTTATTACAATTTAGTGAAGTTATTTTTATATGAATAACTTATACTTTCAATCAAAAAGACAATAATAATAATACAATAGAAACAATAGCAAATATATTTATAAAAAAATACATACCTTAGAGGTTCCGGGAACCCACCATAAGGTGCTCCAATGGCGCCTTGGAAGAATTCCACAACTGATTTCGGGAATGACAGTTCCTCGGCCCTAGATTCGATTTCCGCCGCGGTCAATTTGTTTTGCACCATGAATTGGGCAAGATCTCCTACCACTTTAGAAGATGGGGTCACCTTAATAATGTCACCGAGGAGTAGGTTGGCCTCCCTGAAAAAACACATAATTTTTTACCTAGCTTTTACTTGCGACTTCGCCACAGTGGTCAAGTCAAAAGGTTATATTGGAACATTTAACACTTCTAATATTATGAATGTGAAAAATTGTGAGGATAGATGTTTATTACACCTTAACGCAAAAATTATGAACGGATTTAGATGAAACTTTACAATAATATAACTTATACAACAGAATAAACAAATAGGCCAAGATTTATGTAAAGATTTTATATAATTTAGCAGTAATATAATAATAAGTTTAAGCGAGTGCAGTCGCTTTTGGGACGCTAGAAATATAATATACTCTTTAGCCTTCTTAACTGGACAATTCAACATAAAAAAGTTTTTCAATTAGAACCAGTGGTTCCTAAAATGGTTAATTAAACAAACTAAATATGACTATGATAGATATTTCTTTTTCTGATTTTATTAATTTCCAAAAATATAAAGAATTATTTAAGATTATTTCTAACATAAACTGAAATTATTATTTAATTTGTAAAAGGTTTTAGGTTAACTACTATTTAGGTCATAAAATACCTGGGATGACCAGATTTTTTTAGAGATAATAGTGATATCCTGTAGGTAAGATAAAGCCTTTTCTAATTAAAAAATATTTCAATATTTTTTTGTTTTTTTTTTGAGCAACACGCCGGACCTACATTCCGTCCCCCATGCACCGTCCAATTTTCAAGACATTGCGTGTTGAGTGGCGGAACTCAACGTCACGCTTTGTCCTATTACCAATTAAGAGGAAACGAGGAAATGAAAACAATTCATTCATTCCCTCAAGTAGAATTCGAGTTGGCCACCGTCAAAATTACAATCAAGTAGATGTTATTGAAAAATATATTAGAAAAAATACCTATAAGCCTTCTTACCTCCTCAAATTGGCTTCCAAGTCCCAAAGAGAATGCCTGGAACTGTAAATTAGTGTATTGACCTCCGGGAATCTCATTTATATAGACATCGGCGTTACCGGATTTCATTGTAGCCGTCGCTTCGAACGGCCCGTACAGAGTACGTGCCTGTTCCCAGTACGCGGAATATTCGGATATTGTTTGTAGGGGGATGCCTGGGGGAAATTATTTAATAAATTTACTTATTTGTTTGCTTCAATAATACCTATAAATCATTATATCATTAAGTTAGAATAGCAGTCGACGCTTTTATTACTTTATTTTTTAACTTATATTTCTATTATTTTATTTAAGTCAGTCAGGGAATATAGATCACCATGGCTACCATATTGGCCCGACTAATAAAGCCCTACATGAAGTCCACAGCTATCGTCGTTTTTTTCAATTTGCTTATTTCTAAATTTTTATTGTATCCATTGAACAGTCACCAGTGTCCAAGTGGGTGCCTTGCAGGGAGGCCACGAGCGCGCCCATGCTGGGCTGGCTGGTGAGGCCGGACATGGCGTCCACGGCGACGTCGACGGCGTCGGCGCCCGGGCGCGCGCGCACGCCAGCATGGCCGCCACGCCCGCGCCCGACGTGTCGTGCGTGTGCACGTGGATGGGCACCGACGGGTGCTTGTCGCGGATCGCCGTTATAAGCAGCCTGGCAAGCATTCGCCGCTTTAATATCATAGTAGTTAAGTTTTCAATTTAACAGAAATTGACATGACGTCACAGTCTTCCAATAAATTTGCATAATATTTAAAAATATTAAATATAAATAAATTTCGTGGCGCTTATTATTGACTAAAAGTGTAATATTTTAACAATTGTTCATTAGGAAACAAATTGCAGTACAATATTATATAAAAAAACATAAAATATACAAAAAACGAAACATCCACTCACTCAGCAGCCTGTGGCTTCAATAGACCAGCCATATCTTTAATTCCCCAAAACATGTGTTCCTGCCTTCACGAGCTCATCAGCTAAATTCAAATAATACTTCAGATCATATTTCTTTTTACTGGGATCTGATACATCACCGGTGTAAGAAATGGCAGCTTCGACCCACACCACCGGCTTTGCCTGCAGCCTCCATACCCAATATTAGGTTGGGCAAGTAGTTTAGAGAGTCGAACACTCTGAATATATCCATACCGGTTTTCACCTAATGGAATGTTTTTTTTTAGATGATTTCTAAGATTACACACAATCATTTACAGGTATTTTATTTAGTTAATAATTAATATATTTATTGAAAATACAATTACTTATTATGTATGTCTAATTCAATGAAATGATTATGGTATAGAGTATCAACAACAGAGGTCTTTTTTGTAGGTCTTTTTCGTTAATACAAGGAATGAGACTAGGCAGTACTATGAAACAAAATGTTTATGAATTGTAAATTGTCTAAATCAGTACTATATATACATAATATATTTTTTATAACAAATAATACTTAATGTACATATATTAAAAAATATATAAAGCAATAATCACACATATTATATAAATAATAATCATAACAAAGAAAAAATACTATAAAAAAATACTTACCGCCATATCGCAAAATTCAAAAACAACGTTATCAGGGTAGTTGGTATAGCCCACAGCGTTGGCACCCCTCAGTAACATTTGGAAGGGAATGTTCGGTATTAACCTGCGCATGTCCTCTAGCCTCTCCCATGACATTCGTGTAGAAATCTTTAAGTGTATAGAAAAAAACATGTTATAATTATTGTTAATCTTTAAATATATAGGACTTATTACATTAGAAGTTTTTTTAGTTGTACGTTGTAGTTCAGCACATAGCAGGGATAGGTAGAGGGAACCTAGGAACATAGTGTTAAGACACTCCACCCCACTAAGATACTTCTGTTCCCCATTTTCTGCCGAAGTCTGGAGGCATAGCGTAATGAGTGGCGGAACTCAACTCCATGCAATGTCTCGTTGAATGAAAATAGAAATCTAATAAAAAAAAAAACAACAAAACAAGCAAAAAGAAATAAAATACCTCAAGGCAACATCAAAAGTAGCTCCTCCCCAATTTTCCAAAGAATACAAATTATTCAAATTGTGCGCTACATATGGCGACACCGAGACCAGGTCGTGCGTCCTCACGCGCGTCGCCAGGAGGGACTGGTGCGCATCTCTGAAGGTTGTGTCCATCAGTAAGAGACCTTTGTGGTTTCTTACTGCTTTCGCAAAAGCCTCTGGACCACCATCTTTGAGAATCTGTCTAAAACCTTTCGGAGGTTCTACCGCTGGAATTTTGTTAAATATGAGTGAAAAATTAGCATGTAATTATTTTTGTGTATGTACTTCAGTTACACTATGCTAAATTATAGATATTTTTCGGTGACATTGTCTAAATGAAGAGTGTTTATATGTGAATTGTTGATAATATAGTTTGAAAGTGAACGTACGTTGAAACTATGATGTGTCAGTATAATACTATAGTCTAAACTGTCATGGTATTAAGAAACTTTATTTTAACCATTGACGATTTATTTAAAAAAATAATAATACATTTTAGATTTTGCTTTCTTATAACCTAATGTGTATATTAAGTTATTATAACAATATTCACTTATCATAAGTTAAATTTTAAACACAATTTCATTCTTTATTTAATCATTTTTGCTATAAAAATGATATAACGAATAACGTACATATAACATTAAATATAATAAACATTATTAACTTTTATAGAAATTTACATATTTCTTTTAATTTGTACTACTACACTATATTGATGGAAACCCATAAACATTTAGTTGCTTATTTACAAATGTCATTCCATGCATGATATAAAATGGCCGTACCTGTGTTTTCTCCAGTCATTTCTTGCCTTTTAACGGCCTCTGGGGAAAGGTCTGAAAAATATGTTTAGTGATAATAATATCACAGTGCGTGTTAAAGCTGGTGGTTTTTAATAAAATGGCGGAAAAATTAAACAAATATAGACAAAAATAAAGTTAGTCCAGTGTTAGTGGACGAACAAATAACTTTATAAGTGGATTACAACATAAAATGGCTTTTTGTTATGTTAAAATTTTGCCATTAGATTTTCTATTGATAAAAATGATTTCATTTAGATTTTCTCCAATATATTTAATGCTAATTAAGTATTTTTGGAATAACCATTTTTATCAATATAGAGCTAAATTAAGTATTAAAAACCAAAAAACATAATGTTAAACATAAATAACACTTTTACCATGATAATTGTGATTTTTTAGAAAACGTTATAAAATGTAAGTAATTAAATGAAATAAAAATTGTAGAATATAAAAAGCAGGCTAAAAGTAACTATTTTAAAACTTTCTCGAACCTACCATGACCAGGGCGGACTGAAAAATTCAAGTACATTGAAATGTGAATTTAAATTACATTTTTTGTTAGTTTTTGTTCATGAATGCATTTTTACAAAATATTAGTAACATATATTTAGTATTTTAATTTAATTTTTTATAAAAACAGAATGGTTTCTAAATTCGTCAATAAAGTAATATTTAAATTGCGTAATAAAATAATTCTTAACTATAAACATTTTTTTACAAAGGAGATCTGTTATATTTAATTTAAAATTTGTTTTACAGTTATTTAGTAACTTTAGTGTTAAATAACTTTATATTTTCCGAATTGTAATATAGACATTAAGCACGTGTTAAATAATTAAATGTAATTGGTGAAGATAAATTTATTATTAATGAAAAAAAAAACATTATTTTAAACTCTACGATGTATTCCGCACATAGAGTAGGTAGGCAGAGACACTCTTGGAACCTAGTGACAAGACACTGCGTTCTCCACGCATTTCCCAATTTGCCGAACATTATGTGTTGCATGACAGAACTCTACACCGAATTTGTTATGTTACCAGAGCTCAGGGCGTGGAAATAAAAATGATTCACTACTTGAGTGGTAATGGAACCAACAACCGTCGCGTTCACAGTCAGGCAGTGTAATATTATACCGCTGCGTCACGATGGCCTTATATATTTATATAATTAAAAACAAAAAAACAAGTAAATCGTTTATAAGATCTTAAGGAAATTACCTGCCTACCCTGCTATTGCGATGCGAAGCTGAAAAAAGAGAGGAATCTTACCCAAAGGCACAGGCGGTATGTACGGTTTGACATCAGATGGTGGTATTTAGTAGCTAAAGGTGTAGCGGGACCATTTACTAGAACCTGTCCTAAATAGTTCAATATTTTCTGAGCTCTGTTCTGCGATGCTTTGAACATGAACAGTTGTGGGTGTTCATCTATGAAGTAAGTATCCACAGCACCTGGTAAAATAATTAGAATAAATTAAATATTTTTTATGTATATATTTAAATGCAGTGTAAACCCTGTATAGCGCTATATAACACAAAGAGGCTACGTTACGTTACGTTATATATACATAGTTTTATAACGAATTAATTTATTATTAGTAACAAAAATAGAAAATTTTATGAAAAATATAGATTAAGCATAAAATTGTAAATTAAAACTGCATTCTATAATCTATGGATCTAGGAGTAAATTTATAAAAAAAAATATGAAAAAGAAACAATTCCACACCATTCAAAAACTTCTGATTCTCCAATACATTGAGTAAGAACGGTATGTTGGTTTTAACGCCACGTATACGGAACTCCCTCAACGCTCTGTTCATCTTGGCTGCTGATGCTGATAAATCTTGAGCGTGGGATATTACCTTGAAGTAGGAAAAAAAGTATTTTATTTAATACAGTATTAAAAATATATTATTAATTGTTAATTGCCTGTACATACAGATTAACTGTAGTTACGACGACAGTAGTAAGGTCTATGGGTCGTAGTAGCTGCCCTGAAATTAGGGTTTTTGAACTTTTGCGCATTTGACTTTAATATAAATGCGCAGCTATCTTAGCTAGCTTCTGGGCGGTTACGACCCCCACAACCATACGTTATAATGTTTTTTATACAAAAACATTTGTAAAAATTTGAAACAGCTATTTCAAATATCTAAGTCAGTATAATTAACCTTTTAAGTCCATTAAGAGAATATCTTTCATTACAGCTTAATTTACACATAAAATCTCCAAAATTCTTAAATGAGTTGTTTAAATGTTGTAAATATATATGTAATTCTAATAAAAGATTTGTCAGTCTTATTAAAATTCATTGTACACTAGTTAAATAATAGATTCAAGTTTTTCCCATTTTCCTAACCTTCCTGATGATAGAATAAATAAATTATTTATATTATAAAATTTACATTTCAATGAACTTACTTTCACAAGTAAAGAATCATAGTAGGGTGATATAATAGCGCCTGCATAAGTTGAAGCGGAGTCAAGTCGGATACCCATGCCTTCACCGGATCTAGAAAATAAAATATCTTTATATGATATGATATTTTTATATGAATTAAAAATTATGTTAAGTAGCTTAAGCATAGCTTTATTTAAGTATGTCTTTTTTCAATCTAGAAACCATGAAATCCTTATATACTTCTATAGGTTCTCATTTATTACAAATTTTATAATTAGCATGCAATACAATATGATTCCATTCTACTTTTATAACAAAATAATTTAATATTTCATTACTACACGAATATTTATTATTCATATAATTCAAGCCGATAATGTTGTTGTCCCATCAAAATTATGCTAGGCTAAAGATGAGCCCAGACAAACAAAAAGACAGACAAACAGACAAAAAAACAGATAAACAGACAAAAAAACAGACAAACAGATAAAAAAAAAATCTTTTAAAATTAAACAATTTGTTTGCGTTTAAGTATGGTACAATGTAAAAAAAATCTATTTAGACTTGAAAAATCAGGGTTATTTTTAAAGCATAGAGACTCAATTTTATTAATATATACAGTTTAATTAATATCAAAATTATTACCTAAACACTTCAATCCTGCCCGTACTGGGCTGGAAGTTGTTGGCCGGATCTTCAGTAGTCACCCTACATTGTATCGCGTATCCTTGAGTTTTGATGTTATCCTGCGTCAATCCCATTTCCGGTAGAGTCATTCCCTCGGCAACTCTAATTTGTGACTGCACTAAGTCTATACCGGTCACTTCTTCTGTTATTGTGTGTTCTACTTGCAGCCTGTAAAATTAAGTTTGTTAAATAAAAAAGTATTTAAATTTTGTTCCGAATGAACGGAGTATATAATTAAAGAAAAGTGGACTTAAGTTTTTTTGATATATTTTAGAGTTAAGAGGAAGTCGTTTGATTCACAGTCATTTTGAACATCTTATGCTTTTTTTTCATATCTTTTTTTCTTCATAAAAGTTAAAAACTTAGTTAAATTAAGTATATTTAAAGATCCTTAATGTGGAATAATACTTTAAAATGTAAAAATATATATTATATTCCGATATACCTTATTATTTAAAACTTTTTGCCAGTTTCTTAAAAATTTTAATTTTATGAATAAGCTTCATAATTATGTTATATTTGTAAACTATCAACAATCTAATTTAAACTCAAAAAATACCTAGCATTAACTTCAATGAAGTAGAAGTTGCCTTTATCGTCAAGTAGGAACTCCACAGTGCCCGCGTTCTCATACCCGACGTGCCTCGCCAAGTGTACCGCGCAGTCGGTCATCCTTTGACGGGTCTGTTATATTAATAATCTTTGTAAGTATTATATTCCGCATATAGCAGATAAGGTTGAAGAAGAATCCGTAGTGTTAAGTTATTATACTGTCGTCCACAAGCACCGTCCAGTGAAATTGCATGTTACGCGGCGGAACTCAACGCCGCGCTTTGTCTTGTTACGTACCAGAACGATTAGATAAAAATTTATTCCTCAGAGTGGGAAACGAATCCAGAACCGTCGTATCTGTCCTTATAAAATGGAACCGTCGATATTCAATAAATATGTTAGCATTAGAATTAGAAAATATATACATAAAAAAACAATAACCTCAGGATCCAATCTCGGCGCGGGCGCGATCTCAACAACTTTCTGATGGCGCCGTTGCACTGAACAGTCTCTTTCGTAGAGATGCACCACATTACCAGCTTTGTCACCTGACAAAATCATTTATTGTAAATATATTTTTGTTATTGTCTTTTAGTTTCATACTATAACTCGCATATAGCAGGACTGAAGGGACCTAGTGTTACAAAAGTCCTTTCTTCACTTTCCCCAAGATATCAACACGAATGATAGAAATTTAAATATATACATTCCCCCAAATTGGAAACGACCTCGAAATCATTCCATTTATATTCAGGCACTATCCCAGTGCGACACTATAGCACCAACTTCAACGCACTCTGGACAAAAATCATTAAATTTACTGACTGATTTATTTATCCTTCACGAAAATCTAACATAAACTGGACTGGATTGTTTTGATTCCCCTCCTTAAGTTCTCGTACGTGTTAGGAACTCGGGCAGATTGCTGGAAACAGAGTGTCTAAACACTAGGTCCTCTCTGCCTACACTACCATATGTTAAATTAAAAATATAAGTAGAAAAAATGGTCGAAAAAAAACTAAATTAAATAAGACAATTAAATGTTCATATCACCGTAAAGGTTATTAACATGTAATTAGGTCAATTTTACCGTTATCAGTCAAGGCTATTTAGTTAGTATCTTTAGGATACCTACACAAATTGCGTAAGCTTTTTGTTAAGATTTCAAATAAAAAATCTTATAAAAACTGTGATGATAAAGTGAGCTGTGTTTTTTTATTGAGTGATTGTTGCTGATTTGAGTGGGAATCGAACCCACAACCATATTGCTACAACCATACTAATAATAATAGAGAAATATCCAGATATACAAGACCGGAACCCGCAGCTTTACTCGCCTAGTCTACACAGTGTTAGTTGTTCTGCTATTTTCCTTATAGATAGGTAAGCAAACAAGAATATCTTTATTATGAAATATCATATTAAAAATATTTTATTATTTTAGCTTAAATTTTCTAGTATGTAGGTATTACACATACATATAAGCGTATCTAAATATATTTTCTGGGGGAGACCTGGACTTTAGCTTTGAACAGATATGTTGTTTTTTTTTTAAATTTGGGCACAGACCAGCCACCCCCCCCCCCCCCCTTCCTACCCCCATGCACATACACCTTTTCTCTTGAATCAATCACAGTTTTAACTAATAACGTAAAAGGTACACGCATAAACAGTATGGATATCGACTTTGTTTAATACCACATAAAAAATCCAATTAAAATTGTTTCCACGTCTAAATCAATCAACTTACCTAATAACTGCACTTCAATGTGCCTTGGCCTTTCAATAAATCTCTCTATGAACATAGATCCGTTACCGAAGGCCCCCAACGCTTCTGAAGAGGCTCTTTCGAAGGAGGAAGCCACTTCACTCATCTCTCTCACTACTCTCATTCCGCGGCCTCCACCGCCATATGCCGCCTGAAAGATCAAAAAATACGTTTAGCCATATTAAGACACGACGGGAACATCGCGATTTTAAGATAAAATTATTTAAGTGTTTAGCCTATATTCACACATGAACCTCCTATCCATACTTATATTATAAATTCGAAAGTAACTCTGTCTGTCTGTCTGTCTGTCTGTCTGTCTGTCTGTCTGTCTGTGCCGCAATCAGGGCCAAACCGCTAATTCAATTGTAATAAAATACTCATACAGAGATACTTGAGGGTCTTCGGATGAACATAGGTTACTTTTTTTTCTCATATTTGTAATATTGTCGATATATATTAATATATTAAAATATTTTTCAATTTGACAGGCAATTTATTCCGCCATGTTAATAACAACCGACCGTTGCTAAGCAACGGTTTGCAAAGTTTATTTGTTGTTATAAGCAAACGTCACCCAAAATGAGCTTGCTTAACGCATACATGGCGTGCGCCGACTCAACCTTATGAGATACATAAAAATAATGTTTTAGAAAAATATTGTCCTTTAAATAATGTTTAAAAAAGTCCGCGATACACATACCATATTTATCTCTGAAGCTTGAGCAAAGTAACAGAGTAACAACAAGTAACCATTTTAATTAATTTACTTTATATTTATCGGGTTTTTGTTGTATGTATTTTCTATAATTTGATATTGATCCTTATGAAAATGGATATAATAGTCACTTTTAGCATTTCATCTAGATTGAAATTATAGTTCACTGTATAACATTCTAATAAATAATTAAGGAGATGGAGGATGTCACTGATTCGAAATAACCTAGCATACGACCGGCATAGTATGACCGACGCGAACGGGCAGATGACTATGACGGTTTTGTAAATTTTCATACATTTTCGAACTACTGTTAATTTTTATGTAATTACTAGCGGACCCGGACGCGGCTTCGCCCGCTTAAACTTTACGAATGCTTATTAAGATGAATGCTTATATAAGATATATTTTTTGGAAATTGTTTGTGAAAATATGTAACTAATTTAAATAAAAAAAATATAAGTAAACGTAACCATAGTAAAATATTAATAAAAAAACTAAACAATACCAGCTACATTATTAATAATTTTATCTCTTTCTGTCTTTCTATTTCCCCGAGCTAATATCCAGAATAACTGAACTAATTTTTATTGGACTTTCAGTGATCGATTTTACTGATTTACCCGGGAAAAATCTTTTTACTCGTTTTCCTTGCGCGCGTACATAGATACTATATGAAATAACTAAAGTCCTTTCTACATTAAATATGATAAGTTTTGCGAGCAATATCAAATAAAATCCCAGAAAACTAAAACCACAATTTATTAAGTGTATAACAACGGTATAGATAACCATCCAACCAAGATGAAATAACCAACAATTCTCTCTTTAATACTTAAATAATATTATACCGATGCCGCGCAGGGCCGCAACTTACACCACACCAAGAAATTTATGAAAATCTAACTAATCTGCTCCTCGAATAAGCGAAGAACCAAAGAAAAGTATAAATTAATTATAAACAGCAAATAATTACATAAAAATTAACAGTAGTTCGAAAATATATGAAAATTTACAAAACCGTCAAAGTCATCTGCCCGTTCTCGTCGGTCATACTATGCCGGTCGTAGGCTAGGTTATTTCGAATCAGACATCTCCTTAATTATTTATTAGAATGTTATACAGTGAACTATAATTTCAATCTAGATGAAATGCTAAAACTGACTATTATATTCATTTTCATAAGGCTCAATATCAAATTATAGAAAATACATACAACAAAAACCCGATAAATATAAAGTAAATTAATTAAAATGGTTACTTGTTGTTACTGTGTTACTTTGCTCAAGCTTCAGAGATAAATATGGTATGTGTATCGCGGACTTTTTTAAACATTATTTAAAGGACAATATTTTTGTAAAACATTATTTTTATGTATCTCATAAGGTTGAGTCGGCGCACGCCATGTATGCGTTAAGCAAGCTCATTTTGGGTGACGTTTGCTTATAACAACAAATAAACTTTGCTTTTTGCAAACCGTTGCTTAGCAACGGTCGGTTGTTATTAACATGGCGGAATAAATTGCCTGTCAAATTGAAAAATATTTTAATATATTAGTATATATCGACAATATTACAAAAATGAGAAAAAAAAGTAACCTATGTTCATCCGAAGACCCTCAAGTATCTCTGTATGAGTATTTTATTACAATTGAATTAGCGGTTTGGCCCTGATTGCGGCACAGACAGACAGACAGACAGACAGACAGAGTTACTTTCGAATTTATAATATAGGTATGGATTTGCTGTTTATAATTAATTTATACTTTTCTTTGGTTCTTTGCTTATTCGAGGAGCAGATTAGTTAGATTTTCATAAATTTCTTGATGTGGTGTAAGTTGCGGCCCTGCGCGGCATCGGTGTAATATTATTTAAGTATTAAGGAGAGAATTGTTGGTTATTTCATCTTGGTTGGATGGTTATCTTTAACGTTGTTATACACTTAATAAATTGTGGTTTTAGTTTTCTGGGATTTTATTTGATATTGCTCGCAAAACTTATCATATTTAATGTAGAAAGGACTTTAGTTATTTCATATAGTATCTATGTACGCGCGCAAGGAAAACGAGTAAAAAGATTTTTCCCGGGTAAATCAGTAAAATCGATCACTGAAAGTCCAATAAAAATTAGTTCAGTTATTCTGGATATTAGCTCGGGGAAATAGAAAGACAGAAAGAGATAAAATTATTAATAATGTAGCTGGTTTTGTTTAGTCTTTTTATTAATACTATGGTTACGTTTACTTATATTTTTTTTATTTAAATTAGTTACATATTTTCACAAACAATTTCCAAAAAATATATCTTATATAAGCATTCATCTTAATAAGCATTCGTAAAGTTTAAGCGGGCGAAGCCGCGTCCGGGTCCGCTAGTTTTTTTAATAAAAATATACACTAAAATGAGTTTACCCTATATTCAGACACGGCGGAAACCCCGTGATTTTAAAATCGCGTATCAACCGCGCTGGACATATTTACGTATTTGATTATCGTCGTAATAGTTCAGAAGTAGTCAAGCGGGTAGACTCCACAAATTCTAGAAAATAGAAACGCGCGGTAACCGTGCGTTTTTGCTACTATGGTATGGAGCCTGTAGGCATGGTTCAGTTGCGCAGCGGACACCGCAGAGTTCGTGCGACACTACAACAAAACTAAAAACCACAACTGTTTATTAACCACAGCTATGTGAATACGTACTACAATTTTGTGGTTCATATTTGCTCATTTTTGTAACCGCGTGTCTGAAAATGCCCTTAATGTATTACAGTACGACCGATGAGTTGTGGTGTGTAATTTATTGTTCAGAAAGCCTAACTTCAAGCCAGCCACGACATATCGGCGTTATTCGTACGAGTACGTCCTATATGAAAATTATAAATAAGTAAATTTCTTACAAGAACTTAGAAATCATGAAGATTTTTTAAATGGAAGTTTTAAGAAATCCATATTTTTATTGTAAATATTATTTTAGAATAACATTCTTATAGTCAGCATAATATACATTTGTATAGATACAAAAAGAAGAATATTTCTTGCGTACAATATGTTCATACATAAGTACATATATTTAAATGTTAATTTTCTAAATAAATGGCAACTTTATTGTGAATAGTAGAACTATAGGTAAATATCATAATGACCTATTCCATTGTTCTTATGTAAAATTATTTAAGTTTTACGCTAAAGTTGCAAACTTAATTGGGTACTTTATAAAACAAACAATTTCGATGTAATATTATTAAATATTTTACCTTGAAGATGACAGGAAGGCCGTGTTGTTTACAGAACTCTAGTGCCTCTTCTTTAGTAGTAATTGGTCCGTCGGTACCCGGTACAATTGGCACCTCTGATAAAGAAAAACATAAATGTTAAATCATTGTATAACACAAATGTAATATGTGCGTATGTTTGTTCTACTTTCACGCCAAAACTACTAAACTGATTTAGATGAAACTTTAGAGTAATATAGCTTATATATAATACATCAGCATAGGCTACAATTTACGTAAAGATTTAATTGTAATTTCGCTATAATGCATTATACATGAACCTTTTAAATAAAATATTAAAATATTTATTTCATGTATATGTCGGGAACGGAGTGTCTTAATACTAGGTTCCCTCCACCTACTCTGCTATGTGCGGGATACAGCGTGAAGCTGATTTAATTTTTCTTATTTATTTCTTTTTACCTTTAAATGTAAAACTGTATAAAATACACATAAAATAATACAAATAACATACTAGCTTCGATAGCGGCCTTCCTCGCAGCCACTTTGTCCCCCATCTGTTGTACAACAATGGGAGATGGTCCGATGAACCGGAGTCCAGCATTTATTACCGCCTGTGCAAAATCTGATCTAAAATACAAAACAATTATTATTTAAGGAATGAAAGAGTATAAATTTGAAAATTCTTGTTGTCCTGTTTTCTCCTTTGTATATAGCCAGACAGAAAAAAAGAAAATATAATTATCCTTTGGGCCATCATGGTGCAGTCGAATAGCGTCCGTTCCGTATCCAAAGGATAAACAGAACTCTATTACTAAGATTCCGCTGTTGTCCGTCGGTCTGACACCAGGCTGATCTCATGAACAATGATTGTAATACAGTTGAAATTTTCACAAATAATGTATTTAGGTTGAGCTACGATTAGTAAAAAAAGTTAATGAGGCTCTCATACATTCTTTTTACATATTTTTATAGATAGATTAGACCGGGAACTATTTGTGTGCGATTCTTCCGTCCGGAGTCCGATTACTCCTCCACCACTTCACACGCAATAACTAGAATGAAGGTGAAAATTGGAAAACGGAGGGTCATGACAGTATCGGGCCTTCCACCGAGTAGTCGTAGTAGTATGCGCGAGCGATCCTGCGGCATCTCATTTTGGTGGAGAGGGTTTCCGCTGGGTTTTAGTGGGTAGGAACGGTTTCTCACCGTTGAGTCACACAGTACCGCTCATCCGTAAGGCACGCCTTTCGTATGAGCAGTCTGCGTAAATGCATTTCCCGGCGAGAAAAAAAAGGGTGACAGTATGACGTTAGGGAAACGACCTAAATCGAAATATTATCCAACCTGAACTTTAAGTTGACGAATCAAAATTTTTAAATAATACTTTATGCAATCGATTACAAATACAATAGTAGTAGTAGTAAACGTCAGTGTTGTTGTATAAATTATACTATGTAAATTAATTATGTTGGTTTTCCTTCTAATACATACATTCATCGTTTTTTTTTAATAGTTAACGTGTAGTAAGTATGTGAGATTATTAGCCACGTCTTAAGTTGTAGGTTAACTTAAAAAAAACAGTTATAAAAAGAGAAATTGCAAAGCCGTTTTTAATTAAATAAATTGCTTATTAAAAAAACAAACGATTTACCTTTTTTCTACCAACATCTTGTTATTAATTGTTAATTAGAAGTCATTGGCGTTAAATAATACGAGTTAAACAATGTTATTAAGTCAGAAGGCTTTTGAAATGAATTTGATTTTTACTTTTTCAATACATATGTTAAATTCAGAAATTTGACCTAATCATGGAGCAGTTGAACGTGTCTATTTGAATATATGATTTTGAGAAATAATTTATATTTGTTTAGGGGAAAAATATAACCTATACGTAGATCACAAAGTAGATTCCTCTTTTTGGTTAGATTACATATATTAAAAAAACAAATTTAAGTTGTCATAGCGTGCGTACGTAGCTTCCTTGACGTCAGAGGCGGTAGCAAAGTCCAACGCAATATACAATACTAAACAGCTAGTACCTGCTTAGTATCGAAGGCAAGCATAGTGATTTTTCCCTCAATTCAAATTATTTGCTATTTCACATTTCATTTTGCCTTTATTATGATACGTAAATAGTAATTTACCTTTCGGAGAGTAGGCCATAACCAGGATGTACAGCATCCACATCATTTTCCTTTGCGACTCTGATGATTTCTGGGATGCTTAAATATGCTTCTACTGGTGGTAGTCCTTTGCCTACCACATATGACTCGTCAGCTTTTTGTCTAAAAATAATATAAAGTAAAGAATAAATAATAATGATAATAATAAATATTTTTATTTTTATTCTACTACTTGAAGCTGTAGGTATATCCCGCACATAATTCCCGCACATAGCAGGGTAGGCAGATAGAACCCAGGAGCCTAGTATTAAGACACTTCTGTTCCCCGCTATTATTATTATTTTTCTAAAATTATATTTTTCTCATATGTCAGAAACATAAAATGTATTAAAACTCTATATTGTTACAAGATAACTTTTTTTATTATACTATTCAAATACGTGAGCATCTGTATCTTAGAATTTAAAAAATGCATAGTTTTATTATTATGTTTATGTAAATATTGCTACAATTGTTTGCCTTGATAACATTACGGTATCAGGTTATCTCAATATTAGACAAAATATACAAAAAGTAATAAACAAAACAAAGTGAATCAAAGTGCAAAGTCAAATCTACTTAATACAAGTGCGCACATCAGATAAACATTTTTTATCTTAGGTATTTTTAATTAAAAAAATAAATCAGCTTCCCACTGTATTCCGCACACAGCAGGGTAGGCAGAGGGAACCTAGTGTTAAGACACTCCCATCAACACTTTCTGCCGAATTCTGGAGGCACTGCGTGTTGAGAGGCAGAACTCAACGACGCGCTTTGTTGTTGTCGAGGACACCAGAGCGAATAAATGGAAATATAAATTTAAGTAAACATTTCATCTCCTCGAGTCCCCACTCGAGGAGATGAAATCGAAACCACAAGCAGTCGGTTTTACAGTCACACCTCGTGCCGCTGCGCCATGACTGGCCTTGTTTTTAATTGTTAAAAATAAATTGCCTGCATGTTGATCTAGTACTCAATGGTTGCGACTGCTAAATCAATTTTATTAGATGAAGCTAAAGATAAAAAAGATATCTATATACATTGTTTATAAGGCCGTCGTGGCGAAGGGGCACAAGGATGTGACTAACGCAACGATTGTGGATTCGATCGCCATTAGGGGAAATGAACAATCATTTATTAATATTTTTATTTCTTCGCTCTGGCATTAAGCCACTTAACAGACAATGCCTTGAAAAATTCGGCGGAAAGTGGGTAACAGAATGTCTTAACACTAGGTTCCCTCTGCCTTCCTTGCTATGTGCGAGATACAGCGTGATTATTTTTTAAATATATACATTGCTTATACATTTTTAATTACCACAGCGTAGGTAGTAAATAGTCAGAAATATCGGTTTTATGTATTGGCGGTACAAATGTTACCGTAATAGAATAACAAGTACTTTATACATAAGTTAACAGTATAATGATAACAAGGTAACGTAATACGCATGCGTGTGGTATCATAATGAAATACTTCTCATTATATCTATTAGACTGAGGGCTATTTGAATTGTTCCAAGTAAACTGATACATATTTGTCGTTTTGCTTAAAAATACTTTGCATACTGTGAGTTGAGTCGTGTCCCAGCGTGTGGTCCAGTCGTGGCGCAGCGGCACGAAATGTGACTGTAAGACCGACTGATTGTGGGTCGAACCCACAATCAGTCAGTCTTACAGTCCCCACTCGGAGGATATGAAATATCTTGAGTTTGCTTATTTTTGACATTTTCAATGAAATATTTGTAAGAGGATTGCTTATTTTTGATGACATAGGAGAGGAGGGGGTCAATAATTGCAAAAAAATGCCCGTGCCCGGGATAGCCAGGGCAGTTCTTAAACGTTACATGCGTCTCTTCTGATGACATACCCGTTCCAAGCCCGCAAGCGTCTCTCCATTTCCACCATCTTATCTACTATGACTCACGTTGCCCACCACAAGTATTTTCATTTTGTTGTGAGTATTTTTTGTTAATGTTTTTTGACGGCCCAACAGAACAGTAGTAGTAATTTATCAACAAAAAAAATTATACATGTATATTATTTTATTTAAATGTATTTTATACAAGTATGTAAGAATGTAACAATTGTTAAATTATATATTTCTGGGAATACTTAAAACTAACTTTAACAATAAAAATATCATTATCTCATAATATATTACTTTTACGATATCTATAAAATAGTTCAAAGTTTGGCAAGTTTGCAAACAGTTGCTTTTTTCAAACTAATGATTTAGTGATTATTTTAATGTTTACAATAATACAATGGTAGTAACCATTCATTCATTTATTTCTTTCCGGGACAGAGAGAAACTTTACAAATTACATTGTTTTTTACAGCGACTTTAAATTTTTGTAGTGGAATATTTAAAATTAATACTATTTTATATTATAAGCTTTAAATTACACAGAAATAAATTTAAAAGATAAATATGTAAGAAATTTCCATATTTTTCAAATTTAATGGATGATAAAATAACTTATCGCCATAATAAAGTGTCAGTTAATAAAAGTCTTGTAAAAAGATTACAATTATATATAAAACCCATAATACTAATTGTCTTACAATTATCATTTCCTATCGTAATTATATTAAATTGAAATGTGATAAGAATGTTACGTTGATTGACAAAGTTTAACCAGTGTTCATGTGAATATTTTAATGGTTTACTTTCAGTTTCTATCTGATATTTATTTTCTCTTTTACGGAAAATTTTACTTCAAATTCGAAAGATTTCTCTCCTAAATATACATGATGTCAAAGTACCCCGCTAGGGATAAAGCGTGAAGTTAGTTTAGTTTAGTTTTTTAGTTTAAATATACATTTTGTAATGTGAATCAGTATTATTAAGTAAGCAAAGACCTACATTCGACATGAAACACTGTAAAAATTCTGCTGCAAGAAACTTATACTGCCATACGTATATCAGATCATGTGAATTGTTTTTTTTTATAATTACTTTTTAAATATTTTACAAAGAATAAATCAATAAATACACACAATAAAAATCTAAAAAAAATACTATTTTAAAAACTTTGATCTAAAATCCCGTAATTCCAATTCTATTCACTGAAAAATTTTAAGACGTTGTAACTTATGAGTGACACATGACAGGGCGCACCCACAGAGCAAAAAAGGCGTTCAAGTGAAAAAGAGAAAGTATTAAAGGTTTATTCCGTAAGTTGTAATATTTATTTATATCAAGATGCAAAATTAAGAGTGAGCTTCAACGTTGGGTGTTCGAAATAAAATAATAGCCATTTTATACTTAATTTCTTTTGTTATTAATTCTTACCTGTGCATCTGAAGGCGGTCCTGCTCGCTGTAAATAGCGACAGACCGAATGCCCAGTTCCGTACATGCTCTGAACACCCTGATTGCTATTTCTCCTCTATTTGCTACTAGAACACTTCTGATCGGCTTGTAATCTACTGTTTTTGAGTCCTGTTGAAAGAAAATTAATGTAAGCATTACCATATTAAAGGCAATACAAAAATGTATAAGAGTAAAAATGATAAATGAAGGCAGAGGGAACCTAGTGTTAAAACACTCCGTTCACCGCTTTCTGCCGAATTCTAGAAGCATTGCGTATTGAGTAGCAGAACTCAACGCCGCGCTTAGCCTCGACAGCAGAGCGAAGAAATGGAAATATAAATTTAAGAAAATATTTCATCTCCTCGAGTGGGGATCGAACCAGTCGGTTTTACAGTGACACCTCGTGCCGTTGCGCAACGACTGGTCTCTATATCATTTTTTAACATTTTTAAAGTATTATTCTACACTTAAGACGGACGATTTTAGACGGTTTCCAAAAAGGCGCGAGTACAAATACCGCTACGTTCAAATTTTTTAAACGTTTTCTTAATAAGTGTGTAATATCATTTTACTGCTTCATATTTATAAAATTTTAAAGTAACGGACTGTTCCGCCTGTGCTTGTGCAAGTTAAGTTTGTGTAGTAAGTTACTGGTATCATTTAATGATTTTAGAGTTATTTTAATTTAGACAATGTGGTGAGAAAATATTTTAGCGTCAAAAATAAATTGGACAATTTAAACATTACTTACATTGTTATCGACATAATAAAATCGGAACGCCATGATCTATGAACTGTAGTAATGATTTTTTAATTTTTATTAATGTATGCATTGCTTTTTTCATAATTAACATTCAAAACCTTTATTATTAAAAAATATATATATATTAAATATATTTTTTAAGTATTATTTTAATCAAAAGGTAAATAAAATTTTACTAATTTATTAACTTATGTTGAAACAACTTAGATTGTAATTTATAGATATATTAAATGATTTAAAAAATCAAAAGTAAATTGAAAACTGTTCATAATTTTCTGATTTGATTTCATATGATTTAGTACTAAATTTGACTCGGTCTGTTTACAAAGCGATATGGCATTTTAATATTTTATAATTAAGTAAGTACTATTTAAACCATCTGATATAAATACTTGGATCTGATAGAGGTTAAATTATTTAAGAAATATTTTATATTCATAACATTATATTATTCTTAATAAAAAGAATATTGAGTAGGTATGTATGATAAAGTAAAAAGATATGTAGTATGAGATTTAGGCAAGGTCATTTTAAATTGTTATTTAAAATAGTTTGTGTACGATGTACGAGGTCACAATATTTAATAGTTAAGTAAAGATATTTATACGATATGTACTTATTGTCTGTTTAAATGAAAAATAATCACAGATATAAATCAGTATTCAATCAGGTAAAAGAAAAAATAATATATTTAAACTTAAAATATATTTAAACTGTCATAAGGTATTATACTAAAAAGCCTTTGCGATGCAGTGGATAATAAAAATATCTGTCCTTTTTTCGACGTTCAATTAATTTACGATAAAAAGATTTAAGGTAAATAAGAAGCAACGTGACTATCCTTCACCTATTTAAATAAAATAAAATAGTGCGAAGTGAACCGTAAACGAAGAAATCAGTAACGTGACATTTATTTTTTATCTGTGGCAAAGGCGAAAACTTAATAAAAAATCATTACTGTCAATTATTAATTAATAGTAATATTAACATAGTAATAGTCACTCCATTCTATTTACTGTGTTTTGCATTAAACGAATGAAAAGCTTATATATATAAAAAAAAATAATTGGAATTTGAATTCACAACCTTCGTATATGGTACATTGATGCTTGGTATCACTGTGCTATGTAAGTAAAGATAAGGCAAAATATATAGTTTTAATTGTTTGATATTTACTTACTGTGGCCGCTGTTCGGTTTCTTGCGCAACTCCATACTTGCAAGTGATTCGCGGTCGCTCTTAGAGCGTATCTTGCTTTTAAAATTTGCATATTTATAAATATAAATAATAAATAAAAATATTTAACAAACACTAAGTACTTGCTTTATCACAATAAAGTTACTATCTATTTCATTTTTTAACAATAATAATATTTATATAAAAAAATGACTAGATCGGTTCGTTTCGTGAGGTCTCGCTTGATAGTGAATCTGAAACAAGAAGATAAATATAATAAATTAAAATTAAATTAAATTAGCTTCACGCTGTATCCCGCACACAGCAGGGTAGGCAGAGGGAACCTAGTGTTAAGACACTCCGTTCCCCACTTCCTGCCGAATTCTGGAGGCATTGCGTGTTGAGTGGCAGAACTCAACGCCGCGCTTAACCTCGACACCAGAGCGAAGAAATGGAAATATAAATTTAAGTAAATATTTCATCTCCTCGAGTGGGGATCGAACCCACAACCAGTCGGTTTTGCAGTCACACCTCGTGCCGCTGCGCCACGACCGGCCTCAATCTAAATGTAAATATAATAAATTCATAAAATAACTTAAGTAAGTTACTTAAAAAAAATGTCATAATTATTGTGTGCATGAGCACAAGCGCGTTGAGTTCCTCCACTCAAAACGCCACGTCTCCCGAATTAGATAGAGAGTGGGGAACGGAAATGTCTTAATGAAAGCAGAGTACCTTAACACCAGATTCCCAAATGCTGCAACACTGCTATGTGTTAAGTATAACGTAAAGTTAAAAAAAGTTAAGTTAATTTTAACCTTTCTTCAACAAATGACATGCAAATATTGTTTAGGTACTTATCTTTATATATCAACGTGTCAATGATTTTATAGGAAAATGATTAATTATTTATTATTTAATTTTTAATAATTAATCATCTCTGCTAAAAATAAAGATAAGTAGGTATGACCTATTTAATAAATTTTCCTTTTACTCAAAAAAAAATATTTGAATTACACAGTTTATAAGAAACTTTAATCGCCTCTAATTATATCGTGTCAAATAAAGACAATAAGTGATTTTATCTCTTTATTTTTTGATAGATTTTATACAGACTTTATTTTTTGTATGTCCACGTCAATCCTTTTTTTATTAAAGCTATTATTTTTACTAAATTGAATAGTTACATCTTACTGAAATTCAACATTCAATTAAGCTTTTCTTTAAGAAATACAATATATTCATATAGAGGGCCTAATAATAATCATTTTTGGGGCTGATTATTTTTTAACACAATATGTAAACGCGACTTTTTTCGATTAATTAAAGGATCTAACTGAAAACTCAGTTATCATGTTACCAAATCATATAACGTATAAGTCTCTATGTGACATAGTTACCACAATACCTAACTTACTATCATTCGTAATGATCAGTTGTTATCTTAGTCTCATTATTAATCAATTTTATAACTAAAATATGAAAAAAATATTATATATTGTTATTTAGCATAATACGCGTAAAATAGCCAATGTGGTACATTGGCCTTTTTAAAGCGTTTTAGAGAACAATAAATATAACAAAAACTAACGTATAAGGGCCATTGTGCAGTAAAAAAAATACTAGGATAAATATAAATGAAATACTACGGTATATATATAGAGGATAGTTGTTTTAGCTGATAAGCAAAGTTTCATTTTCTTCGGATGTACCAACATAAAATTATAGCAAATTTAAACTTTGGAAGCCTCTCCTGTAAAGTTGTGATTTAGCGCTTTGGCCCTTATACTTAGGAGCCATCGATATCCTTGTTACAACTTATTTTTTTTTTCATGTTTTTAAGGAGATTTTTACAAATTTCCGCTACCCAACGGTTTACAGGTTAAAAGACTTAAAATTATCGCTTGGAAAGAGAGAATACTATTTTTTAAATATTTTTATCATTTTTAGTGTTATTCCGTTTAACGTTTTTGATTCAACGTAGGTGATGGTGTACCTTAGTTGGCACTACTTCAGAAAAGGCCCCACTTTCAAGTTAGTAAGTATGCATTCAATCTTAACTACATATTAGACTATTAATCCTCAAAAATTTCAGGTTTGCTAAAATGACCTAGGTCTGGGGGCCCTGGGATAGTCTAAGGTGAATTGATATTGACACGTTTGAAAACTATAACTAAAGAAATATGTAAATTTAAAGTTAATTTTAATTTAGAATTATTACAAGAGCAATAATATGGAGGAAATTCGTACGTAATTTTATAATTTACAAAAATAAACTGTCACTCAACAATCAATCTAAATGTACCACTCTCTATATTCTATACGATAGGAGTTTGGCCGATAACAATACTAATTTGGATAAGTTATTTACCTTTATTTCTGTTTGTGACTGATAATATATATGTAATCAAATATCATAATCTATATCTTTTATTATTTAATTAGCACAAAAATATTAGATTGATAGGTATTATCTTCTGTTATTAGTGCCAGCTTAACATTAAAATGTACAGCAGTGGTTTTGTCAGAAATAATGTAGTTTTCGCCCGTTAAGACATCACTAGTTTAGACATTCAACTTAAATAACTGAATCTAGTTATTACGATTTAACTATCAAGATTTTTTAAAATTTAGATATGGTATATAGGTAAGGGATTTTTTTTTCAACTTATTTATTTATGCCTCAAAATTAATATTCTGGAGGCATTGCGAGTTGACTGGCGAAACTCAACGCAGCGCTTTGCCTCGACACCAGAACGAAGAAATGAAAATATAAATTTAAATAAATATTTCATTTCCTCGCGTGGGGTCGAACCCACCACCAGTCGCGTTTACATTCACACACTTACACCCCTACGCTACGGCTGACTTCTAATATAATATATAATTTTAATGCAATCTCAGTTTTATTAACTCAAGTTTATATAGTCCGAGGTTTTAACTGGAGTTGGAAAGGCGCCGACCCTGACCTGTTGGTTGACGTGTGCCAATGCCGGCCATCGAACTCGAACTAGTAATATCTAATATTCATATAAAGATTATTGACCGTCTAAAATTTGCATAATATCATTATAGATCAGTGATCTTAATACTATAGAAAACATTGGCGAGATAAGAATAACATTTTTTTTAATATATTTTCAAAAATAAATTCAAAATTTTAAGATTTTATTAAAACACTAATATTTGTGTCAAGGTCTTCTTTATTTCAGAGCGAATCCTGGACGCAACAGTATCTAATCATTGCTGTTCATTTCTATGCTGTTAAAAGTTGTGGTGTGGTGGTAATTATCTGGAGCCAATCCTAGGTAGAATGGGGTCATGCTTATATACTCTATAAGAACACATTATATAAATAAATAATAAGAATGCATTATAAAACTTGCAAAATGAACTTTGGATAGAAGCAAGCGTGTTAATTTAGCTTTAAATAGATTCAATCCCTAGAAGCTAAAATAACTAGCATAAAAAAAATGAAATTTAATTTAAAAGTCATTGATATAAAGAAGTTATAAATATTTTAAACAATGTTCGACTTACTTAAAATAATACAATTTTCATGATTCAAATAAGTAATCATCAATCACTCTTTTTTTTGTAAACAAATCATAATAAATAAACCAAAATCAGCTTCACGCTGTATCCCGCACACTGCAGGGCAGGCAGAAGGAACCCAGTGTTAAGACACTCCGTTCGCCACTTTCTGCCAAATTCTGGAGACATTGCGTGTTGAGTGGCAGAATTGAACGCCGCGCTTAAACTCGACACCAGAGCGAAGAAATGGAAATATAAATTGAAGTAAATATTTCATCTCCTCGAGTGGGGATCACACCACAACCAGTCGGTTTTACAGTCACACTTCGTGCCCCTGCGCCACGACTGGCCTCATACTTTATCGATTTTTAACACCCTTCCGACTAAGACTGGCTGGCTTTTCAGTTTTCTTTAAAATAGATAACAATACTTGTATAAATAAAGAAATCTGTTTTTAAGAAGCATGAAATTTTAAATAAATTTAAGATATCTTTAAAATTACAAAAAGAAATATTTTACATTGTTATCGGTTAGTCACGAACAACAAAATTGTATTATGATCTATAAATAAAGACTTCAATAGAAGGGGAAAATCATTTGCGGTCGCATGATTCTGATTGATATAAGATGAGACGAATATAGAAACTAATCGAAAAGTATATTATTTTTACTCTTAGAGCATTCACAACATAATTGTATAGACTTTTGTATCGACAATAATATTTTTACATTTATGTTTGTTTATTAGCTTAGTTGAGGAAAACTGCACTAACAACATTTATGATTGTTGAATGGGTTTTATATTGTAAAGTAATTATTAGTTTTAATTATTATTAACAAATATCAATTGTATCATAATTTATACTTTTAGCTTATAAAAATACGATGCTTATTCCGGAACTGGCTAACCAAAATTTTATCAGTACTCCAAAAAAAATATGTTTAGCAAATATTCAACAAGTAGTTATTACTACGTACTTATATAATAAATTTTCGTTTTATTATAGTCAGATTTTTTTTTCTATGAGATAATTTATTAACTAACCGTCCAATATAAGCCTCGTGTTTTAAATTATGAACAATATTTTACGCTTGGTACAGCTGCCATACAAAGTGCAATTGCGTTAATTGGCTACTTACTTTTAAAATGGATACTGTTGCGGACATGGAGCACTAATTATAAGATTTATATTTACGTACTTCTCTCAGCATATTGTACAAATAATCTTTAAATATTTTGTTTAATAAATCAGTACAAAGGGTTACTAATAAAACTTTTGATTTTCGCGATTTTTAAATTAAACTCTTTAACCGGATTTAATATCTACCCGTGATCACCAATTACCTACTACAAAGTGTTCGAAACGTCGGGTTTCCAAAAATGTGACATTTTCAATATAAGCGATTAATCCGGTTGAAAAAAGAATTTAAATTAAAAATAAAACTACGCCATTAATCCGGTTCAAAAAATAATTTAAAAAACCTTACTAATTTAGGTAACAAAATAAAAAAGTTACGACCGAGACAATGTCATTTATAAATCACTTAAAGTCCTTCATCTTCTAAAGTTATTTATCTGTGTCGATAGTTTCTTTTAAATCATTGATGTGTCAAATACATATAGGAGATGTATTGGAAGCTTGCAAATGGAAATGAGAAGTAATTTAATTTTGATTCTTATCAGATCGCGACCTCAGTGCTTGTATACCTACAAAATACCGTATTAAATTTTATCTGAAAATGTTTACACCTGCCACGTTACACATATTGTGATTAAAATCTTTAAGTCTTATATGTATCGTATAACAAATTTAATTATTTTTTTATGTATCCACGGTTAATTAGCATTAGAGCTCTTGCATCATAAATTACTAGAACATGATTGATGAAGGTCAAGAAAGTTAAAGAAATCAATTATAAAGAGTTTAAAAAAAAAATAAGAGAATATTGCAGTAATTTTAGTTTGGCAAGCATTTTGCAATATTAAAAATTAATTAAAAGTTTACCTCACGAGATTTTATAACACGACACTAAACACGTCTACACTTTGCGGTGACCGGCGCGACACTGACGATTTTGTATTTGTTTTGTGGAAACAGGTCATAGCGACCTCTACAGAAGCTTATCTATGGGTTCAATGGCAAGAAGCGTACTTCGCCGTTATAATATATTTCGATTAAGTTTTCCTAGTTGCTCTTGAGACAGTTTCGTCATTTTTTTCTCATATCCTTCGATAATTGACGTTTTAAGCATAGCGACAAATATAAATATTTACTTAACGAAATCATCGTGTTAATATTTTGTAATACTGTTGTTTTTGTACTCATTCTATAAAAATATACATAGTTACCTTATTATTTCCTTATGTTTTTGTAGTTTTACGCTCTATAAAAATATACCTAAGATATGTAAAAATTTTTTTACGTATATTCTGGATCTTTCGAGATTGTCAGAGACGAGGTACTCTCATCATATATCGCCAAGAAAGCCAGTGAAGAACGCAAACTTAACAAATCATACATGGATATGATGCGGGACAGCTTTAACACAGACTTTTTGGCCGTGTGTACTACGTGTGGTAGAGTCACGTCGCCAGCAATGGCAACACGCATGGGTAGACTCGACCGGATTATTACCACCATCGGCATTTAAAACCGGCGTGAAGTATTGGCTTTATGCTACTGCTTTTCGCATCAGGTAATGCCGGGCTCCGGGGCCCAATCCACCTTAAAGGCAGGCAACGCACCTGCAGCTCCTCTGGTGTTGCACGGGGTCGTGGGCGGCGGTAATCACTTATCATCAGGTGACCCGAACGCTCGTTTGCCTTATCTTTTGTGTGACTGTAAAATCGACTGGTTGTGGGTTCGATCCCCACTCGAGGAGACGAAATATTTACTTAAATTTATATTTCCATTTCTTCTCTCTGGTGTCGAGGCAAAGCACGGCGTTGAGTTCTGCCACTCAACACGCAATGCCTCCAGAATTCGGCAGAAAGTGGGGAACGGAGTGTCTTAACACTAGGTTCCCTCTGCCTACCTGCCTGCATTTGATTTTTTTATAATAAAATCGTAACGGTTCTGTGTCTATACATGGAAGATATATAAGAAGAAATGTTATTAGAAGCCTTTATTAATGTAATAGAACCAAAACCAATAATTTTATTTTAAAAATTTTGTCTGTTTGTCTGTGTGTTTATATATCTCAGAACCGTTTTCACTATTGGATTCTGGCAAGCTTTCTATCAATTTAAAGTACTAAGTTCGATAATTTTGCTAATTGCTATAACAGTTATTTTACACGACAGTTTAACTAAATTGGCAAATCTTTAGCTTTCAATTTGTATGATATTGATAGAAAATGATAAAAAAACGAGAGTTTAAAGTTTAGGATTGGGATCGAAGTCCATTTTATACTTCAAAAAAAACCTATATTTAAAGTTTTATTGACAAATTTTAAAAAACAACAACAAATAAGGATAAAGATATACGTCATAGAAATTTCATACAAAACAAACAATTGCAAATTCATATTTCTAGTTAATTTCACACAAAATACCTAAGTGTACATGCCCGAAAAGTTAAGTTTAGTTTTTTATTATCTTTATTCGCCGCATCATCAAAACCTATAAGGTATTTCCGAATCACAATCCTGAAATTGATACAGGACCCTCGGTGAGCGAGACCTACTCGCGTTTGGCCGGTTTTTGCGCCTCTTTGGAAACCGTCCAAGCACTGACCAACTAAACCATACGTTACAAGATTAAGTATAACAATAGTATAGATAACCATACTAAAATAACAAATCTATTTTTGCTAAATAAAGTTTATTTAAGTGTTATTATATTAAATTAAAAATAGCGGTCGTAACCGCGCGGGAGCCACTCGTATTAAATATAGAAAAACCAGATGACTAGATTAGTTACGACGAGTACTGACGAGTTACGACTGACTCATCCATAGTATCTAAATTCCACAAATAAACATATCTTATCAGAATTTTGTAATACAAGATAATGTGCAACAAAATATATATACCTAGTTCTTAGGTTATTATTTATTTTATAAGTTAACGATAGCACTAACAAAATGTATATATTCAACTAACATGTAAAATACCTCATTGGCAATTTAAGCAAGGTCTAAACAACTGGTTCCCAACCAGTAGTCCGCGGATCACCGGTGGTCCGCGAACCCTAAATATGGTCCGCGAATGATTTTAATTTTATGACTGGGGATGTTGAGGCGAAATTTCTGCTTAATTATCACAGTAAATTTTTACTATACATACATGCATAGTGGTCCCTGCTACCAAGAATGATATAAAAGTGGTCCTTGATCAAGAAAAGGTTTTTTTTTTTTTATGCTTGAATTGTTTTGCGCCACAGACTTTTGTTGTCCGTGCCTTTTTTGTTCTTAATTGATTTTTAAAAATGTTAGTTTTTCTTTTTTAAAATGTGAAGTGGACTTTAATATCTTGAATGGTCTGCTTTTCTCAAATCCGAGTTCCTTTTGTCAAATCCGAGTTTTTGGCCGTTGATTGTGTTGATTGCGGCACAGTTAGTTGTTTCCGTAATATATCTATTGCCTCCTCATCTCTATAGGAAATAGCCATTTTAATATTGTGTTCCACTATATCAGTCACGGAACCTTCATTTGCCCGGCGAATGAACCTGCCGATAGCGTCTTCTTCGGCGTCAGTGTAGTAGATGCATCCTTTTGTATGCCTTGTTAAGGCGACGATTGCAAGAAAAGGTTAGGAGCCCCTGGTCTAAACGGTTAAAATCCAACAAATACAAAGGAAAAAAGGTATAGAACAATTTCTTGAAAAGCGGTCGATTTGAAGAATGAGCAGAGTCATCACAAGACTATTAGATTTTAATATCAATTATTTGAAATAAATAAAATAGAAATCTAGGCAAGGCGTGACGCAGGGGCACAAAGTGTCACTGTAAGCGGGACAGTTTGTGGGTTCGATACCCACTCGATGAAATGAATTATGAACATTTTAATATTTCCATATTCTTTACTCTGGTGTTGAGGCAAAACGCAGCGTTGAGTTCTATCACTCATCACGCATTGCCTCCAGAATTTAGCGTAAAATGCGGAAACTCGTTGCCGTGTCCGTGTTCCTGTTCGCCGTGTTCTACACTACTACGTGTAACACTAGGTTGCCTCTACGTAACCTGTGTATTTGGGATACAGCGTTACGTTATAAAAAATTAATAAAATCAATTACTTATACTACCTATATGTATTTGAATATTACGAAAATTAACGTGACTATACAGATGTGTAATTTATTTAGAAATATTTAATAATAATAATACGTATTAGAGATTTGTTGTAGATACATATTTTTACAGATTTGTATTATTTAATTTATTGAATATATATATATACTAGCGGACCCGGACGCGGCTTCGCCCGCTTGAACTATACGGATGCTTATTAGATATATATATATATGAAATTGTTTTTGAAAATATCTAATTTATATGAAAAAAAAATATAAGTAAACGTAATCATATTAAAATATTACTAAAAAAAACTAAACAAAACCAGCTGCATTATTAATATTATCAAAGTAAAATAAATATTTAAAATAATTAAAATTAAATGTGTTGTGCTATGTTTTTGCAAGTGCATGTGGTTATTTACATAATACTTAAATACAATAAAAAATATTATATTTTTTGTCTCTGTCTGTCTTTCTATTTCCCCGAGCTAATGTCCAGAATAACTGAACTGTTTTTTATTGGGCTTTCAGTGATCGATTTTACTGATTTACCCGGGAAATATCTTTTTCCACGCTTTCCTTGCGCGCGTACATAGATTCTATATGAAATAACTAAAGTCCTTTCTACATTTAAATATTATAAGTTTTGCGAGCAATATCAAATAAAATCCCAAAAAACTAAAACTATAATTTATTAAGTGTATAACAACGGTATAGATAACCATCCAACCGAGATGAAATAACCAACAATTCTTTCCTTAAATAATAAATACTTAAATAATATTATGCCGACGCCGCGCAGAGCCGCAACCTACACCACACCAAGAAATTTATCAAAATCAACTAATCTACTACTCGAATAAGCGAAGAACCAAAGAAAAGTATAAATTAATTATAAACATCAAATAATTACATAAAAATTAACAGTAGTTCGAAAACGTATGAAAATTACCCGTTCGCGTCGGTCATACTATGCCGCCCGAAGGCTAGATCATTTTGAATCAGTGATCCTTAATTATTTATTACAATGTTATACAGTAAACTATAATTTCAATCTAGATGAAATGTTAAAAGTGACTATTATATTCATTTTCATAAGGATCAATATCAAATTATAGAAAATACGTACAACAAAAACCCGATAAATATAAAGTAAATTAATTAAAATGGTTACTTTTGCTCAACTTTTAGAGATAAACATATACCATCGCGGACTTTTTTAAATTGTCATTATTTAAAGAACCATATTTATATTAAACATTGTTTTTATGTACCTTATAAGGTTGAGTCAGCGCACGACATGTATGCGTTAAGCAAGCTCATTTTGGGTGACGTTTTCTTATAACAAGAAACAAATTTTGCAAACCGTTGCTTAGCAACGGTCGGTTGTTATTAAGATGGCAGAATAAATTGCCTGTCAAACTAAAAAATATTTTAATATATTAGTATATATCGATAAAATTACAAATATGAGAAAAAAAAGTAGCCTATGTTCATCCGAAGACCCTCAAGTATCTCTATATGAGTATTTTATCACAATTAAATTAGCGGTTTGGCCCTGATTGCGTAAAAGACAGACAGACAGACAGACAGACAGACAGACAGACAGACAGAGTTACTTTCGAATTTATAATATAGGTATGGAAGGTATGGATATATATATATATATATATATATATATATATATATATATATATATATATATATATATATATATATATATTTTAATATAGTTGTTTTTAAGCTATTTCCTATTTTTGTTCCTAATATACCTATATGTTTTTAATGTACCAATCATCTGTACTACCCATATAATAAGCATATAAATATAAAAAATATATATTAATATTTTACAGCACGTAGATTCTTTTCGTAATCAATATGGACTTATTAACTCGACGAAGTTCATACGGGCTGAGATAGTCCCATTCGCTGATCACTCGGCAATCATGCGCGTTATCTATACTATTTAGTTACTGAGAACAATTATGTACAGAGTGAAAACGTGTTTCAAATTAAATTTAAAATTAAATTAACTAAGGCCGTCGTGGCGCAGAGGCACGAGGATGTGACTGTAACGCGGAAGTTGTGGGTTCGATGCCCACTCGGGGGAATGGGCGAATTATTATTTATATAATAATATTTTAATTTCTTCGCTTTGGCATCAATGCCGGCGTTGAGTTCCGTTATCCAACACGCAATGCCTGGAAAAAATCGGCGGAAAGTGGGGAGCGGAGTGTCTTAACACTAGGTTCCCTCTAACGAGCTTGCTATATGCGGGATACAACGTGAAACTTTTTTATTATATTGCTTTATTGCTTTAACTGAAATAAAAATAATCTATATAGGAAATATTTGTCTACAGACTTTACGGCCTGTCGTGATGTCAGACACAAGCATGGGACTGTAAATACGATAGGTTGTGGGTTCGATTCCCAATCGAAGAAACGAAATATTTAATATTTTCATTACTTCGAAAAAAGCGCAAGGCAAAAGCGCTGTATTGAGTTCCGCCACTCAACGCGCGATACTCCCAGAAAGTCGGCAACGGAAGTTTCTTAATGAGAACGGAGTATCTTAACACTAGGTTTCCTAACTTCTGCTTATTAAAAATAAAGTACAAATTATTACTGTTTTTCATAAATGAAATTATTAAAAATATAATGTGTGTTATTTAGGAATTTGTCATTTATTTAAATTTGATTAATTATTATTTGAATTAAGACAGCAATATTCATTTACTACATACTTGATTGAGGCCGGTCGTGGCGCAGCGTCACGAGGTGTGACTGCTAAACCGACTGGTTGTGGGTTCGATCCTCACTCGAGGAGATGAAATATTTACTTAAATTTATATTTCCATTTCTTCACTCTGGTATCGAGGTTAAGCGCGGCATTGAGTTCTGCCACTCAACACGCAATGCCTCCAGGATTCGGCAGAAAGTGGGGAACGGAGTGTCTTAACACTAGGTTCCCTCTGCCTAACCTGCTGTGTGCGGGATACAGCGTTAAGCTAATTAAATTTTTTTTTTTACATACTTGATTGATTAATTGATTGATTTCTTAAATTATGGCGTTTCGAGCGTGCCAGTTGAGCACATTTCATTTCGCCAATGTCACCTTGTATGGAAAACACACGAGTAAAATTGACCGGGAAAGAACACAATTATAGAATACATGTAAAAAAGAGATCCAGTTAGTACTACATATTTTTACATTATACAGTAGAAACTCGATTAACCGAACTAATTGTTGTTGGTAGGCATTCGGATAAACGAAAATCCGGATAATCCAAAGTATGGAAAATCGGGTAATCGGGTATTTAGAATATGTAAGTATGCACATACGTAGTGATATAAATTTTATTAAAACAACTAACACATAAAGTGAAAATCAATGTTTACTAAGATATCTTAAGATGTACGACGATAGGACGCGGAGCGGGCGGGGCGATGCCAGATTCGACACGTTCATGCTTGCAGTGATACTACTTGTAGGTACATTTAATACAGATGGTCTGTAGACCGGATAATCGCGAATCCGTATAACTGAGGGCCGGATAATAGAGTTTCTACTGTATATTTAAAATTTAAATGATTTGTCGGATTTCAACCATCCATTTTACTACGATGTCAATGTCATAATAATGTATATAATTTAATATATGTACATACGTTTTTCAGAGTTAGCATTGTGCTTACAAAGCTTTTGTATAACATTTATAAATATTTTTTATCGTTTCTCCTTAGAGCCCGATAACGGAACGAATAAGTTGAGTTGGCACTTGACTTAAGTTGATGATGTATGCTTGTTAAGGTTCTGGGTCGGACTTGTCTTTTAATATTATTTTATTTCGTTTTAAATATATAAGTTTTAAATATATAAATCGACCAAATTCGATTTTTTAAGTAAATTCTTCGTAGTCCATCATAAATAAAAAAATCTTTTATGATTTTTGTAAAGTGGCAGAACCGCGGAAAGCGGTTATTAGCCGTTAACTGTATATTATTTAATTAAATGGTGTTTTAATGTTAAATATTCTTGAAAAAATTATTGATTTGAAAATGAAATGAGTTTAATCGGATTAATCGGGTAAAGAAATTATTATTGATTTGTATTACATTGGTTTGTAACTCTTAACCAATACAATACCTTTATTTGTTTCAAGAGAGATGCGAAATGTCAACAAATAAATAAATCACAAAATTTAATTTAATAAACATGAAAATATATAAATATTTGAAATACGGCCCTGTTAAATAATGTTGTTCATAGCAAAAAGTTCTTATTCAAACTTTGTGATTAAACATTTTGAGATTGACTTGTAAAGCTCATTCCTGAATCTGTTTCAGTGAGAGGTAGAATTAAAAAGTAAAAAGTAACGTCATACGTACAATATTGTAAAAAATTATTATGATGTAATAGTTTCTAATAAAAACAAGAATTAAAATTATTCTAGTTCCTATAGTAACTTAATAGTGGTGATAAAAGACGCCTTGTTACAATTCAAAATGGCAAGAGGGCTCATTATACTTAGTATTGTAACATTTGTGAGTATTTATAATAGGTGGTACCGATATTATTGTTAAATTCTTATTCGAAATAAAAGTAAACATTATTTAAATAGATTCATGCTGTATCCTGCACATAGCAAGGTAGGCAAGGCAGTGTGAATTTGGGAACTTAGTATTCTGGTCCCCACTTTTTGTCGAATTCTGGAGGAATTGCATGTTGATTGGCGGAACTCGACGCCGCGCTTTGCCTCGACACCAGAGCGAAGAAATGAAAATATTAAATATTTCATTTCAAGAAATATTTCAAGAAATGAAAATATTAAACATTTCATTTCCTCGAATGAGAATCGAAACTTGTCGTAACTTGTCGCGTTTACAGTCGCACGCTTGTGTCCCTATGCCACGACTGGTCTCATTTAAAATTCAAATATTATAATTGTGTTGTAGTTATTAAGCAGCATATTATTGGCTTTCCTTATACTATATGCATAATCAGCCTTTTGTTACCTAGTGTTATTGTAATTTTCAAGACATTGTATGGAAGTGGAGTAGAGTGGAAAAATTCTAATAATTGATTCAACAGGGCGGGATTCAACTAACAACCGTCGCGTTACACTCGCAAAGTGCCACTGCGCAACAACGGCCTTATGTTGTAGTGAAAACTTTAATTACATATTTAGTATCAGTGAAATGATAGACTTCGTCAGTGTAGAATTGTGTTCCATTATAGCTGTTTTATTATTTTCTGTTATGGTATCATTTGTTTTTTTTTTATTTTTGGCTGCAATTTAATGCATGTATTATGAACATGTAGGCTACATTTAGTCTAGCTATAGTGTAATTATAAAAACTCCAATTCGTTACAGTTCGAGTTCTCAATTTAATAAAATTATCTCTCAATACATATATTATTAACTTGATTATTTTCAGATCTTAGGAACTTTGGGTGCAGGTTTTTCACTTTATATAATCATAGAAGAAGGAAAGTTATACCAACCTAATCACACATATAACGTAAAAAAAGATTACCCACATGTATTTCACGTCAACTTGGACACAAAGATAATAGACTTAGTTACTGGAATTTTATTAATTTTATCCGGACTTGCAATGGTTTTTTCTATTTTACTTTTCATAGGAATAAGGAGAGTAAGTAATGTTAACTAGTCTTCCTAATATAATGCCAAATATTTTGTTTACTGTTAAATCTCTTGAATCATAGCACTTGTCATAATTGCAAATGACTTTAAGTGTAATTTTTTTTTTAAAATTCAATCAGATAAGTAATATGCACTTAAATTATAATAAAAACCAACTTATTTATTATTATGCCGAATTGATGCAAGTATCATTTACTTATATACTATATTTAAAAATAATATAATTTTTAATTTACAGAAGATATCAGGTTTTGTGCTTGCTTACTTTAGTTACGGATCTATGCTATTGATAATTATATTTCTAACTGGCCTGTTAGAATTTATACAAGGTTATTGGTATTTAGGTGTTATAACAATTTCAATATCTGGTGAGTAGCTTACAAATTCAATGTCTTTTTATTTACTTCATATTTTATCAGAAGCAAAGGGAATATATCAAATTAACATCACATTATAAAAAAAAATCAGCTTCACGCAGTATCCCGCACACAGCAGGGTCGGCAGAAAGTGGGGAACCTAGTGCTAAGACACTCCGTTCCCCACTTTCTGCCGAATTATGGAGGCATTGCGTGTTGAGTGGCAGAACTCAACGACGCGCTTAACCTCGACGCTAGAGCGAAGAAATGGAAATATAAATTTAAGTAAATATTTCATCTCCTCGAGTGGGGATCAAACCCACAACCAGTCGGTTTTACAGTCACACCTTGTGCCGCTGCGCCACGACTGGCCTCAAATTATCTGGCCAAATTTTAAAGACATTATGTGTTGAAACAGTATTCACTGCCACACTTTATAAAAATAACTAATTTCCCAAAGTAAGAATTGGAAACTAAACCATAGCATTACATTCAGGCATTGGGCTGTTACACCACAATGGCCTTATGTACTTCTGCAATATTTATATTAATCAATCACTATTATACTAATAATAAATAAATTTAAACTTTTCAGGTATTTATGTCTATTACCTTAATGTTGTATACAATCAATATAATGTAATACAAAAAGGTATCGTGTTTGGCATAACTGGACATACATTATTGATTAATGAAGAACAGACAATCTTAACAACAGAACAAACTTAAATGTTACAATTTTACAATCAAATTACATATTTAAACTCAGTAAGAACTTGTTTACTGTATCACACATGTGTAATTTACAAAATTAAGGAACACTTAAAATTTTCTTTTTTTTTTGTTTGTTAAAAAAGTATGAGAAATGTGAAAACTATTATATATATTTTTATATATATTAGTTTTTACAATTTTCTTTCTTATTTAAAGTCTAGCTGTCTTATTTAATGCCTGATTGTTACTTTTTTCCTTCTTATTTAATGTCTAGTATGTATCTTGCCATCAAGCAATCATCGCAATGATCAAATTACAATAAATTTGCTTATTTAGAGAAAATTCAAAAATTAAAAACTGTTAATAAATGTTTAAGTTAATTGAATTCAAGCAAAATTCGTCTTTCATTTTGTGTAATAAACTGTTTTTACATTTTTTTTTTGTTTATTGAATAATACGCAAAAACGAACTTTAAACCGTTTTATTATAGTCAGCCAATGATATAATATCTTTGTATGTTAAAATAAAAAGCATTATTAAAATAAGAATGAATACTCACCTTCTTTAATTTTTAAGTCGTAAGAACTAATACAATTATATTTTATTTAAAATATTTTATATAATATTAAATATTTATATCTTGAAGCACAGACTACACTACAGTTTTGTGCAGATTCAAATTGACATTTGTAAGGCTTGCATTGCCAGCCATGAAATACTTAATATTTTATATGATTCTACTAATTTAAAATGTTGCTACTGATGTAATTTGGAATATTAAATATTAATTGGTGCTTTGAGTTTGATCAGTTTCAATAGGTACTCTAGTTCCATTGGATATTTAATGCAGACTTGCCTAGTGGCTATAAACACAGGCGTGTGAATTTGTGGTGCTTGGCTTGGCTTGTGAGAGTTTGCAAAAATTTGTCACCGATACGGACCAGGGTCGATTTTTGAATTTTTTGAAAGTTCTTTAAGAAAATCATTCCATGTCAGTTAAAAAGAATTAAAAATGGCGTGAAATTAGTAATACGTTAATGTAACTGAGTTAAATATATGAAATAAATTTAATTAGTATATTGAAATAAATCTATACTTATATAATAAAGGAAGAATGTGTTTATTTGTTTGTTTTTTTAATCGCTAAGATTTCTGGATCTATTGGTCCGATTTGCATTTACTTGCTTTGTGTGAAAGCTATATTTCTCAGGAATGCTATATTAATGAATGCTTAAGGTGTAAGTTTTAGATAGCCTTAAATAACGAAATAACAATAATAATGAATGGCATCGAATTGCTTTAAATGCATGCGCTGCCATAAATTTGTAAGAGTACATTGTATAGCAGAACTATTCTATTTTATTAGACCTAAGTCCGTGACACCACCGTATATCTGTGTCTTATAAATAAGTCACAATGAGGCATTCTTTGACAAAAAATAATTGAAAATTGAAAGGCGTTATTCACCGTTTTTTATTTGACATGGATATTGAAACTTACGAGCGAAAGTTATTCTATCATCAAGGTAATTATATATTACAATAAGAATAATGTTTAATATATTTCACACATATATTATAAAGATAAACTTTGGCTTTTATAGTATGTAGTTTGGACGTATACTTTTCGAGAAAATGTAAAATTAAAATAATTCAACGCTCTGTTTATGGCTGCAAGAGATTCTTCTGCAACTAGTTTCGATGTGCGCGGGGGGTGTCCTTGCTCCTCGTCACATGAAGCAGACACGTAGTACTTGCACTTTCTCAGAATTATTAAAATAAGTAGTTCATGATTGAATGTATCAATCTGTTGGCAAATGCTGCATAATAAAAATATTGTAGGTAGTATGCGGACGAAGCCGCGAGTGGGCCGGCAGTGGACACCCCGTTTGATGTAATGGCTTCTACCCCTTGTATTGGAGCAGGGGCTCCCAATCTTTTCTTGATCAGGGACCACTTTTATAGAATTCTTTTTAACATGGACCACTATGTAGGTACAATAAAAATAAATTAATGAACAAAAATTTATAATTTCAAAGTCAGTAGGAACAATATTTAGAAAATAACTTTGATATTTTGCATGATGAAGTCTGTGAATTTCTAAGTAAATATTAAAAATAATGAACTTCAAAGTATATTAGTAAATTTAAATGTCAAAATAGTTTGTTTTACTGCCAAACACCAAAATTTTATATCATTCGCGGACCATATATTAGCTGCTGCGGACCACTACTGGTCCACGGACCACTGGTTGGGCACCGGTGTATTGGAGGAAGCTTGGCAAACTTTTAGAAGCGTGTAAATGGCCTATAAAGGATTGGAACTTATGTTGTAGATGCTTGCCAAAATTCGATGACAGAGAAATAAATATTCATCTTTGACAATTGAGATTGACATTCAAGTGACACAATAAGTAAAACAATTATTTTTGATTCTTGCAAAATAGTTTTATATGATTTTAAAACAAAATTTTCTATTATTAATATAATTTATCTAGAACATAATTAACTAAATGTAGATACAGTTCTATTACCATGGAATCTGATAAAGATTTAAAGTCTTATGAGAACTGTTGTCGTACGTGTATGAATGAAGATTCTACTATGTATGATATTTTTATAAATACATTAAATTCTACAAATTTAGCTGATATATTAACGGCGTGTACACGATTAAGTGTAAGTATTTTAACACCTAAGTAGTAGACCTATAAAATTTTATAAACTTACACCAATGATTACTATTTCACTTAATTTACTATTTTGTTTTACTTAATTTTACTTCAATTTGTAATTATTGTGATTTTAAAAATTAATGATTTTATAATATATTTTCAAAATTTTTACAGGTGCAAAAGGAAGATGCTTTACCAAAAAAAATTTGTAAATTTTGCCAAAAATGTCTTTTAAATTTCTATAATTTTCGGGAAGTTGCAGAAAAGGTAGATACGAGATTAAGAGAAATACTCCTCAGTAACAATGATACAAAAATGTTTATTAATATTGATATGGAGAAAGTCCATAAACTTGATATAAAAGATGAAGATGACTTTGATGGTGATAATTTTTTTGTGTTTGAACCCAAAATTGAAATGAAACATGAGGATATTTTAACTTCAAATATAGATGAAAATATTCATTCTGATAAGTATAGCTCTAACAAATCAAATACAAACTGTAGAGAGAGAAGTAGTAAAAAGAAGTATAGTTGTAATCACTGTAACAAAACATTCATAAAGCTTACAAGGTTGCAATATCATCTTCAAAGGCACAAAGATAACGAAGAATGTGTTCAAAAAGATTCAAAGAACGACAAGCAAATACAATCATTGAAACATAATGATAATAATAACACAAATGGTGAAACAACTGAACAAAGCTCAAATCAAGTTATACAATGCAACATGTGCACCTCAAAATTTAAATCCATAAATTCCCTCTCAGCTCATATGAGAAAACATACAGAAAAAAATAGAATAATAGCTTGTAGCAAATGTGGTAAAGTATTCAAGAAAATAAGTCACTTAAAAAGACATGAGAAAACCCATGATAATATTCGTCAGTATAAATGCACTGTGTGTCCCAGATCATTTCAAAGTGAAGAAACTTTGAAAGGTCATATGAATAGGCATAATGGAGTCAAGCCACATTCGTGTCCGCTATGCCCTAAGTCATTTGCGCATTTAACGACATTAACGGCACATATTAAAGTACATCAGAGAGATAAATACTTGTGTCCAACGTGTGGTAAGAAATTTGACTCCAGTACAAACTTAGACCAACATATGAGACGTCATTTGGGATTGAAACAGTTCGAATGTACAATGTGTCCACGGAAATTTGTAAGTAAAGGTAATGCTGAGTTTGAAATTTGAATATTTTCTCATATTAGCTTCATGCTGTATCCTGCACACAGCAAGGCAATTATGTTATGGTAAATTATAAGAGTAGAAAATTCTTTGCAATTTTGATTCATAATTTATTATATTTACATTAGTAGTAGTGCACATTGTTATGAGTTGTTTGAAATCTTTTACCTTTAAGTTTATTTTTCTCTTTATTATATTAATTGACATTTTTTGCACCATGTTATATCAATATAGTACCACAGCATCACTATGTCTACTGTCTCACACTTGTGTGTAGTAGAGTGCATAGATTTAGTCAAGTGTGAGACAGTAGACAAAGTGAAACTAGTGTTAAGACACTCTGTTTTCTGCATTCCAAGGGGCAGATTCACTCATATTCCAACCAGAGTTGAGTGACAGAACTCAATATCTCTGTTTTCGCAAAAAAAATGTGATTGGACATTGAACCCACAGACGTCGCATCTATATTGACACACTTCTAATAGTGAAACAATGGCCTTAAAAATACCAAACCCATAAATAATTTTCAGGAGAATTAAAGTCCCACACAATAACTCATACAGGTGAAAAATCCTATACCTGTGATCAATGTGGAGCATCATTTACGAAGAGAACTTCCTTAGTGAAGCATAAGCTGAGACACTTAGGAATAAAACCTTATCAATGTGAGACATGCTCTATGAAGTAAGGATTTTTTGTATTCTTTATTAACTTCATGCTCTATTCTGTATATACCGGGGTAAGCAGCAGGAACCTTATTAGTTTTAAAACATTATGAGCCTCACACTCCATCCTTGTCTTGTTATCAGAGTGTACAGAAAATAAATAAATTAAAAATAATTTATTTGCTTAACAGATTTATGTGTTAAATCTGTTAAGCTATAAATGTCCCAGAGATCCTTTTAATAACAAACATTAAACAATTAAATTACTTTATGCATAGGTGAGGTTTGTTATGTTTGTGTGTGTGAAAAAACTAATTCCCTCAAGCAGTAATTGAATTTGCAACTGTTAGCTTACAGTCAGACATTGTAAAGCTGCACCTTAAGGACCTTCAAAATATCTACTTTATGCTATGCTCTCCTATGTGCGGGATACAGCTTAGTGCTAAACAAAAATTAATCAGCTTCACGCTAATCAGCTTCCTTTACGTATCCCGTACACAACAGGGTAGGCAGGGAACCTAGTGTTAAGACACTTTGTTCTTGACTTTTTGCCGAATTCTGGAGGCATTGCGTGTTGAGTGGCAGAACTCAGTGCGCTTTGCCTCGACACTAGAGCAAATAAATGGAAATATAATAAATTTAAATAAATATTTAATCTCCTCAAATGAGGATTGAATTAACAGTAACACTTTCTGCCCCTGCGCCACAACTGGCCTAAACAAAAAACTAATAAAAAAAAATAAAAATAAATTAAAAAAAATAAAAACTAATAATTTTATATAAAAATAATCATTTTTGAGAATAGTCATAATTGTTTTTGAAAATAATTTGATTATTTGTATCTAATTTCAGATTTTCAAGTAGAGATCATTTAAAACGCCATAATCGTATTCACACCGGTGAGAAACCATATAAATGCGAGATGTGTGAAAGGGCTTTTACACAAAGTAATGATCTTGTCAAACATCGTAGAGCACATTTGGGCGATAAGATATATAAGTAAGTATTATAAAAACTATACAAACTATGTTCTAATTTGAAGCATAATAATATACAGGATGGAATTGTAAGCGCTCCTTTTTCGGGAACAGCATATAGGGTAAAATATTTTAAACCTAAAGAAATTTATAAAAAAGATACCTCAACAGTTTAGACGTAGGATTTCTTTTCATTTTACAATGATTATCCATACTGTATTTCGTGTGACGCAGTTATGCATATACCAATAACGTAAATACACACTACTACAAAATACTACTAAAGGTTAAACAACTTTTAACTTTGCCGCCAATACCTATGACTCGATTTTGGAATGAGGCGTATGCGGCGGTTTCCTTTTGATAGGTTTATGAGTTGGTGCGTCGTTCTTAACAACGGGCGTTTTATATTACAACAATTATTTTATTATTTATTTTTCATTTTTATGATTTTTTTAATTGTATTAGGCTTTTATAGAGTAATTAAAACTGTGCTTTCATTTAAAGTGGTGCTGACACTTCCACCAGTATAAACTATATTACTGTAAAGTTTCATGTAAGTCTGTTTAGTAGCTTTTTACTTGAAAGTGGAAAAAACATCCATCCTCACAAACTTTCGCATGTATACTAGTACTAGTGCGTTCTTGAGTGCTCTTAGTGCGTTTGCACTAGCCCTGGTTTATTATTGAGAACTGAGTACGTGTGTACTGATACTAGTGCGTTGTTGGGTACTCTGAGTGTATGTGCACTAGAACTAGTGCATTGTTGAGTACTCTGAGTGCGTGTGCACTAGTATTGGTACAATGTTAAAAAATAAAAATAAAAAGGTATAATGTTAAAGAGCTAACTGCTAAAGAGTGGAACTCCCTGCCTGCTGAACTATTCCCCGACAATTATAACTTGGCCCTTTTCAAGGCAAGAGTGAATAGGCATTACCTAGGTAAGCATGCACCACCATCGTTCGCATCGTCACTTACCACCAGGTGAGATAGCGGATAAATGTTTGCCTATCTACAGTAAAAATAAAAAAAAAATAATGTTGATTTCTCTGAGTGCGTGTGCACCTATGCTGTTGCGTTGTTGAGAACTATGAGTGCATGCGTACTAGTACTAGCGCGTTGTTGAGTGCTCTTAGTGCTTTTGCACTAGCACTGATTCATTTTTGAGTTTTCTGAGTGTGTGTGCCACTATCATTACTGGTGCGTTCTTAAGTGCTCTTAGTGCGTTTGCACTAGCACTGGTTCATTATTGAGAACTCTGAGTACGTGTGTACTGATACTAGTGCGTTGTTGGGTACTGTGAGTGTGTGTGCACTAGAATTGGTGCATTGTTGAGTACTCTGAGTGCGTGTGCACTAGTATTGGTATATTGCTGATTTCTCTGAGTGCGTGTGCACTTATGCTATTGCGTTGTTGAGTGCTCTGAGTGCTTTTGCACTAGCACTGGTTCATTATTGATTACTCTGAGTGCGTGTGCACTAGTACTGGTGCATTGTTGATTTCTCTGAGTGCGTGTGCACTTATGCTGCTGCGTTGTTGAGAACTATGAGTGCATGTATACTAGTGCCTTGTTGAGTGCTCTTAGTGTTTTTGTACTAGCACTGGTTCATTATTGAGTACTCTGACTGAGTGTAATATTTGCATGTTCTATTTTTTTTACCTAAGCCATTTTTACTTTTACCGTTTGGCTGTTTTTTTTAAATCACGGTAGTATAATTTAATTTTAAATATTTCTTTTAATTTACTATCTAGAATGGACACATTATGTCTTCTTTATATTTCTGAGTGCTTATTATACTATATCATACAAAGAAGAATATTTTGTTATATTAGTAACACCACTAAAAGTGGAAATAAATAAAGTTGACGAAAAATGTTCTTTGTTTATTTAGAAACTCTTCATCTAAATAGAAGTTTCAAACATCGTTTTCAAAGCTTGATTACTTCTGTTATTGTCTAATATGAATTTGAACGGTTAATGGCCGCTGATAGACCAAGCACTTTTGTAATTACTTTGAAATAAAGATTTTCAAATGACATTCTATTAGTTCTTATAATGAGCTGATCAAGGGAGCATTACGTGTTATATCACTGCCTATGAATTACTGAATTACGAGACAATGATTATATTACATTATGTAATATATGCTGATTGTCTAATTATTATTATTAAAACCAGTTAAGTTCGAGTCGGATTGAGGGTTTCGTATCAATAGATATACTTTATGATTTTATCTTGTCAGGTTGTTAGGCACTTACATGTGGCCTTGAAATAATTGTTTATTTTTATTAATTTTTTTAATAAATTTCAGATGCACAGAATGTACAGAAAGCTTCCGACTTCATATTGAATTAAGACAACATATATCCGAACATTTCATATCATCTCAACTACAAGCGTTGAATGGTCCAAACAAAGGAAAAGAAGAAAAATCATTAAATAACGTCAAATTGACAGATGGTGTTGAAGTACAGATAAATAATTCTACTGTTATAGAAAAGTGATTGTTTTTAAATCATACTATTGGTCAAAATATGTGTATTGTGTATATGAAACGAGTGCCTTTTATGTACTTTGGTATTTTTGTGTGAAAACTAGGTTATTTTATTATTATTAGTTTTATAGCAGTAAGTGTATATGTATATGTTTATATCATAAAATAGTATCATCAGTTATATTTTGCTAATGTTTAAATGTTATTAAGAATAATGCGGAAGGAAGTAGCCAAAGTATAAGTTCCAAGTTTGAACATTTGTAATAAACATATTATGTATTGTTTCTCAGCTTCACGCTAGTATCCCGTATGTAGCATGTTAGGCAGAGGGAGTCTAGTATTAAGGCACTCCGCTCCCCACGTTTTATCTTGTTGAGTGGCGGGACTTAACGCCGCGCTTTATCCCAACACCAGAGCGAAGAAATGAAAATATTAAACGTTTAATTTCCTCAACTGGGATCGAAACCACAACCTTTTACCTTTACAGTCACACGCTGGTACCACTACTGGATATATTTTATTTAAGTATTTAGTAATGTTAAATATTACATATATCTCTTGTCCTATCATCATTATTATTATACTTTAAGTACTATACAAAAGTTGTAATGTTTGTATGGGAAATATTGTACTCGTTATTACTTGGTGCTCTAGAATTAATTATAATTAATTTAATATAGAATAATTTATTTCGTATACATGCTTTTATAATTTTGTTTTGTCTGGAATTTAGCTTTGAACAGTGTAAATGTTTGTGTAAATCTTGTTTTTTTTTTCTAATTTTGTTGTAAGTAAAATTTCTGGTGTGGGCACGGGCCACCCGCTCCCCTCTCCCTACGCCCACGGTTATTAAGTTTCTGCTTTCTATTAATTTAAAATTTTATTCCTGCTCCTAATTGCAGAGATATGTGAAATTAAAGCACTAACATGAAGTATGCAATACTAAACTTCTAAAGACAGTTTTTTTCAGCATTATACTTTTTGCTACATAATGGAAAAAAATAATTGTTACAGCACACCGTTGCGTATTGAGTGGCAGAACTTAACGCCGCATTTTGATTATATTATATAAATTTTGGTTATGTTATACAAATGCAAATAAAATGTTAAATTGGCTCACTTCTGATATAACAATGATTTTTAAGCTTAAAAAGACAACTTGCATTTAATAACCATTAGTTTTTAATGTTATTTTATATATTTTTTAAGCGATATGTATTACTGAAAGCGTCCTCATTTATTTACTTAATAGTACTTAACTTGATTGTGGCAAACATGATTTTTAATCTAAGATTAATTATAATTATTTAACTTCATTTAAATAATTATAATGGGATATGATATTTTGACTGATTAATATATTATTGGTTCTTTATTTTTTTTAAGTTAAAGCTTTGTATTGAGTTATTATACACATAAATTGAGTTTATTTGTTGATTTTGTCGAATATATTATATTCGTTTATTATAAATAGATATATTTATAATACTTAAATAAAGTATATTTATAAATAATTCTTAAAAGAGTATAAAAATTTGTTTTATTATCTCCCTATAATCATTTCTTTATTAATATAATGTTATAGGTACACACTACAATAGATTGGAAAATTCTCTTTAGAGATTTTTTAAAATATTTAAGTATTATTTTGATGTTCAATCAATAATTATTTTTAATGTCTTTTTTCCCGACTGCTATGGAAGGGTTATGTTTTTCGCGCGTATCTTGTATGTATGTAATATTCTTTATTACCTCATATCTCCAGAATCGCTAGGTGACGTTAAAAAAAAACAATCATGACGGCTGTGGGACGCCATTGGATTTAGTGACAATTTTTTTTTTCGTTTCGAATACCACAACATGGGTATCAAATTCAAGAGCTCAATACGAGGATTTCAAAAAGGTATATCATGACTATCATTGCCATAATGAATCCTAACAAAAAAGTGAAAAATAAAAAAAATATTTGTAATAACAAAAACCCCTATAAGTAATTCTTCAATCAATATAATCTTTTACCGGGAACCCCGCATAATTTAAAGAGGTCCGGATCTTAATAAACTATTGGGCTTGTTTATTTTCTTTTTAGTTTTCTGCAGTCGGGGTTTTTGTTTTTACAAATATTTTTTTGTATTAAATAAAAAATATATATCTATCATATTTATTCTAATTCCGATCAAAAATTATAAAAATAGTTATCAAAAAACCCACAAGAAAAATATATGAAAATTGCTTACCTTATTGCTATTTGTTCTTATCTCTGTGACTTTTAACCTTTTCAATAGCGCACCTATATGTTCACCGTGTCAAATGTCACGTCTAAATAAACATTTCTATCAATTATACAGAAAAAATAGAGGAAAATCTGATGCAGCATCTTAGTGACAAAAAAATAAACTTCTAATAAGTATAATAGCTACATATCCTGTATCCTTCATATAGCAGGGTAGATAAAGGGAACCTAGTTTTAATACATTTGGTATTTACGCACTGCCCAGTTTCCGAGACCGTTGAGTTTTGGAACTCATCGCCGTGGTTTGTTTTATTACAATAAGGGGAAATGAGATTCGAACTCACAACTGTGACGACACGATGGGCTTTTTTAGTAATATTTATTTATTTTTTAGTAAATACTATATACATAAAGAAAGCGAAAATGGAGTGTCTTAACACTACGTTCTCTTTTGCTATAAGCGGGAGATGCATTCAGTAGGTATATGAATTACGTCACGTTAGAAAGGTGCATACTGTTATTATTATGGAGATAGCAAAAAGTGACGTGCAGCCACCGCACCGTATTATTTATTAGACTATTATTATAAACAACTTTCTCTGGCTAATGACAGTAATCGAAGGTCACACTTAATATCTTCCTTCGTATCTTCTACTGATGTCTATATATTAGTTTTAAATATTGTAATATTGTAAATTTTGTGTGGTCTCTTACGCCCAATCTTTTCATATATCTATCCAATCTAGAGATTGGATAGATATATGAAACAATCTAAGATTGACGTTGGAGATAGGTTATTAATATTGGGCGTTACTTCTTCCCAACAGTCAGGTAAAGCTTGAAAGTTTTTTCCATATCTAAAATACCTACTTGGCTGTGTTTTTTATTTTATTTTCGTGGATCTCGTAGTAGGGCTTAGTAATATATCAGTTTAGTCGCAGATTTAATTCATTTTGTAAATTGGATGTCGGTGATTTTATAAGGATCCGGTAAAAATATGTAATTAAGAAATTTGGCAGCTATCATCTACAGGTAGTTAGTCAAGTCAAAAGCGGGACAATGATTGTCCCGATCGGACATTTAATTTTTGGACTGAAGATCGGGACGTCCCGCCAAAGTTGGGACATCTGGCAACGCTGCTATGTACATTTACAAACTTCCTCTAGTAGGTTTCGAAGCCACAGTTATCGACTTAACGCTGCTGTGCCACCATTAGATCTAGTTTTTCAAGACACGTACAAGCAGATCTCGTATAGAATAATTTGACGTAAAGGTTTAAGGTAAAGGTGAGTATTACAAGAGAAAACTAAAAAACACTATTATACAGTCAAAATGTCTAATAAATAGTTACTGTTGCTTCTATTTTAAGTAAAAACTGAACGGTAAATTAAACGTGAAATAGTTTGTCCGAATTTCGCTCTTTAGATCTTTTTATACTTTAAAGATTTAGGCTAAATTGTGTCACTGACCTTTATCAATTTCACCATTTTGTCTTTTCAATAGATGCACTAGATATTTAAATATATCATTTAAATTTATTTAAAATTTCCTTTTAATTATATAATTCATTTATTTTAATGATATTGAATCTTAATTACCATATCGTACCTATATCTGTGTACGTTATCCTTTACATTTAATATGATAAAAATATAGGATTATTATTTTTGCCCTATGCAATTATTTTATTTTTTATCCTTTATTGAAAACAATATATAAAATATACATTTGTATACTTATTTTTAGTAATATATCTACATATTGGATCCATCGTAACGTTTTTGATGCTTTCTGGCTTACAGCACGCTGGTTTTGGGTTTGATGAGAATTTTTATTTAACTGCGTATGTCCGCCAGTACACACGCAATGTCTTGCGGAATTCTGTTCTAATACCAAATTCTCTCTGCTGACCTGGCTATAGGTGGGAGTCGCGTGAGGCCAAATATGATATGCAAAATTAATCACAAATGTCTGTAAAAAATTAGTCAAGTGCGAGTCCGACATTTGTATCGAGTGACTGTCTAGAAATTGATAAATTTAAGGTTAATGCTGTAAAAAAATACTTCAAGTATTGTAATAAGTCATTGTTTTTTTGTAATATTTTTATTATTATAAATAATATTTTAATATTATATAAATCGCTAATATATTTTTTTTAAATATTAATTGGGACATTATTGTAAAAATCATAGGGACTGTGACGCGCATTGTACCAATTTGGAAGTTACTATTATTTAAAGAATTGACTTGAAATAATGTTTTCTTTGTAATATCTTTGTATACAAATCGTAAAACGGTTCACAGAGATAGATTTGGTATACAAATCTATTTAGCAAATTTCAACTACGTAGTTCTAATAATAGTAGGAGGAGGAATAAAGAGGCTGTGACATACAGACAGACAGCCATTTAGCTACGAAGCCTTAAAAATAGCGATATTTTTTTTATAGGGACCAAATTTTGTTACAAATTCATTCTTTTTGTAAGAGATATTTAGGCAAAAGTGAATCAAAAAGATATTTCAATAGATTTGCAAAATAATGTAATGAATTAAAATGAAATATAGTAATAAATAAAATATTTTTACAGATACAGTATGAATATTTTAAAAAAGATAATGGAAGATTTTATAAAAAACCTGGTCATGGGCTGCGATATGGTGGAGTCGGAGCACAATTTTAAAAAATATTTTTATTTAATATTTTCTTGTTAAAATAAAAAAAAAAACTGTCTAAGCTACATTAATCATAACTTTGGAAACAAGGAAAACGTTTAAATATTTATATTCTTTTTCTTCACTTTTTGTATATTTAATAAAAAAAATATAAAGTGGGGTAAGTTATACCAAAAAAATATACAATTAAAAGGTCGAAATGCGTCCACAAATCATTGCCACACGTATAGTGGTGGTGAGAGGAAGTATTCTCGTCGGAGTCGCGCGGGAAACGCACGCGCAGTCGTTACTTTTTTAATTTTTTTATCGCTGTGGAATCAAGTGAGTTCTGAATTATTTAAGTGATACAAATTATTTTTAAAAATAATTTATTCAAACATTTTTTTTACTATAATTATTTCTAATAATTAAAATATTGACTAATGCGTAAATTATAAACGGACAGTAAACAAATTATGTTTATTAAATTAAAAAAGAGATAAATGTATTAAATAAATGTGCAGATTAAATTAAAAGTATTGCTAGAAAGCTTTTATCAATTAATTCGATATCGTATTTAATGCATTTAGCGGGTCTTACAAATTGCTAGATTTCGTTGTAATTAATTACTTTATGCAGATAAATTTCTATATAAATTACTCAACACAACTCGAACAAGATACGAAAAGTAATTACAGTCAACAATTAATAAAAAAGGTTTTATTTTAGCATTTTTTTTTAAATTTATATTAAATACAATTTAACGAATTTGTCTACATTACATTTAAATGAATTCACTTTAATTTTTTAACTCATGTAAAGTTCCGTTTCCGTATAAAGAGGTGTTTAGAAAAGGCAGAAATAACTTATAGATAAATTTCGTTCTTCACTTTTATCAATTAGTACTCGTTTATAAAGTAGTTTTTAAAAATAATATACAAAAAAATCTCTTACATTTTTTTTCTCTACATCTTGATATTTTTTTTGTAATTTTAATGTTGTTTCTAAAATGTTAAACCACAGTTAAAAATATTTAATTAAAATATCTTTCTATTTGTTTTCTTTACTGTGAATAAGAAACAACAAAACAATTATTTGCATTCCGATTATTCTAGGATAGCGTTTAGCATGCTGAACTAGATTAGTAGGTTAACGGATTTTTAATATTTTTCAAGGTATACTTTGATAGTTGCATTTTTATCTAATCATTCAAAGCAATGTTATTATAATTGAAGGCAAAATAGGATGTGTTGATAATAAACGTACGTAAAACACGCAAATATTTAAATTTTTATTCGAATAACCCTAATAGTGTAAGTATTTTTGAATTAAATAATAAATTACACTCTATCACTATGTTAGAAAAACCAATATTAGCCGACGATATAGGGGACAAACTTTTGATGGAACCTCAAGACGTGACCGTGATCCCAAAATTCGGCCTGAAGTTTGTTTTATTGCAAATTAATCGGCGATAAGGTTTTATGTTCCAGAAAATCTTTATTTTTTTTTATAAATAGAAAATTGTAAGTTTTTAGAATGTTAATGTTAGTATATGTTTAAAAATAATAAACAGTAGTCATCATTTTCTCTATATATTTTTTATCTGCAAAAAGTACTTACAGAACGTTTTGCATATGTGCCTGTATGTATTTTATTAATTGAATTGAATTTACATGTATATTCAATTCAATTATTGTTATCTTTTTTGAGTCATATTCTAAAATCTATTATTGGATCTGTACACATACTGATATTTGTTTATAATATATATTTGTTTATAATATTTTTTTGTTTCATGCTTCATGCACATATCCTAGGGAGGGAGCCTAGGAACCTAGTGTAAAGACCATAGGCACATCTAAAGATAAAGTAAAAAAAAACAATAATAAATATGAACATGTTAAACTTCTGTTATTTTTAATTAAAAAGGTCATGGTATTTGATGAGATATTACAAATACTATAAAAGCTTTGAAAGACGATTTACCAAAGTATTATGTAATAGTTATAATGCATAATCGTCCATTGCATAAGCTTACCTTACCGCTCTAGTACCCTAGGAAAGAGCAGGAAATGCGACGGATATAACGGGTTTGCGTTGTTACGTCTCGTGCCGTATCGATAAAGCCTATATTTTAAATGTTTGTTGTGGAACTTTATGTATTACATAGGTCCAAGGTTCGATTTATGAAGGAGAAACATAATAAAGTGAGAGTATGATAGAGGCCAGTCGTGGCGCAGGGGCACAAAGTGTGACTGTAAAATTGACTGGTTGTGTGTTCGATTCCCACTCGTGGAAAAGAAATAGTTATTCACATTTATATTTTCATTTCTTCGCTTTGGTGTCGAAGCAAAGCGCGGCGTTGAGTTCCGCCACTCAACACACAATGCAAGAACTCGGCGGAAAGTGGGCAACGGAGTGTATTAACATTAGGTTCCCTCTGCCTACCTCGCTGTGTGCGGGATGCAGCGTGAAACTGAATAAATAATAAAAACCAAAGATATTTACAATATTTGTGCTTGAATGATAAAAAAGTAGAGTGTTTAGACGTTCAAGATATCGATAGAAAGCAAGGTATTGAGTTACTATGTTTTCTAAGTTACTCTTTCTATATATTATATGGCGATATCTATTGGTAAGAACTATTTCTGTCCACTAAATCTTACAAATCGTTACAAGTAAGTAACAAATATGTAAGCTTTAGTGCTTAGGAAAATAAAGAACATACAATAAAAATGTGGCGAGTCGTAGTCATCCACTGAGGCTTCTGTATCAATTTCGGGATTGTAGATCAACGGGAAGTACAATTTATAAAAGTTGTCAAACTTTAATTTGCTTGCACCCGCACTGATTTTGTATGAAATTAACCACTAATATAAGTTTGTAAGGATTTTTTTCTATGAAATACCTATAAATTTTCAGATTTCGGGTTTTTTCCTTTCCTTTATTTGTATTGTAAGGGCTCACTTCGTGCCAAATTTCATAACTGTAAGTAGGTTGATTACGCGTTGAATTACATAGAAAATACAACAAAATAGATGCTCGTATCTTTTGATTAAGTTAACTTAAAAGCTTGATCTTCTCTGTGATTCGAGGGATCGTAGATCTGAATGTTTAATATTAACTTCATATTGATACCTCCACGCGATCTCGACCGTCGGACTGACGGACAACAAAGTGATCCTATAAATGTTCCGTTGCTACCTTTTGTGATACGAAACCCTAAAAAAAGAATTATTTTCGCATAAGACAATTATATTTTTGTTTAATTAAAATAAAGTTTAATTGAGGCCAGTCACGGTGCAGTGGCACAAAATCTGACTGTAAAACCGACTGGTTGTGGGTTCGATCCCCACTGGAGGTGATGAAATATTTACTTAAATTTATATTTTCATTTCTTCGCTCTGGTGTCGACTCAAAGCGTGGCGTTGAGTTCTGCCACTCAACACACAATTGCGTGCGGGATTGTGATTGCGGGATTGTGATTGCGGGATTGTGTGCTGCGGGACTGTGGGATACAACGTGAAGCTGAAACTAAGACAATTATATTGTGTCATTAGGTACTACTATAAATTTCTGCTATTATATAGAAACTACCTAACTACCTAGCTTTAATAAATATCAATTTATTTAATTTAATTTCAATATATACATTTATTTCTTCGGTGCATGGAAACGGCGTTTTCTATTAATTTGTTTTAATAAATACTTCTCTTGTAACTTACGAAGTATGCAGAGGGAACTTCGAAACATATTATTTTGATTTTCACTTCTCATAATCAGCTAGCTTCACGCTGTATCCCGCATACAACAGGTTAGGCAGATGGAAACTAGTGTTAAGACACTCCATCCCCCATTTTGCGCCGAATTTTATCAAAGACATGAAAATATCAATAAATAATCATTATTTCATTCGATCGCGGATCGAACCCACAACCGAATTCGCCTTTTCCTTCGCCTTTTCCTTAAATATCACTTTTCATTTTTAAGACATATTAACAAAGATTCCATTATTTTCATATATATAGCCTGTGGAATCACATAAAAAAGAAATCATAGAATGGCAGTTATAGCAAGAATGTCACGGTGACAATGAAGTAAGAGCTCAGGTGATTTGGGCACGTCGAACGAAAGAGTGATAAAAGAATGGCAAAAAAGATTTATGAAGGAAATGAGCGGTAAAAGAGGAAGAGGGAGACCTAACTGAAGTCTCTCCCTTCCTTCGAAAACAAAGTATCAATGATACCGGAGGAAGGTCTCGTAAAAAGTACGAGGACCTCCCGGAGGGCATATTGATGACAGTAGACGGGTCTAAAGAGGTATGTTAACACCGTTGCGTGTGGCGCTCCGTTCCCTTTGGCTACCCCACTAATGATACAGCGTGAAGCTAAATAAAATAATAAAAAAAAATCCCAATGTTATATAACCATATAAACATTTATAGCTACATAATAGTACACAATATTTGTAAAGAGATTCATATAAAATTGTGGGTAAAATTGCAGATTGTTTTATTTATCTTAATTTTGTTTCCTGTATAATATACGTTGAAAATCTGTGTAATCTCGAAGGATCTGATCGGAGCTTTCAATTAGTTTCGTCATATCACGGCAAGTTTTTGCCTCGAATTACCAAACCTTTATATACTTAAACCTAGGTTTAATTTAATAAGGTTGTTATTACGGTATAGTAGAGGCTCAATATTGCAAATGTCAATAAAATTATCTATAAAAACTCGGTATATCTTTGTTTTAATGAAAACTATGTATTTTTGTATGAAAACACTAAGTATGATTCAGTATTACTTTATTTTGTCAGTGTTTAGGGTTCCGTACCGCAAAAGGTAAAATTGGAACCCTTATAGATCACTTTGTTGTTCGTCTGACTGTTTATTAAGACCATTTATCTCAACATCGCGTGGAGATATCAAACTGAAATTAATATCAAATATTCATGTCTATTGTCTCTTAGAGCACAGAAAAGAATTCTAGATTTTAAGTCAACGTAAGCAAAAGATACAAGCATTTATGCATCGACTTCGCTGCACTTTACATTTACTTTACTACATTGGTATGAAATTAGTAACGAAATACTTCCCGTGGACCTATGGTTATGAAATTTGGCCCAAAGTATTTTTTAGGTACCTATTTCATAGAAAAAAAAACATTACAAACTTATTTTTGTATTTCGCTTATATTCATTATTTCGCAAAATTAGTGCTTCACGAATTATATCTATAATCACGAATTTTGCGAGTTCGGCTTGCATTTAACCGGTGTTTTTTTATTTCAGCACAGCGTAGAGGTTCGTTATTGACCACAGACATTTATTTATTTATTTATTTTATTTATATTATCTTGACATTGAGAAATAGAAACAGACTTGACTAAAAGCATAGCATAGCATAGCATAGCAGCTATATCCGGAAATAAACGTACAGATAAAAAAGACATTTCCATAATAATATTACAGGAAGTCAATAGCTCCCAAATTATAACTAATTAAAGATTCACAATCTCAGAGAGTGACATCGTTTCGTCTTTTCATTAAACTTTTAACCCGAGTGGACTTCAAAGTTTCAAAGGCGACCTTGAAATTGAAACTTGATAGAGCAATATTTAATTATTGCATAAATTATCTATAACCGCTTTTTAAATGGACTTTGTGTATCTTTCATTTGATAATAATGAATATATTAAATTTATGCATGAGAATTAGGGAACTAAATATGTACCATTTCACTTCCTCTCTCCGGTAACGAGGCAAAACGCGGTGTTAAGATCCGCCACTTATCACGTCATGCCTCAAGAATTCGGTGAAAGTCGTGAAAGGAGTATTTAAACACTAGTTTCCCAGGTTCCTTCTGCCTTCCCAATTATGTGCGACATACAGCTTGGAATATTGAATTGTAAAACAATAAAATTCAGTCTCTAGGTTCTATAAAAAGTTTAGCACTATAAGAGGAATTCCCGTGAGAATTAAAAAAAAATACAGAAATAACTTTTTCAGGGATTCATCGTTTTTAATAGTCCATAAAGTTACGGGCTAGATTTCCTTTTAATTATTTTATCATTTATTAGCAAAGAAAAGTCTATGTTCTTTTTAATTTTCTAAATAAACAAAGAAATAGCGACTCGCTCTCGGCTTCGCCTGCTTGATGTACATAATTATTAATTTACTAATTTACATTATTTTCATTTTCTAATCTATATATATATATATAAAAGGACTTGTGCTGACTGACTGAGGTAAGACGCACGCAGAGCCGTAACCGCTGATGGTAGAAACGTGAAATTTGGGCAGATGTTTATTTTCATATTCTGGACATCCACTAAGAAGGGAATTTGAAAAATTTCAACCCTAAAGGGATGAAATAGGGGTTGAAAGTTTGTATGGATTTTTTTTTAAATCGGCACCGATTTTTATAAATTTTGAAATTCAGACTCTTAAAAACATTTCATTGAACACGTGTTTCATGGTTTTTTAGAATTCACCCCCTAAGGGTGCAAATAAGGGGTTGAAAGTTTGTATGGAAAAATCTTTAAATCACCACCGATTTTTATAAAAACTTAAATTCAGACTGTTAAAAATATTTTATTGACCACGTGTTTCGTGGTTTTTTTAGAATTCACTCCTAATAAGCGGGCGAAGCCGCGCGCGCCCTCTAGTAATTATATAAATTAAAACTTAACTTAGCTTCACGCTGTATCCCTAGCAGGGTAGCTAGAGAGAACAGAGCGCCAAACGCTACCGTAATAATAAAAAAAATATAATTTTAAAGACAATACCTGTATTATTAAAGTTAATTCTTCAGCTAATTTAATTAAACATTTATTTAGCAATTTTGTCGAACAATATTCTTTAAAATGATTTAACTTTCTTATTTATAAACCAGCTTGTCAAAATAGAATAGTGAAAACTGCAATTAAATCGGTTAATCCGTTTAAACAGACAAAATTATTAAAAACCATTCTTTGTGGTTGCATTTCGTTATTAAATGCCTTTAATAACAAATTTTCTAATACATTTTCTATGTACATACATACTAGATAAAATTGTTTGTTCAGTATAGCACAGTTAAATTTAGATAATTTTCTAATTTAAAAAAAAATCGAAATTCAATTATTTTTTATTTTATTAACTTTTTTTAATTACAGTGTGAAAAAACCCTCAGGTGTCAATAATACGTAGTTACGGATCGTATAGTATAATGTAAAATAGTATCCCTTATTAAATTATTATTTAATAAAAAATAAGCGATGTATACGTCATTGTAATAGTTTTTTTTTGTATCTGGAAAATTTGATCTAATTTATTAAAATAAGACAAATCCTTTAACTACAATTATATTATAAAATCAAAATTACTTCAGAACTCGGCGGAAAGTGGGGAACGGATTGTCTTAACACTAGGTTCCCTCTGCCTACCTTGCTGTGTGCGGGATACAGCGTGAAGTTAATTTATTTATTTTTTAATTTTAAAATTACTCCACACTTCTTGGTATTACGTTGGTAACTGGCATATATGAATGAGATTCAAATTAACATGTTTATATTTGGTGATGCCAATGTCCTCCTAAATAAATTTACTTTTCATTTACGTTATACAAAAATTTATAGATTTTTATGTATGCTTAGTATTCTTATAAAGTCAACATATAAGAATACAAATAAGGTAAATTAAGAAAATACCATTAAGAACCAGATGGGAATTCCATTTCTCAATTTAAGCAGATTTTTTAGGAGTTTTTCTCTTTTCACCCACTTACGCCTATAGGGCAAGGACTCTACTGTTAAGACACTATGTTTCTCAATGCTGCGTTTTGAGCATACTAATCGAAATCCATTTTCTGATGAAAACATTTTTTTTAAGTACACGCTGTATCAGTAGGGAGAAGGCACCTGCTAGCCTAGTGTTCAGACACTCTGTTCCCATTAAGAACTTCGGTTTTTCACTTTCCCCCAATTCTGGAATTATTGACCATTACTTTTATAGACCACATGGTGCACTGTTACTATATATTGCACTTGAAGCATACTGTAGATATAATCGAGATGTAGTAGAAATATGCACTAATATTATTGATAATTTAGGTTCATCAATGATGACCAGATTCTAAATTTTTTTTTTAATTATTATTTCTTAACACTACAGACACTTGGTCCGTACCCTTTTTAAAATTATTATGATATCTAATTTCCTTATCACATATTTTAATTACATTATTTTTGACATAGAATTAGTACTTATAATAAGAAAATGTTATTTTTAACTTTATATTTTTTTTTAGATTCTAGATTAGAAACCAATAGTATGTAGTTTCAAAATACAAGTAACTATTAAACGTGTTATTTTCACTAAAATATTATTGTGGGCAAATAAAGATTGTATAACACCTTTCAAGTTCATATACTAAAGTGGTTTCACATTATAAGGCATGTTGTACACTTATTGAATTTTATGAATCCGGATTAAAAAAAAAATCTAAAAAGCATATTATTATTATTATTCAACTTCAAAATGAGGGAGATGCATAATTCGACTGTATGTTTTTAGTATTCAGTTTAGACTTATTTCATCTTTGTTAAAAATTTAAAATTGTTAAATATATTTTTTGTTTATTTAAAGTTTTCTTAAAAAACAAAAAAAAAGAACTGACTGCATAAAACTATTAAGATTAAAAAAACAAGCCCAATAATTCATAAGGATTAACAGTCGATACCTACATAAATTTTACAGGGCTCTTCGTGAACATATGATTACTTTGAGTCTTCAATAGTAAGTCAACATGTAATGCTTCTGGAGTGTGGCGGAAAATGGGAGACGGAGTGTCTTAACACTAGGTTTCCTCTACCTACCCTGCTTCATGCGGGATATATCGTGAAGCTGAAAAAAAATGCGAGTAAATTATGTACCCTATGCCTAAATACCGTGTGTATAGTTAACTGGGTGTAAATAAACGCAAATGCTGCGACATACTGACACCGCTTTTGATTACGTATACCGTGGCCCTATTTCTTCCACATTCTCTTTAACAGAGGCCAGTCGTGGTGCAGGGGCACAAAGTGTGATTGTAAAACCGACTGGTTGTGGGTTCGATCGCCACTCGACGAAATGAAGTATTTACATCAATTTATATTTCCTTTTGTTCACTCTGGTGTTGAGGAATAGGGCGGCATTGAGTTCTGCCACTCAGCACGCAATGTCTCCAGAATTAGCCAGAATGTGGGCAACGGAGTGTCTTAACACTAGGTTCTCTCTGCTTACCCTGCTGTGTGCGGGATACAGTGTAAAGCTGATTTATTTTTATTCTGTTTAACAACTTCAAATATTTCTTATTTATGATTATCTCTCTAATATATCACCATTGTGGTTCAGTTAGAAAGTCTCCCTGTACACGTTATGGTTCTAGATTCGATGGTCATTTTACATAATGTGTTATATTGATTTTTTTATGTTTTGATAAAAAAATACCCGAATTCCTGGTACTCAATGCTTCTCATTAATATAAACGAAGAAGTGCCCCCAATCCCCCCTCTCGTATATATATATATATATCCTGCCCGAAAAGGAGAGATAAAATAAAATAAACTACAGCAAAAATAGTGATATATTGTATATTAATTATAATGACAGTTATTTTTTTTAATAGAATAGGTGTCATCACTTATGTCATAAATAAATTTACATATAATAAATTATATGTTTTACGGCAAATTTTGTGTAACCGTCGGATGTTTACGAATGTAATAATTACTTTTTTACGTAATGTTTGAAATGGAAAGTAAAATCCAGGTATCGAGAACAAAAGTATAAAATTAATCTCATTTTTTTAAATGTTAACTTTATCTTTTCAAAGATCTTAAGTTTTATGATGCTAAATTGTTATTTTAATTACTTATAATCTGTAAATTTCTAGTTCTGTGGCAAATCTATTCTTGTAAAACATATTTTGTATTTTTTAACGGAATTCTGGGTATAATTATAACACGCATTAGTTGTTATGGTGTGTATAAAAATATGAGAGCGACTAAGACTTTCTTTTTAGTGTGATTCTTATGGGGCTGAACTCAATCTCTAAATCTATACACAATTTTAACTAAATAGTTTTAATTTACTACAATTTATTAGTTATATTTATTAGTATTATTAGTTTCACGCTGTATCCCGCACTTAGCGGGATAGGCAGAGGAAACCATGGAACCTAGCGAGAAGACATTCCGTTTCTTTTAGGTCGCTTCCGTTCCCTACTTTCCACCGAATTCTGGAGGCTCAACGGAATACTCATTTCAACTCAACTATTATATGCATGAAAATCAAAATGTATTTTTTTACTTTTTTTCTATACTATATTCAAATTTTCGGGCCAACAGAGAGCAAAGAAAACCACCAGTCGATTTTTAAATAGATAAAAAAAATACATAGTAATGTTCACTATTTGTTTATATAAACTGTTAACCAACGGTTACTCTGTAACGTTACAATAAAAAATGGCGCCTAACTCAGTGCCAAAATCAACGCCACATTCACTTTCACTAAGTTGTATTTTTTTTTTTGCAGAATCGAGACGAGAGCAAGTGCATTCCGTAGTTAATGGCTGTATAGTGAATTGTGTTTTGTGTTAAAATATAAGTGTTGCCAGTGTTAAATATATATTTTTAAAGATGGTAAGTCATTTAATTATTTTTTTATATCAGTTTATTATATGCGACGAGCGTGTATTGAATTATCAATAAATTGTACATGACATTTAAATTTAATTTCGCACTGTTATTTGGTAAAATAGCTATTGCTAATAATAATTTTAACGCATTACGTGTTAGAAATCTATTATGTTAATATCTTTAAATTTTATAGGAATCGTATGGGGTGTAGTTTCTCCCTTTTTTTCAAAATATTTACTCTAAGATTTTAAAAATGTTAAAATAGTTAATAGTATAAAAAAACAGGATACGAACCATATGTCTATAGAGTTGTCAGATTTAAAATAAAAAAAAAAACTTTTGCTTTTTTTAAAAATATAACAATTTTTTATTTTTTATTATTATATAGGTACTTTGACTTTTTTCGACATCAACATTTTTATATTAAAATGAAAATTTAACACTAAAAATAAAATATATATTCTTGTCTTTATTATTTAAATTATTCAACACGGGAGAGTGAGAGTGGACACTCTTTCGTTGTTTATAAATAATTAAATTTATCTTTCAAGGCATCTGTGCGGTCGTTAACGATGGTTATGTAATTGTAACATGTGAAGAAATACATATAAACCACGCGTAAAATGAATACAGATATCACTGTATTTTTTTTCTTTTTACCCCAATATTGTTTTATTGTTTTTCATTTTAATATTTTAGCCAGTTATGTCACAGGGGCACAAGCGTGTGATTGTAAACGCGACAGGTTGCGGAACTCAACGCCGTGCTTTGCCTCTTTACCAGAGGGAGAAAATGAAAATATTAAATATTATTCATTTTCTCGAGTGGGAATCGAACCCACAATTTGTCGCATTTACAGAGTCACACTTCTGCCCCTGTACCATGACTGGTCTTAATCTATTTTTTGATATTAATAGAAATGAAAACAACATTTTTTTAATCTATAATAGACGTCTTATAAATAGAAGTAAAACTTTTTTATTTTGACTATACTATACTATACTATACTAGCTTCACGCTTTATCCCTAGCCGGGTAGTCAGAGAGAACGGATCGCCAAACGCTACGGTCTTTATTTTGACTAATTTCTTTTAACGTTTTTCCTTTTATATATGGAACCATAAATAAACAGACCAGCAAATTTCCGTATTCTATAATAAACCAAAAAACCAGCTTGCCATCCCCAAGCAGTAACTGTCCTTTAACACCCTTTATAAGTATATAACTGCGATTTTAATATAATAAATGAATTATAATAATAATAGAAACTGACAGTTGTGGAAGTAAAAGCGGGAAACACGACATGATGCTTTACCAAGCTTCCTATAAAGGATTATATCTAAATACAAAGACTTTATTAATTTAAATATCACAGTATATACTAAAATAAATTAATAGCTATAAAAGCTTTTAGCTCTATATAAAAATGCAAAATTTTGTTATATTTAAGAATAATTTATACTACATTAGTATTTAATATATAAGTATTAAATACAATTTTATAATCGTCAGACTGTTTTAATTTTATCTGAATTTTACACTAATTCTATATAATAAATAGAATTAATTATCACATTAGTAGCTATTATCTGAGAACATATTCATATATTAATTTATTATTTTTACTATATTCGTATCATTTTTTAGACAACTGTGTATAGATTTATCATTAAATTTAATTAAAAACAAATCAGCTTTACGCTGAATCCTGCACACAGCAGAGTAGGCAGAGGGAACCTAATGTTAAGACACTCCGTTCCCCACTTTCTGCCGTATTCCGGAGGCATTACGTGTTGAGTGGCGGCGGAACACAACGCCGCGCTTTGCCTTGAAACTAGAGCGAAGAAACGGAAATATAAATTTATATAAATATTTCGTTTTCGTTAAACTTAATTGTTATTAAAATTAGGGTTGCGCTTGCAGTGTTACTCGCGTCTTGATATTATTGACTGAACTGTACTATGACACTTATAAACTTGCCTCGTATTTTTTACTATCTATTAGTAAAAACCGCATTAAAAACTGTTGAATCATTTGAAAGGTTTGATCGTACGTCGGGAGGAAGGGCTTATAAATAAAATAATAGAAATAACATGGTAATATTTATATATTACATCTCTCTGATATAAATTATCGAAAAAGATAGAGTAGTGAAATTTCCGGAATTTACTCCTATATTTATATATTTTATTTCCTAAAGCATCGTGCTTAAAATTACACAATAAACTCACGTAATGCGATGAACCTTGTGATTAAGTTTAGAAGGAAACAATATTAACAGTAATTTCTATGTAAATGATTATTGTAAAATATCAAATATACATAATATTATGTAATAATGTATTGTTATAAGTTTTTTTCGTCCATTTTTACCATGATACCTACAATAAAAGATATTCTTTCAAAATTTCAATTTACAATTTCAAAGATTTTGAAATTTAAGCACAGAAAAGGCATATTTAGTGTTCCATTTGAAACGTTGGGTAGGACGTACAATAAAAATATTTAAATATGGAAATTTTAATTTTTTGAAAATGAAATTTTAAATATTTTCTGAAAATTTAAATTTAAATATATTATAAACTTATATATATTATATCTAAAAGATATTTATAAATTTCATGTTTGAACGACGAATGATTTGTTATATTTATTACTGTGTGCGTTTTTTACAACATTTTAATGAAGTATTTAAGTTAATCTTAATTTTAATCTAAAAAATAATCTCAACTAACTAACTAACGCATGTAGCAGGGTAAGCAGAGGGAGCCTAATATTAAAATAATCCGCTCCTTACTTTCCGCCGAATTCTGGAGGCATTGCGACCTCAGAGCGAAGAAATAAAAAAAAATAAAAATTCCTCGAGGAATCAAACTATCTATCCTCATGTATGAGGAGTAATGTTTGTTTAACTGTCAAGGTGACATAATGGCGACGGAATTAAATCGTACATCCTTTCACGTGATCACCGATTTCCTTATCATTTATCTATAATAACTAATAACACATTAGACAATTATACAATAGGTGCTTATGTCGTATATAGATTTGTTTATATGTTCCTTATTAACTGGAAGGAATGTTTGAGACGTAGTGGCGATACGCAGAATTATATTGTTATTTTGATTTATAGATAATTTCATTAATTTAATTTTATTTTTGCTCTCTTCCGTTTCAATGAAACCTAGGCCTGAGTTGCCATTTTTATCTGTTACATGATTTGACATGTGACAAATATCTGGAAAAAAGGGAATAATCCTGTCAATAAATCATCTTCGAAATCGAATAAACAGACGAAATAATAAGTTACGCACACATAACTATGCTTTAAATAATTAACTGTAAAAATAAATCAGATTTACTCTGTATCCCGCTCACAGCAGGGTAGGCAGAGGGAACCTAGTGTTAAGACACTCCGTTGCTTACTTTCCGCCGAGTTCTGCAGGCGTGTTTAGTGGCGGAATTCAACACCGCGCTTTGCCTTGGCACAGAGACAAGAAGACAGACAGAGCAAAAAAAATGAAAATATAAATGTTAATAAATATTTCATTTCCTCGAGTGGGGATCGAACCCACAACCAGTCTATTTTACAGTGACTTTTCAAGTTTCGAGTTTGTATATTTATGAAATTGTTATTTCAAAAATTCTTAAGCTTTATCTGCTTCTAAGTGAATTTTAATTACCTACTTCCGTTCTTACGCTTATGACAGTAGAAATACTTTTTAAATGCTTAATTTGTTTTGAATATCTTAAACATAGTAATTGGCTGCGAGTGAAATGATAAATTAATAAAAATGGCTATTTAAAAACATACGTTTAGCAATTCCTTGTAATAGAAAGATGTAATTACGCTTAGGTTTTTCAACGTGTGGAACGGACTTTTCACTAGAACTCTTCAAAGGGGAAGTTTTATATTAATATATAATACATTATATATTATGGTAATGAGGCCAGTCGTGGCGCAGTGGCACAAAGTGTGCCTGTAAATCGACCGGTTGTGGGTTCGATCCCCACTCGAGGAGATGAAATATTTATTTACATTTATATTTTCATTTCTTCGCTCTGGTGTTGAGGGGAAAGCACGGCGTTAAGTTCCGCCACTCAACACGCAATGCGTCCAGAAATCTCTATCCTGCTGTGTGCGGGATACAGCGTTAAGCTGAAAAAAATATATTATGTATTATTTTACTACAGTCCAAGCATGGAACAATCATTACTTTAAAATATAATCTACAAATGAAATGACATTTATTTTGTCGAGCACACTAGAAATAGGTGGAGATCCCATCGTTTAAAACTGTAGGGATTAGATTTTCTAATGAAACTTATATTTAAGAATGATACATGATAGTAGAATAGATTACACTAGGGTTGCCCAAAAAAATCCTGCCGCAATCACCTTTAATTAATGTTTTTCGTAACTCGTTTTTGGAGAAAATTGCACTCATATGTTTTTTATGTGAATCGCACATCATTTGAAAGAAAATCGCATAAGGAATTGGAAAAACAATGGTTGCCAGCTCTCAGTCTGCCGCAAGTCCAAGGTTGCCTGGTTTAAAGAGGTTACTTAATGTGAATATTTGCACTCATGTGTTTTTTTAATGAATTATATATCAAATTAAAGCTTATTTTTTTGTCATCACTAAAACACATGGTTGCCTGGAAAATGGCTGCCGCAAGCAAAGGTTGCCATCATTCGAAATATTTTATTCTGATTCCGTTTGACTGAGAATAGACGATGAAATACGCGATTTGCCTTATGTTTTAAATTAAAATATTATATAATAGAAAGTCAATCTTAAAATTAATGTTTATTCTAGATATTTACCTTTTAAATGATGATTATAATCATATTAAGAACATACAAAAAACTATTTAAATATGAAATCATCCTTATTTTTCAATTGAAATAATGAACCCATCATATTAAGTCTTTGCTAAATCTGTTTTCTAAATACTAATACTAATTTAAATTATCATTTTAAAACGACTAAATTATCTAATTAAATAAATGCTTACAAATATCAATCTATTATAAGGTATTAATTACATCATGTTTCCTTAAGATAATGAAGGGCGACAATTATTGCGTAAGTTTTTTTATTAATTAAGAAAATATGGAAAATAACATTTCAATATACTCTCTCTCTCTTTGTCCTCTGCTCGTATGATTTTTTTTTCTCGTTTTTTTTTGATAACGGTTGCCGCAATCTTTTTTTTCTCACGCAACTTTTAAGAATTTGCATTGAAAGAAATATATATGATAGAATTATAATAAACAAAATTAATTTATCACAAATAAATTCTAAGAAATTTCGACAGTAATGCCGAATAATAAACGCTATTTAAGGTTTATGACCAGGAGTCGGCAAATATCAATTAGTTGTCTACTTTTTACTATAGATAAACATTTTGCGGTGGTATACAAGGCAAACAAAATGCAATAATTTTATTTTCGTAGATGTATTATTTCTAAATGCAATAACAGTGCAGATGGCCAAATGAGATGTTTTTGAACATATTACTTAGTTACTTACCTTTCGTTTTGGAGTGAAGACGTTGTTAGTTAACATGACAAAAATGAAGATCTGTTTTTTGTGCGAAAATGTGTGTGGAATTTAATAATGAGTCTGAAGTGTAAAAATTATGTTGTTGTTTCGCCAAAAAATGATTTTTATATACAGTAACATTTTCTTAAATAGTAACACAATGCACGGTTATCACTTACAGTGTTACAAAAAGTTCATTGTTGTAAAATCAAAATATAAAGAAGTACCCCACTCGAGGAGATGAAATATTCACTTAAATTTATATTTCCATCTCTTCGTTCTGGTATCGAAGCAAAGCGCGGCGTTGAGTTCTGCCATTCAACACGCAATGCCTCCAGAATTCGGCAGAGAGTGGGTAACGGAGTGTCTTAACACTAGGTTCCCTCTGCCTACCCTGCTGCGTTTGGGATACAGCGTGAATCTGATTTGATTTTTATTTGTCAATTATTTTCTAATGCAAAACGTAAGTATAATTAATGTTTGATAAGTATAATTAAATTTAATGTTTAATATTATATATTTTTCTCTGAGGACGAAGAGAGAGATTGAGAGTTTATAACGAGGTAATTTTCCATATTTTCTTGATTAATAAATAAAATATCTGCAGTAATTGTCAACCTACATTATATTATAAAAACATTATGTAATTAATACCTTATAATAGAACGATATTTGTAAACGTTTATTTAATACGAGTGGGCGCGCGCAGCTTCGCCCGTTTATTTGAACCCTTACGGGGTGAATTCTAAAAAAACCATGAAACATGTGTTCAATGACATATTTTAGGAGTCTGAATTTCAAATATTAAAAAAATCGGTGCCGATTAAAAAAAAACCATACAAACTTTCAGCCCCTATTTTATCCCTTTAGGGTTCAATTTTCTTAAAATCCCTTATTAGTGGATGTCCAGATTATGAAAAAAAACATCTGTCCAAATTTCACGTTTCTACCATCAGCGGCTGTGCGTGCGTCTTACCTCAGTCAGTCAGGTACTTGTTTTATATATATATAGATGATAATTTAGTCTTTTTAAAATAACGATTTAAACGAGTATTAATATCTAGAAAACAGATTTAACAAAGACTTAATATCATAGACTCATTATTTCAATGGAAAAATAAGGATGATTTCATGTTTAAATAGTTTTTTGTATGTACTTAATATGATTAAAATCATCATTTAACAGGTGAACAGCTAGAATAAATATTAATTTTAAGATTGACCTTCTATTTTATAATATTTTACTTTAAAACATAAGGCAAATCGCGTATTTCATCGTCTATTCTCAGTCAAACGGAATCAGAATAAAATATTTCGAATGATGGCAACCTTTGCTTGCGGCAGCCATTTTCCAGGCAACCATGTGTTTTAGTGATGACAAAAAAATAAGCTTTAATTTGATATATAATTCATTAAAAAAACACATGAGTGCAAATATTCACATTAAGTAACCTCTTTAAACCAGGCAACCTTGGACTTGCGGCAGACTGAGAGCTGGCAACCATTGTTTTTCCAATTCCTTATGCGATTTTCTTTCAAATGATGTGCGATTCACATAAAAAACATATGAGTGCAATTTTCTCCAAAAACGAGTTACGAAAAACATTAATTAAAGGTGATTGCGGCAGGATTTTTTTGGGCAACCCTAGTGTAATCTATTCTACTATCATGTATCATTCTTAAATATAAGTTTCATTAGAAAATCTAATCCCTACAGTTTTAAACGATGGGATCTTAGGCCAAAAATATGATAATAGCAGTACCGCATTGTGAAAAGTATATAAATTTTATTAAAATGTTAAATTCTCGTTCATAAAAATAAAATATGTAACTAACTGTATTTTATTACGTTGATTTAAGTTTTAACAAGATTAATTACTTAAGTGAATTAATTTGTATTGTTCACTTTATTCTTTTGTATTGTTTTAAAAATATGCAATTGGTTCAACTAGTTTATAAAAATAAATTATCTGTCAATAAATAGGAGAAAATGGCTATTTATAAAAAAAAATCATTTTCGTTGTTTTCTTTGTTTCTGGTAATACTTTTCTCCAGTTTTAATGATAAAATTGGAATAGTGTTCGTCTAAGAAATTCCTAATAGGAAAGCAGTTTTAAGTCAGGAATTAATCTATATTTTTTGCATCGTAAGGGACTACGTTAAGTACTGCCATATGGGTACTTACACATCCTTAATGGCTCTCAAGTTTATCACTTTTGTATGGAAATTTATTAAAAAAACCTGTTAAAGTCATCGAAGTCAATTACGTATACTTGATATAACACGACCTTTCATAATACGTGTAATGTCAGCATTAACATATTTTATATGAGAATTAAATAAAAAAATATGTTATTTTAAATTGTAACATAAATACATATAAATAAAGATTATTTTTTTTTAATTTATATGTATTTATATTAAAATATTCTTAGTCCATAGTATTTTGAATCTTATTTTGTAGGTTATAAAGTTGATATTGTTTTAGTTTTTGTTACGGAAGTATAGCGAAAGTGTACTCTCACTACGGTCACGGTCGAGGCTTTAGCCGAACAATGGTTTTGGCATAAACATTTCTTGTAAGATTATAAAATGTGAAATCAACATTTGAATTTTTATATGAAGATTGTATTTGTTATGTATATGAATAAATATTTGCCTTTTAGTAATTCGTGATTATATAAAAAAATATATTTAATATTAATAATAATATTGGGATGTTATTTTTTAGAATACTTCTCTTTTTATTGAATTTTTATAAATAGAAAGTTTTAAGTAACAAGATTTTAAAACGTAAAGTTCTGCATTTTCCGTGCCCGTAGAAATTTCGAGAAGTCTCTTTTAAGTCACTACGACCCTACACGACGAACCTACACATCATATTTCGGCGATCCTCGCCGCGTAGTTTTCAATCACTAACTATAGACTATGATGGTGTTGTGATAGGTATAACATTTGAGACTTTTTTCTATACGAACGGAACAAAAAAACAGAATGAAAAATCTTTATATTGTTAACATTTTTAAAAGTGTTATTCCGCACTTGAAAAAGATAGACAAATAGATTTGAAAACCGTCGAAGGACGGTTCCACAGTTCCAATTGGACAGCTTCCAAGAGGCGCGGGTTCAAATACCGCACGTTATTTTTTTTTATATTACTACTACTACTACTATATAAGTACATATGTATTTAATGATTATATGTGTAATATAAAATACTTTGCCATTTATTCTGTTGTCGTTCTACTAAAACATTATATTCTTGTTTTAAAAAGTAGCAATATACAGCGTCTGAGTAAACGGGTTGTGAGTTCAATTCCCACTCAGGGGAATGAATTATATTCAAATTTTCTATTCCAATAGTTCTATTTCTAAATTCACTCTTATTCCAATGACAAAACAGCAAATGGAGTGTCTTAATCTGAAGTTATTGGAAACAAGATATAAATAACATATTTTTTTAAAATCCTTTATTACATAACAAAGGTAAAAGCCCTAGTTAGGTAAACCTTAGTTATCAATTAAAACAAAAAATCTTTAACAATATTTACTTAAATCTCTTATAAATAAATATTATCAAAGATTGTTGTTTTATTTCAAGTTCAAATTAATTAGCATATAATAAAAATATAACATCATTTTTTAATCAGAGTAAATAGTCCGCTTTATTGTGGAGATAAGGAAGTGTAATGTTTCCTTGATTGGCCATTGCTAGCAGCTATAACATGATTTTAGCTTCAGTTTAAGTATAAAAGCACCTTTTAAAGTATGCCTTGAATAGCGAACATTGTAACTTAGTTGGGAAAGTTTATTTTTTTCCTTTTTTTTCTGCTTCACGATGTATCTTGAATATAGCATATAGTAGGTAGGCAGAGGGAACCTAGTGTTGAAACACTCCGTTCCCCACTTCTCACCGAATATTTCAGATGCGCTTTTAGCTTCGTACCAGAGATGCAAATATTAATAAATAAATAATTATTTATTTCCTCGAGTGGGGATTGAATCCACAACCGTCGCTTTACAGTTACACGATTGTGCCCCTTCGCCACGATGGTCTCAAGTTAGGCCATTCCTTAATAAAAGTGTAAGGTATACTTAATATTATAAAGCTGTTTTTGAACCCGCAGGAACTACGGCACCGAGATATTAAAAAATCTTTTTGTATCGTATAGTACATTCATCAAGGAAGGCTATGTCATATAGCGTTTATTATTTCCATATAGTCCACTGTACTAGTTTTGGGAGTTACTTCGGGCACTTAGATTAGAATATCGTTGGCCTGTACACTCTACATTGTAAACCCGCTAACAGCCTATTAAGCAAGTTCCGAGGAGAAACAAAAGAAAACGATAAGCATACGTATATTATCAGAAAGTATAATAAAGTTATTCGGCAGAAAGTGGGGAACGGAGTGTCTTAACACTAGGTTCCCTCTGCCTAAACTGCTGTGTGCGGGATACAGCGTGAAGCTAATTTAATTTTTTAATTTAATATTATCAGAAGGTTTTTGTCATTTAAAAAATTAATTTGTGTTCTCTACTATATGAAATATAATAAAAGGTCATTTATAAAATTTCTCCTACACTTTCGAGTGGTATAAACATAACAAATAAACAACACCCCTATAACAATATTTACCTTATTTTAACACAGGTTGCTCATATTACTAAGTATTATCTAAATATTATTGTTTTGATAAAAAAAGTTGTGAATGTATTTGAAATGGACGTTATAAAGCTTGGGTGAGCGGTAATATGTTTGTTTGTTTAGTTTTATTTCAATAATAAAAGTCAGTTTTAGCATATTTGTTTTGTTTGTTATCTATTTAATATTAGAAACTTAAAATCCAGCTTTGCTCGCTACAACTTTTATTTATATTATAGCCAAAGGATAATATTTGAAAATACATATATTTTTTATTTTTAAAATGTTATTTCACATTTAAGAAAGAAAAATACTTTTTTGAAAACATTTAAAAATGTTGAACATAGCTGGATTTGAACTCGCGCCGCTTGGAAACCGTCGAAGCGCTCTGACCAACTAAGCTATACGTTCTCATCGGGCTACGTCGTCATTCTTATATCTCAGTTTTGTTTATAAGCCTTATAGACTTATTCTTAAGTCATTCTTAGGTTCCTTCGTACCTCGATATTTAAAATGAATACAACATTATTAATCACCTTTAATAAGTTAACATGACAATGTCAATTAAACTATACATAATAACCTCGAAAATCTTTATTTGGCACTTTTCAATAAAAAATCATTTTAAAACAGGTTCAGCCTTTCATAACGTGAGGTCATATAAATAGTAGGTATGCATATTATTAGGTCATATAAATAGCATGTAATCGTATTATTGTATAATTTTTTTTCCAGTAGTTCCCAGAGACATGCTTCTGACTGTAAAAGTTTGTTTTCTTTTTAATCGACTTCCGTAAAAGGAGGAGGTTATCAATATAACTTTATTTTTAACCGATTACTGTAAGAAAAGGAAGGAAGGAAGTCTATCAATTTAACTGTATTTTATTTCGGTATTTTTTTTTGTTAATTTTTTTTATATATATGTTATCAGAACTGCGGACTGAGTGAACCAATTTTCATGATTCTTTTTTTATTTGAAAGCTGGTGCTTTTTGTGTTGTTCTTCTAGAAAATCTGAGTGTTTACTGTTTAAAGTTGTTTTTTTGGTTTACATTTTTTTTTGTTGGTGTGAATATATCACTATGGAGTATGTTTATATTTCTCTTTGTCTAAACGTGGCAGCGTATTCCTAAGTGCCTTACTTTTTGATTTTTTTATTGCTTGTTTATCCTAGTTACCTAAACTAGATAGTTACGATAAATATATTGATTCTGTTTATAGAAATCCAGATATCAACAGATACTATAACAAAAACGAAACCTTATCGGCCCTAAATATTTGTAAAGCTTTCGACAAAAACAAAGAAAAATATAACAATAAAGCAACATATTATGCCATTCTACATAAAAATATTACATCATTACTTTCGTCTATGAACGAAATTGCCAGTCGATAGTGAAAGCGTGTGTAATTATGTGGTAAATCTATAGTGTAAAAAGGCACTTATAGTAAGGGAGAGGTGGCATGAAAGAGCCAGTTTACTAAACGAAGCAAAAAAATATACTTTTAATTAAAGAAATTAAGTTTTTTTTCTCTCAAATTATTATTCATTTATTAAACTAGATAATTTCATACGAAATAAGCTAATAAAGTATTAATTAAAAAAAATGTGTCATTTGGCTCTTTCATAACATTTGGGTATTGAAAGAGCCATCAAAAGTTATGAAAGAGCCAGTCTTATATTATGAGATGTAATAGTGAAAATTATGCTAAATAATAACAATGCATTATTAAATAAAAACAATTTAATAATCCTTATTAAAAAGTAATGTTTTTTAAATTATATTAATCATTTTAAGTAAATAATTCTAACAATCTCATAGTATTTAAACCAATCATATTATATTATTTTATTTATATTCTTTTTTTTATATTTTAGAGGCGGATAGTTCTTTTATTAATAAAAATCACGAAAATTAAACTAAATAATAAATTAATAATATCTTCTCAAAAACAACATACTTGAATTATGAGATCTTTTTTTTTTTAATTTTGCTCCATGCAATCATCACTATTTTTATTTGTATTGGACTTTGTTTTGCTTCAATCTACCTTTTTTTTTTACTTCAGCCAATATGCTATCATATTGGAATCAGACGAATTCGTTATGAAAAAGCCATCTCTTTCAAGGCCCATCTACCCGGCTCTTTCATAACTTATTCTTTAAAAAAATATAACCTTCAAAACCACAACGATATCAAAACTTTTGAAATTCAGTTTTAATCCAGTTACAAGGCCAAATATATACATAAACTCAATCCACAATCCAAGTACCTATATTTGTTTACAATGAAATACTAAGAAACAACTCAAATGAGGTAAAAAGGTTACTTTTGAGTGCCAAAAACTTCAGCTCGACATATCGGCGTCCGTTGGTTCCGAAGATGTGTAAAATTTTTGTGGGTGATAGGAAATCAGTGTTGCCATTTAAAAATAAAATATTCTATCGAGTCCGTTCCTAAACTACTATAATATTTCAGGTGGCTCTTTCAAAACCTGGCTCTTTCATGCCACTTCTCCCATAAGTACATTACGAGATACGAGTATAAGCTTTTTTTATTCTTTTTAAGCGTCAGGCTGTATCCCTCGCACGGGGTAGGAACAGGGAACCTAATGTTAAGACACTCCGCTCTTCATTTTCCGCCGCATTGTGGAGGCATTGCGAAACAAAAAAAATTATTAAGAACTTAGTGGGCATAAAATTTTTAAAATAAGAATTTTATATATTTTTTATAAAGCTAGCCTAATCTTTAACCTTAAAATTGATTTGTTTTTAACATGCTTTTATTAGCTTCGCGTCTTTCGCGTCGTGTATATGTATGTCGGTACGTATATAATAATGTAATAATATGAAAAAATCGGTCAAGTGCGAGTCCCATTCGACCATCAAACGAAAGCAAAAATATAATGTACAAAAGTTAAAAAACAAAAAAATACGTTTTAATAAAAATCGAAAGTATAAAAAATCACGCTAATATGAAAAAAAAATACTAAAAAGTATTTTTTTGCGTATTTACCGCCTACTGAAATAAATATGAAATAATTATTTCATTTTTCTATTACAATTTTTTTTGTGAGCAAAATAAAATCCCAAAAGCTTTAAATAATGATTTATTAAACATATGAAAGTATAGATAACCATACTAAAATACTCAATATAATAAAAAATAAAAAAACAGCTTCACGTTGTAACCCGCACAAAGCAGTGTAAACAGAGAACCTTGTATTAAGACTCTGCGTTCCCCGCATTCCGCCAAGTTCTGGAGGCATTGCGTGTTGAGTGGTGGAACTCAACGCCTCACTTTGCCTCGACACCAGAACGAAGAAATGAAAATATAAATGTAAATAAATATTTTATTTCCTCGAATAGGATCGAACTCACTACCAGTCGATTTTATAGTCACACTTTGTGCCTGTGCCACGATTGGCCTTGTAAATACTCAGTATGTTTTTCCTAAATGCATTTACAAAATATTAAATATATATTTTGTAAATGCATTTAGCGTATAATACAAGCGAAGGGCGAAGCCACACGGGGGCCGCTAGTTTACAATATAATGAAGATGTTACTATAAAATAGAAGATGCAAGTCGGTGGTCTGGTCAATCTGAAATACGCAAACTTATATCACAAATTTGACAGATTTTTTTAAAATAAACATTAAATATAATAGTCAAATTGTAAACGATGTGTAAATCAGTTAGAAACAGTCACGTTTTCTCATAGCTAAATATAAAATATATACCTACTCTCTTTATTAATTTCCGTTTCCGGAACGAAAATTGCTCGATTTTAATAATTTAGGTTCACTTGAAATGTAAAAGCTTTTATTCAACCCATACAAAAGCTACCTTTCTTCGTATCATTACCTGTTCAACCTCTCCACTTGAACGTTGAAAAATAAAAATGTATTGAATAAAAAGTGGATTCTATTTTTATCGTCTTATTAGATCTTGTGAATTATAAAAAAGTTCAACTATTCGAATTCCGTAGTCGGGAACGGAGTGTCTCAATACTACGTTTCCTCTTCGACATGCATAAAACTAAAAACTCTATAGAGTTTTTTAAAGAGTGCATTAAAAAGAGTATTTGTTCTTATCCTATTTAAATACCGTAGACTTTGGCACCCCGTTCTCTCTGACTACCCCGCTAGGGTTACGGTGTGAAGCTAGTAGTAGTAGACGACTATTCTATTTTTGTTCATGTTTACTTCCTATTTTATGTATATTGTTCATGTTTCTATTCTTTTTATTTCTTTTTATTTAACCTTAACGCGGTATCCCAAACATAGTGAGGTAGTCAGAAAGGTGTCATGTCAAGTAGAGAACGCGTTACAATCACATCTTTGTGCCACTGAACCACGAAGGCTTCAATCCTACTTCTATTTTAGAATAAATATAAAAAATTTTTTTTATTTTAAATCATCAATTTATTATGTTGACATTTATATTAATGGCAAATATAATTAGGAACAGACATACATACATACACATATACATTATACTATCAACGAATGATATTAAAATCTGAAGGTACCCTAGAGATCTTGCTTCGCTTCCGTCCGGAATTCCGATTCGTTCATTTGGCATTATGTATGTGTAATTATATATTAATTAAAATACCTTATCAGGGACGACAAATTAGTTATTGAAACTTGACAAATAAATATTATAAATGATAATTATATTTGGTTGATTGTAAACGCAAGAGTTGTGGGTTTCGTTTGCCACGCCGTGGGCTGAATTCTTGTCGTATTGCTTCTCTGGCAAGATAATGCGCGGCGTTGAGTTCCGCCACGCAATATGTCAAAACTCGAATTCGGATGGAAATCACAATATTATAATAGTAGGTTCTCCTCTTACTATATTTACCTACAAGCATGATGTAAAAGAAGTAAGAAGAAGAAGTTGTAAAAGAAACAAAAAAAGCGTTTTAGCTTCAGACTGTATCCTCCATATACCAGAGTAGGCAGGGGAAACCTAGGAACCTAATGTTAAGTCACTGCGTTCTCTACTAGTATATATTACTATATATTATGTTTGAAATGTATAGTAATTTTAATTTTAACATTTTTAAAATTGCACCGTAAAATGTTAACAAATAATGTTAGTATTATTGTTCTTAGACGTGTTACGTAAATTTTTACAATTCTTCATTAAAATATTACTACTTTAAATTTTACACATTTTATATCATATCTTGTAATTAAATATTACGATACAAGTATTTCAAAAAACGCCGCTTATTGTTCATATTTTCATATCATAAAACTTTTTTTGTGTTTTTAGCTTCATGCCCCGCACATAGCAGGGTAGGCAGACGGAACCTAGTGTTAAGACACTGCGTTCTCATTAAGACACTTCCGTTCCCCATTTTCTGCTGAGCTATACCGGAGCGAGAAAATGAAAATGTTAAATTCTTATTTAATTTCCTCGAGTGGAATCAAATCCACAACCTGTTGCGTTTACAATCGCACGCTTGTACCACTGCGCCACGACTGGCCTCAGATTAATAATCGGAAATATTAAGTAATGCGAATAATATGTTTTTCATAACATATAAGTATATCTATATTACAGAAAGAAAGGCAAATCTCCTCTAATGTGATCTTTCTAACAGTGATGTAACGCGCTCATAATAAACAATACGCATATATATGTGTTAGTATGATCTAGATAAATTACAACGGTTACAGCATCTAAGCTTCTTTATATTATTTAATATTTGTTTTCAAGATTTTGCTTGAGGTCTGTTACTGTTTTAACTTATTTATTTACTTTTTTACCTTCATACTGTATCCTGCACATAGCAGGGTAGGCAAGGGAAACTTAGGAACCTAGTGTTAAGACACTCCATTCCCATTAAGACACCTCCGCCATTACCTATCTCTTTTTCAGTCGCAAGGTTGGCCGCTTGGACTTGCCTAGTTACTGGACTGACCATTTTTTTTGTTTTTGCCTAGTATGATATTTAAAGCATTTCTAGCATATAGGCAGAGAAAATCTAAATGCTCGGTTTTGAACTTTTCGCCTAATTTCAGAGTGGGAAAATAGAATTATTTAGAAATAATCTTGTCATTTTTGGGAGTCGAATCCACAACCAACGCTTATACAATTACAGCGTCCCGATGTGCGACGGTCCAAAATTAAAATGTATAACAATTCTTAATTATTAATTCTTAGTCTTTAGTTCTTTCCACTTGAATACGCAGGCAAAACCACTGGTGACAGCCATCTAAAATATTATGTATGTATCAGTTTTTTTCTTAATTCTGTCACGGATTTTCATCAGCTAATTTGCAAATGATTTATAATTTTTGAGGTCACGGCCAGTATGTATGAAAATCAGTTTTTTTCTTATATTCTAGTTTTCTATTATTATATTGTACTTAATTATTATTTATGCGATTTTTTTATATCTGTTAAAAGCGGTTATTCACCATACTACAGTATATGATGGATATTTTATCTGTTCTACTAATACAGAATTATTCATAGTTCACAGATAATATATGTACATAATATATTTGATATATGTGCGTTGCTTTATTGTTCGCAGGATGATGTTTTTGATATGTTACCAGATTTTTATCTTATTTTGGTACCTACTATAATTATATTTAGCATTTTTTGTCTCAATTTTTCATTATTTCTCGTTAAAATATAGAAAAAAAATATAGTTATAAAATGTCACTCAAAATATAATTCCGTTTGAACTTGAAAATTTTCCGAAAAATTAATTGTTAATTCCATTTAAACTTAATCATTAATTTCTTTCAAAAAAAATATACAAATGCTAATCTTTTTACATAATTAGTAATTGTATAGAAATAAACAATTCGTTTTTTTTTGCAAAAAATCTTGAATACATTAAAAGTCATTATATGTTTCGGTTTTTATATTTATTTTATAATTGTTGTCTCTTAATGTATAATTTATCATTTAGTTTATGACGTGTTTTAGTTTTTCTGTTAATATTTAATTTTTTATTGTAATCGTCGAATTGTAATATCATTTAAAATGTTAGCAATAATAATAATTAAACAACTAGTCTATTGAAGCACAGCGTTCCGCCAATTAACACGCAATATTTCTAATTCGAGAGCAAACCGGAGAACAAAAAGTCTTGACACTCTGCTTAGCCTGCTTTACACAGGTGGAAAAAAAACAAAACATTTTTTTTTAATTAGCCCTCCCATATCCCGGTTGAAACTTAATCAATAAATTTATCGGTATGTAGAGAACGGACTTATCGCTAGCTCACATAAGGATATCTTGTATTCTTTTTTATTAAATCGCTTTTGACTTTGAACTTTATCAATAAAGGTGCAATACCTTCGATGATATAATTTTATATTGCTATAATTCTCATAATAGCTTGTTAATTTATTCAATATTATCACATTGTTCCAACTTTCAAGGTATTTTTAAGGAAAATTGATCTGCATTGCTATGGAAATCTTAAACAACCTAATTTTCGTTAGCCTTGGGCAGTATTAACGTTATTAAAACATTTAGATCTGGGTGGTAAATATATTTTAATTTTTTATACATTTTTAATACTAAAAAAAATTAAAAAAATTAAATTAGCTTCACGCTGTATCCCGCACACAGCAGGGTAGGCAGAGGGAACCTAGTGTTAAGACACTCCGTTCCCCACTTTCTGCTGAATTCTGGAGGCATTGCGTGTTGAGTGGCAGAACTCTGAACAGAAGAAATGGAAATATAAATTTAAGTAAATATTTCATCTCCTCGAGTGGGGACCGAACCCACAACCAGTCGGTTTTGCAGTCACACCTCGTGCCGCTGCGCCACGACTGGCCTCCTAATATCGCTAATTGGTACAAAATATAAGGATTTTATTTTTTATAGCATATCATCATGTATCCTCTTCCTGTGTTTTGTATGGTGGAGAGATTTCATTTTATTCATTTTTCTTCTGCATTTTATTCATTCTACATTCAAAAATATGGCTTTTGGTAGATAAGTTTAATATCACATTTTGGTTAATGCGTATAATTATTATTTATGAATTATTCGTTTTGAATATCAGCCTACAGCCAATTGTTCAGTTGAACTAGTTACAACTTTATCGTTCCAATTTTTCATTATGATTGACATATAGGAAATACCAAATTTGCTATATTTGCAAGTTTGTTATAATTTCAGCTTTTACTCCAGTGGGATATGATTAATGTAATGTTATATAGGCTTTAGTCACACTTTGTGCCCCTGCGCCACAACTAATCTCGAAAAAAAAGCAAAAGACAAAATTACGTTTGCTTACAAGTAGAAGGGAATCGATCTTATTCTTTACTTTCTCAAACACGAACAATTAATCTCTGAGATCATTGTTTCTCCAGAGATATATCTTCTAAAAATTTTATGAACGCTCTGCATAAAAAGGTATTATTAGGTGACGAAGGACTTTGTTATATATAAAGATTGAACTCTCTTGATATAAACTTTATACTGAGGATTCCAATTTGCAGAGCAATTCTTTAATTTAACCGAACCGGAGACCTGAACAATTTTCAAACCTTTAAACTTTTCAAACTACCTGACTTCGATTTCATAGATATGATATGAGAAACCTTCCCAATCCCAGTTTGTGTTTCAAAATATCATCACAGATCAGTGTGCAGCCTGAGCAAATTTAATCCTTCCTTGCTGTGTGCGAGATACAGCTTGAAGCTGATATAGATTCCTCATGTACTGGAGATCCTCATGTACGTTGAGGGCAGTCATGGCGCAGGAGCACACAGTGTGACTGTAAAACCGACTGGTTGTGGGTTCGATTCCAACTCGAGGAGATGAAATATTTATTTAAATTTATATTCATTTCTTCGCTCTGGTGTCGAGGACAAGGGCGGCGTTAAGTTCTGCCACTCAACACACAATGCCTCTAGAATTCGGGAACGGAGTGTCTTAACATTGGTTCCCTCAGGTTCCCTCAGCTTACCCTGCAGTGCGCGGGATACAGCGTGAAGCTGAAAAAAAAATGTACTGGAGATACATATATATAATTATTAACGTCTTTATAAAATGTAAATTTTAAAGTACAGCTAATTAGGTCTTTAAAAATTCCAGTCGAAAATCGATATTAATAAAATTATATAACTGGTTGGCCTTCATTAGGCCTTTTGGTCACGTGAAAGGACTTTTCTTGCTATGTTAAATAATTTCAAGTTATTTAACCGAAAAACGAGTTGTTCAATTCACACCTCTGCCGTGCCAAGTTTTTTATATATGAAATTGAGTAAAAACAGCAAAAATAAACATGACTAGCGTCTATACCTGTATTTTTAAGATATGTACTCAGATGTAAAGTAGTCGTGTCGGCATATGACCATAAAAGCGATGGTCATGGGTTCGATTCTCACTCGGGAGAATGAATTATTTTTATTTCCCCGCACTAGTGATAATTTACAAAACACACAGCGGCCTGAAGCCTGCCACTCAGCACTTAATGTGAATGGTTGAAGATTTTTTTTTTTTTAATCTTAAATTTTTAATTTGGTTGAAGATTTAGATTTGATTTTGACTAGCAGTCTAAATCTAAGCGCTATATAAAAAAAATTATATAAAAAGTACAATTTACTTATTTGTACAGAACGAACCTAGTGTCACGTCACTTTGCACTTCATTTTCCACAACACGGCACATACGGGGTTTCCATATGGAGAGTCAGAGAGTCGGATGGGAAAATGAAAACAATTTAAATATGTTTTTTCCGAGTACAGATCGAAACCATAAACATCGTGCTTACAGTCATTATTAAATATGTTGCTTATATACCTTCGTTTAGTATATAGTTCTGAAGCTATGGCTTAGATGTCAGAGCGTTTGGACCTTTTCGAAGAGGTGTAAGTTTACATCCGCTACGTTCAAAATTTTTATACGTTTTCTAAAAAACAAAAATATTTTTCCTACGTATAGAGTAATACTTTTAAAATGTCAAAAATGTCGTTTATATATTTATAACATAAATAAAATGAGAACACACTTATGACCACAATAAGTTTAAATTGTCCTTCACATGACTTTCTGTTCGAATTAAGTTAATTATTATAAAAATTTGAAGGTCAATTTTATCGGAAAGTTAACTTGATTTCCTTAACTAAAGGACTTGACCCTATATTTTTTACTTGACGCTCGAAATGTTGCGAATTTACCTCGAAGTTTATTGTTATTTAAAAGTTTGTGTAAAAGCGATTCATAACCATTTAAAGAGTAATTTTTTTATATAATTTAAGCTCATTACCTTACTTAAGACATATAAAACAAGTATTAAACTTATAAACTCCGCTCCTCACTCTTGATATATTTTTATTATATAAAAACATATTAAAAGTAGGGAGCGGAGTGTCTTAACACTATGCGCTCTTTGCTTACTCTGCTACGTTTGGAATACAGCGTGAAGCTGAAAAAAAAAGAACAAATCATTTTATAATTTCTACAATATTTTGGATTATTTACTTATAATTTTTTTTCAATCTCTCTGGAGCATTGACTGAGAGAATATAGTGTCTCGTCACCCTAACCTCCACTCACCGTCCGTGAGTAAATCCACTACCGCTCTATGAAATAAAAAAGGCTCTAAAGCCTAAGCAGTGAATTTATATTCACAAAGGAATTGGTATTGTTGAAACAAAATTATATAGCAATAACTACTGAAATTACAAAATTTTGATTGACAAATGTAACTATTACAAGATTGATTTCTCATTATGTGGTGTCAAAAGCAGGTCGTCGCACTCTCTTAACAGTTTTCCTAAGCTAAAACAGTTTCACAATGATCCATTATGACTAAATATTCAAACATTGCTAAATACAATTTTCATACAAACAAACGTGAGTAACTAAACTTGTAGAGACGATAGAGTCTTTTGGTTAAAGATAATTATGTATTGAATTAATTAGTATGTTATTTTTAATTATATATTTTTTCAGCTTTATGTTGTATTCTGCGTACAGCAGGGTAGGCTGAGGGAACAAAGTGTTAAGGCACTCCGTTCCCCACTTTACGCAGAATTTTTGGGGCATTGCATGTTAAATGTTGAGTGGCGGAACTCGACGCCGCGCTTTGTGTTATTGTCAGAGCGAAGAAATTAAAATATTAATAAATAATAGCTTCCAGAATTCGGCGTAAAATGGTAAAACTTTGTGTTTTAACACTAGATTCCCTTTGCTTACCCTGCCGTATGCGGAATACAGAGTGAATAAGTATCTACTTAATACAACACCAAGACACAAAGCTATGCAAAAATATGTCGATAGATACGAAGCTATTAAACTTTAAAATAAGCAGCACAAGCTTTAAACTGTTTGTAAACATGTTAATTTACATTAAAATAAAGCAAGCCATTCAATGGAAGACATTACTCCATATAAGGTGTAGACCACACTGCACGTGATGCTAGTAATTATTTATGGTTTTGCTTTATAGTTTTTAATGGCTTTATTTATAAATCTTAATATATCTTTTGTTTTGAGTTAAGGGCATGTTAGAGGAAAATAAGGCAAGGTCGTTGTGGTTTAGTTGGTCTTAGCACTTCTTAAATATAATTGAGGCTATATTGGTATATATCCTTATTTGAATATAATTTTACTTTGAATTTTTGAATATTAGTTTTGTTGTTCAATATTTCTAAATGTTATAATTACATATATTCAACAACACAACTAAATAACCATTTTTCGTCGAATTCTGGAAGCATTGCGTGTTGAATGGCGGAACTCAACGCTGCGGTTTGCCTCGACACCAGAGCGAAGAAATGGAAATATAAATTTAAATAAATATTTCATTTCTTCTAGTGGGGATTAAACCCACGTCCATGAATGGCCTCTGGTCGTTTAAATGTTAGCCGCAAAATTAAGCTTATATTACCAAAATACAACCTATATAAATCAATATCAAATTAAATCAGCTTCACGCTGTATCCCTCACACAGCAGGTTAGGCAGAGGGAACCTAGTGTTAAGACACTCCGTTCCCCACTTTCCGCCAACTTCTGGAGGCATTGCGTGTTGAGTGGCGGAACTCAACGCCGCGCTTGTATAATAGTTAACATTATATAGGTTTTATTTTATAGATGACAAAGCAAGTAGTTATCTCTAAGAAATAAAATATAGATGTTAATATTTAATTATATTTATTAATGTAAAACCCAGACGTAGACTTGAAGAAAAATGGAACAAAATATTTTTTATCATAACATAAGAAATTTAACAACTTTTCTTTTCATGTTAAAGTCACAGTGGGCTTAAGAAAATCTAAAACATAACTTAGACTGAAAAAGTTTGATCGAAATATTGGTCACTTTATATTAAGTATAAATTGAGTAGTAAAATTCAATTTTCCAATTCTACTTAATTTCAATATTTATGTACTTTATGAAAACAAGGCTATCGTGGCCGTCGTCTATAAACGGGATGGTTGGGTTCGATTTCCATTTGGAGAATTTAAATATTGCGAAGGGGCCTTAACATTAGGTTCCCAGGTTTCCCTGAGGCAAAAAAAAAAACAATTTCGCAAAGGAGATCGTATTCATAAATTTTAATTATAATCTCATTTATTCCCCGTTCCTCACTTTTAATTTTTCGAGACATTGCATGTTCATTGACGGAATTTATCGCGGCGCTTTGTTTTACTGTTTTGTTGTGGTTTTTTTATGAAATGATAATAATTTTAATATAATCATTCCCCCGATTTAGAATCAAACCTACAACCGTTCACAGTCTGATTCCAACTGCGCATAATTTTGGATGATTTTTTTGTATTGCAAAGTTTTACAGTGTAAAATTTTTTTGCCTTCAAAAATATTTTAAATGTATTTAAATTTTTAAGTTAGTGAGAACAGGCGCGGGGGCACAAAGTATGCAATGTAAACGCGATTGGTTGTGGGTTCCACCATACTCGAGTAAATGAAATATAAATTTAAATTTATTTTTCATTTCTTCGTTCTGATGTCGGGGCAAAGCGCGGGATTGAGTTCCACCACTAGACACGCAATTCCTCCAAAATTCGGCGGAACTTGGGGAAGGGAGTGTCTTAACATTAGGTTCCCTCTGCCTACCCTATAGTGTACGGGATACAGCGTGAAACTGATCTAATTAAAATTTTAACCACCTTTAAAAAATAAAAAAAAATAAAAAATATATATTTTTTTTATTTAAAAAAAAAAATAAGGTTATCTGTTTTACTTGTATGCATGTATGATATTATTGGAATCAACTTATATTTGAGTATGATGATTAATAAAGACTGTCAAAATCACATCTGTTGATGTTAATGTATGTATGTTTGTTAACAAATTTCTAGAAAATTAAAAGTCAAATAGAGATCGTCCTTTACTCAGAGAACAGACCAAAGTTGTTTACTACTAAAGGTAAATGAAGAAAGATGTTATCTAAGGGCCAAGCGTTGCGTCAACTTCTGTAATCTGACCGACTATTGGATGCAGGTCGTAATAACACACACACACACACACACACACACATTCGTGTAGGTATTTGTGTCATGTCAATTTACCAAATTATAGTAATAATATAATAATTGAATAACATATACAGTCACGCTATAACGTATAATTATTATTAGAGAAAAAACCTTATATTTTTGTTTTCTCTGTTTTATGCTCTAGCTTGGTAAACATAGAGTACCCGATATACTGGTGAATAAATATAATGAAATGAAAATATTAAATATTTTCATTTCTTCGCTTTGGAGTCGAAGCAAAGGGTGGCGTTGAGTTACGCCACTAAACTCGTAATGCCTATAGAATTCCGCAGAAAATGGAAAAGAGTCATCTTAACACTAGGTTCCCTCTGCCTTCCTGAAATGTGCGTGATACAGTGTGAAGATGAAATAAAAAGTTGAATATCAACCTGTACCCTTAGGAAATCATACAAGTGTTCTACATATATTCACTTTGTCTTTGGATATTATCGATTACACACATTGCATTTCATATTAGCACAAAATTATACTTCATAGTGAGATTTACTTATTTGTCTTAATTGAAATGGAGTGTCTTAACTCTAGGTTCCCAGGGTCCCTCTGTTTACCCTGTTATGTGCGTGATACAGCGTGAATTAAAAAAAATATATTTTGGTGAAAAAGAAACTTTATAAAATTCTTTTTACAAATAACAAATGACTTGAGAAATGTGTTTTTTAGAATTAAACTTTTGGCAGCTAAAGTAAAAAGTACATTGGTAAATATGTAAAGTTAATCAAAATCGTAGGCAGAGGGAATCTAGTGTTTAGTACTTAAGTTACTCAGAAGAAATGAAAATAATAAATATTTTATTTTCTCGAGTGGGAATCGAACTCACAACCTGTTGCGTTTATAGTGACACTGTACCACTGCGCCACGACTGAACTTAACTGGCGTTCATACATCGGTACTTAAAATATGTTAAAATAGCGACTTATAACTAAATCATACAGATCTTTACATACATAAATTATAACCTATATGTAATTCTGATGTACAATCTATATGACTGTAAAGACTTAATTTTATTTATAAATTGTTAATCGAATTGAAATGGTAATTGAGATTTTTTTTGTAATAATATATTTTAACGTATTTTGCATTAGTAACTTTAATTCTATTTTGTTTATTGAAATTGTAAACAAACTCAAATAATGAAAACCGTACAATTGAATTTTTTATACAATATTGTATGCTGTATCCACTTTAAAAGATGCTGCATTTAGTCTTTAGTTTTATTTTGTATTTCTTTTTTTTGTTACTGTGTAATGTTATCATCACTAGTGGATCTAATAAATAAATAAATAAGTCTTATCTAAATCCTTTCAACAGTGTTTGCGTCAAAATGTAACAAATATCTTCCCTCAGAAACTTAAGCTAAATTACTTCGTAACATTTCTAATCTAAGATGATGTTGCTTCCATAATAAATGAACTATCCTAAACAAAAATATTATAATCAATCTGAACTTTTGAGATCAGCACGTTCAATCTAACCAAATTTTTAACTATTATATTATTTGTTGTTATGAAGTCAGTCGTGGCGCAGGGGCACAAAGTGTGACTGTGAAACCGACTGGTTGTGGATTCGATCCCCACTCGAGGAGATGAAATATTTACTTAAATTTATATTTCCATTTCTTCGTTCTGGTGTCGAGGACAAGCGCGGCGTTGAGTTCTGCCACTCAACACGCAATGCCTACAGAATTCGGCAGAAAGTGGGGAACGGAGTGTCTTAACACTAGGTTCCCACTACTTACCCTGAAGTGTGCGAGTTACAGCGTGAAGCTGATATTATTTGCTAAGATTATCGACGTTTTTTGTTTCTTGTATCTCGCACATAGCACGGTAGGCGGAAGGAAGCCAGTGCCCAGACACTCCGTTACCCATGCACCACCAAAATTTCGAGATATTGCACGTTGAGTGGTGGACACCGTGCTTTGCAGTTAAATTTATTCCTTTTAATCAGCTTCACGCTGTATCTCGCATATGACAGGGTAGGCAAAGAAAACCTAGTGATAAAACAAACAAACAAGCATTGCGTGTTGATCGGCGAAACTCAACACAGCTAAATTTATTAAGAAAAAATATTTCTTTTCAAAATATATCGCTTTGCAGTTAAATCTTACATTTTTATGTTATATTTATTTATTTATTAATAAAAATTTCAAAATATATTGTTTACTTATCTAAAAATTATTTATCATAATATAATAAGTATAACATTTACTTAAATATTTAACGCTTTTAGACGATCGACGATGATCATCGTTAGTTTAAGTAATTCATTTTGAGGTGCGAACTCGTTAAAATGGACAAACGTGCCAAACACATTACCCTCCTTTTGGCTAATGCATGGGACAAGAGACTATATCAATCAGACCAATACGTGCGTTGCAATGTTATTACGTAGCTAAGTCTGTATTATATCTAATACCTTTTCAGATAATGGACGAATAAGTCGTCAAAATCGCCATCGTCATTAAAATGCTGAAAGTCTTAAAAAATATGGTCCAAAACGATGGCGTTTAAGATGAGGTACGGGCTCAAATCCGGAATAAATAAATATTTAATTTTTTCACAGTATTTTAATATAGTACAAATTTAAGTGAGACACGTACTTAAGAAAACGCTTTAAAATATTCTGATTTGAACTTATAATTTATTTCGTAGAATAATATAATATTAACTAATGCATGACACTCTTAGATTGAAAGAGATCCAACCATTAAAAATAGGGCTATACAATAAGGCTTTATTCGTTTATAACAAAATCTTAATCTAAGAGAAATTTTGAAGGACAGTTTTATTTTAAAAATGCAATATATTGCACTACAGGCCAGTTCCTAGGCACAAGCGCGTGACTGTTAACGTGACCGATTGTGGGTTCGAATCCCACTCGAAGAAAAAAAAAATGTTAATTTCTTCGTTCTTGTGTTCTCGTATTGAATGGCGGAACGGAAGGGTCTAAATGGACACAAAAAAAAATGTATGTTATAAATAGTGTACAAACAAATTAATAATTAGTTTTAAAGCTCTCTCTGCTTTCTGCTTTCCTCCCTGGTTAAATGCGAGTCGGACTTAGCCACTGAGGCTTCTGTACCTATTTCAAGATTATAAGCCACGAAGTACAACTTATAAAAGGTTACGACTAGGGCAAGTTATGTTTGCGGGCAAATAAATCTTGCAATGGTTTTTTATATACAAAATATCTAAAAAAGAATTTTTTATTGGATTTTTTCCTTTATTTGTATTGTAAGTTCTCACTTTGTGCTAAGTTTTATAATTGTAGTTCTACGGAAAGTACTCTATAAGTTTTGAGTTTGTATAGACTTGAATATTTGATATTAATTTTAGCTTAATATTAACGAAATGTCGAGATAAACGATCTCGACAGACGGACAACAAGGTGATTCTATAAGGGTTCCGTTTTTACCTTTTGAGATATAAAGCCCTAAAAGTCTAGTGGCATTATCAATTAAGTAGACATGTTAGTTTTAATATAATGACTATAGCATATAAGCAATATTTTAGTAATAGTTGCTTGATGAATAGATATTTTCTTCCCACGACACAAATGTACACGACTTTTTATTGTATGTATACAATAGTATTACTTGGTACAAGAAATATTTTTGTGTCTAAGTTTGTTTATTTTTTAGGAAGTGTTGTGACCTAGACATACATTGGGTCGCAGCTTCAATTCTGGTTCAGAAATCGGTATTATATGTTCACTTTTTGTGTTGACCCTTAAAATAAAACTGATTAATTTTTAATTTTGCTATAAAAGTGGAATAAAATAAATATTCTAATATTATATAGTGCACTCACAAATGCATTTTTTTGAGTTAGGTAACTTTTGTTTTGGAGGTATGGGTATTACAATATAAAAAGTAAAAAACATATTTTACCAATGCAGACACAAGAAAAATTATATTTCCAAATTTATTTCTCTTTAGTAAAGTAATATTTTACATACATTTTTTTACTAATATTTGTTCGTATTTTTTAACGTATATTCTTCATTTTTCGCTAATCCACGAGATAGAAAAGGAAAGAAATTAAAAATATGATCATTCAGTCTAGGTATAATAATTAATATATTATACCTGACTATATTGAAAATTCTAATTGTCGTCTATATCTATATGTACTTCTATTCTATATGTCGTTCTCTCAATAACAAGCTTGAGCCGCGGCCTCCCTGGCCTTCGTGACACAGTGGCATAGCGTCATATTGTAATAACGATGGCTGTGAGTTCAATTCCCAGTTCGGAGTGATTATATTTAATAGTAGCCAAACCTACATTCGACACAAAGTGTCTTAAAGAATAGCTGCAAAGTGGGGAACGGAGTGTTTTAACACTTATATCCTATGCGTGGTAAAAATCGCGTTTATTTTACTACAACCTACGTTCTTTTTCTATGAAGTTAAATGTTGTAATAAGAAAAACATTTGAAATATTCTCGATGCGTTACAACACTTGTGATAGTGGAACAGTGAAATGCAATTGATCAAACCTCGCTATTTCTACATGTTGACCAGTACGTACGCACATACATCGTAAACATTATATTATAGCATTATGTAAACATATCGGAGAGGAATATTTGGAATGATTTGTACCATTTTAATAAATACGTAATAAAGTTACGTGTTTTGAAATGGTGATTAGTGGATTTTTTTCCAAAACAAATACAAAATCTATACTTCTATACTAATATAATAAAGCGGAAGGAAGTTTTTTTGTTTGTGTGTTTAAACGCTAAGATCTTCGGATCTACTGATCTGATTTACTTTCTTGTTAGCCATAAATAAAATATAAAATCCTTTTGGAATTACATGTCTTGTCTTAAAATCAAACCGGGAATACCGACAACTATGACCTATATGGGAAATTCATCAAGCGACCCTGAAATGATATGTAAAATGTTCGCGCATTTCTTTCAATCTGTATATGAGCCGTCTACACTTAATATAGAAACATGGGAGTCATCGGTAGGCGATACTAACTCTAGTAATAACAATATATGCTCTTTATACTTTTCTGAAAACGATGTCTATAAGGTGTTAAGGGCACTAGACTCAAATAAGGGTGCTGGACCTGACTCCTTACCACCCTCGTTCATAAAACTTACCGCGGGTGCACTATGCGTTCCACTTAAAATTATCTATAACAAGTGTATGCAAGAAGGCATTTTTCCTGATTTATGGAAGACGGCGCATATAACACCCGTTTTCAAGAGTGGAGACAGAGACAACATTGAAAATTATCGACCGATATCGATTTTGTCCACGCTAGCAAAAGTCTTCGAACGATTAGTACACGCCCAACTGTACCCTCTTGTGCATAATGATATCTTACAAGAGCAGCATGGATTTGTACAACAGAAATCTACTACTACTAATTTATTGTTATATGCTACTTACTTGTTTGAGAGTATGGACAACGGGGTGCAGGTGGATGCTGTGTACACGGATTTTCGCAAAGCATTTGACAAAGTGGACCATGAAATCCTTTTAAAGAAATTGGCCTTCAACGGCGTGAGAGGTAATTTATTGAGGTGGTTTGCTTCGTACATTATCAACAGGTCTCAGAGAGTTGTAGTTAGAGGCTTTGAGTCTGATACTTTTATTACATCCTCCGGCGTACCACAGGGATCTATACTAGGACCATTGCTTTTTATAATCTTTATAAATGACATAAATCAATGCTTCAAACATTGCAAGTTCCTGTTGTACGCGGATGATCTTAAATTATACTTAAGTGTGCGGGATTTGTCGGACTGCCATGATTTACAAAGCGATCTTATTAGGCTTAGCGAATATTGTGTTCTTAATAAATTACGTTTTAACTTGACCAAATGTAACACTATAACAATAACTAAAAATAAAAATATAATTAAGCAACAATACTTTCTGAATGGGACTCAATTAAATAGAGTAAATCATGTACGTGATCTCGGTATCATTATAGATTCGCGCCTTCATCTCGATCAACATGTTAACAATATTGTTAATAACGCATTTAAAATGTACGGATTTGTGATGCGATCAACTAAAGATTTTAAAAAGCCGTCTACGCTCATATATCTATATACCAGTTTAATCAGACCACAACTTGAATATGCATTACAAATCTGGAACCCCATTTACAATAAATATGTTGATCAGATAGAAAATGTGCAACGTCGGTATTTGCGATCATTACATTACAAATTTTCACATTCTTATTTGTCATACTCTGAGTTGCTCGATAAATATAAATTAATGAGTCTTGCATCGAGAAGAAAACTGTTAAGTACAATGTCGTTATATAAAATTTGCAATTCTAATATAAATTGTCCTCAATTGTTAAGCAACATAGATTTCTTGGTACCTAATCGAGTTTCATTGCGTAACACACGAACACCCAGATTATTTAAATTGAAAAAATGTCGAACTACTGCTGGCAAGCGAGCACCATTGTACCAAATGACCCAAACGTACAATGCTGAATTTTATAATACTGATATTTTTGGGTTAACAATAGGTGCGTATAAAAAAAGAATTAAAGCCATTACCGAGAAAGTAAATAATAATAATTGTTAAAAGTAACAATAAAACTGAACTATATATTATATATTTATTATGTGAGTATGTGTGTAATTGTGTATGCGTATTTATATCTGTTATGTATATATTTAATATTGTTATCATTATTTTTTTTTAATTATTCATTACAATATCTCCTATAGTTATTATAGTTAGTAAGATTGTATTGTAATATCACTTTTATTTCTATTGTTATAGTAAGTAGTGGATAACGGTGTGATTTGTACATAGATTTAGTTTATTACATTGTATAAGATATATTTTCTCATATGTACAAATGTTTGTTATCCCAAATAAATAAAATAAAATAAAACAAAATAAAATAAATAACCAAATAACAAAGATAAGAAACGCCATCGAATTGCTTTAATATCGCTTTAAGCACCTAAGTATGACAAAAATATTCCATCCTATTAGATCTAAAAAAAAGTCCGCGACACTATATATCTATTTCTTATAAATAAGTGACAATAAGGCATTTTGTGACAAAAAATAATTGAAAATCGTAAAGGGATATTTCATCGATTTTTATTTCACATTTATATTAAAAACTTACGAGCGACACGTTAATTCATCATAAAGAAAATTTAATGAAGATAATCTTCGGCTTTTATAGAATGTAATTTGGACGTGAACTTTTTGAGAAAATGTAAAATTAAAATAATTCAATGCTCTGTTTACGGCCGCAAGCCTAGGCTCGAGTCCCGCGAGGGGCGCTCTTGCCGCCGATTTCGTCATAGCAAGCAGCGACGCAGTGCTTGCCCTTTCTCAAAATTATGAAAAATTATTAAATGTATAAATTATATATTATTGAGGCCAGTTGTGACCCAGGGGCATAGAGCGTGACTGTAAAACCGACTGGTTGTGGGTTCGATCCCCGCTCGAGGAGATGAAATATTTATTTACATTTATATTTCCATTTTTTCGCTCCGGTGTCGAGGCAAAGCGCGGCGTTGATTTCTGCCACTTAACACGCAATGCCTCCAGAATTCGCCAGAAAGTGGGGAACGGAGTGTCTTAACACTGGGGTCCCTCTGCCTACCCTGCTGAAGCTACCCTGCTGTAGCGTGAAGCTGATTTTTTTTGTTTTGTATAAATTATATAATCGATCCTTTGGAAAATGCAGCATAATAAATTACTTATAGGTAGTATGCGGGCTAAGCCGAGAATGGGTCGCTAGCTAGTAGTAGTATAAATTCTGTATGGGAAAAAAACCAAGACAAACCAGTACAACCAAACAAACAAAGGCCGACAATTGTCATGTCTAAATTGATATACAAACTAATGGAAACTAATTTTATTTATATATAAATCTTTATTGTTGCTGAGTAGCTGATAGACAACGGACAGACAAAACTACTCGATTTATATTGTTAAAATTTGGCATGTAGGTAGATTAGATGGGGGTAGGCACGGGATCATTAAGAAAAGATCCTACGAAAATGGTAAAAAGCAAGATTTTTAATTTTACGTCTTAAAATCTACTCAAACAAATATATATTTATAAATTTTATGGTTATTTTGGGTATTATAGATTGAAAGTGAAAACTCATTGACCAAATCAAATGATCTGACCTAATAATATACATTTCGATCATTTACAATTACAGGTCGTTCAGTATATAGTTCGACTATAATTATAGTCTTACTTAATGAGAAAAAAAAAGATAATATTGAAATACATTATTATATTAATATTCAGTTTGTAAAGAAGGCTCAAATGTTGACTTTTACTATTTTTATTACTAAACCAAATATAACTATAAGTCCAGTACAAGTTAAAAATACACTAAATTGTAGGTAAAATAAACAAAAAAAATTAATCAACTATAACTTTTTACAGGGTCGACGGTGGCCTATGTTCTGTCTGCCGATTTTACTCGCGGCGTCAGTATGTGGAAGCGACATACTGATGATCACGATGGGAGGCACCAAGTCCCACAAAATACCATTCTTAGAACTAGCGAGAGGACTTATAAGAAGGTGACGTGTACTTTAAGTTTTTATTTATTATTTCTGAATTAATTTCATTATAAATTAGTCAAATAAAATAGAACTTTGTACCAGAATAGGTTACTTTCTTAATTAAATTTACAAATGTGTACTTCTCTTAATGTCCAAAAAAACCTAATCTATCTATCAAAAACCAAATTAGAATGTTATTTTAATAATTAATATTTTATTGTATGGCTAGAATTAATTATTTAATCTCACAAATCTCATCCAAAATCTATTTTAAATTACAGGGATCACAACATTACATTAATCAGTCCCTTCCTTCCGGATTTTCACATTGAGGGCTTGGAAGAAATTACTCCCCAAGGTCTGGCCTCTTTCGTACGAGGATATATGTCCTTCGATCTTGTTGGCGCAAGAATGAGAGGGGAGGAGCCTTTGCCATATATGGATATTATAAGATATGGATATGAGGTACTGACAACTTTATATTAAATCGTAAAATGTACATATAACATGTAATTTTCTAGAATATTCTTAGAGTTGAAAGCCTAGTGGAACATTACTTTGTTCCAAACTGTACGCATAAATAATATATATTATGCATTAAAAGCTGAAGTTTGTCTAAACATACACGTGGACTAAAAGTTTTTTATAGGTAAGAACAGTAGAATCGTTAGACATTTAAATTATGAATTTACCAGGGCAGCTGTCAGCCTCTGTACTAATTTGAACTTGATATAAATTCGCCGATTCTACCTTTTGTCCTAATTATATTATTATTTTTGAGTTATTTTTAAAAATGTATCACTTTATATATTTTTGTATAATGTTAGGTTTTTGATTTTGTTATTTGGAGATGACACACCTTCATAATCTTTCATCTTCAAAATATTTAAGTTCCATTTAAGCTAATAATAATGTAATTCATTTTTTCAGGCATGCGATTCTTTTCTCAACGATATCGAGACAAGATCATTTCTACGCTCAGGGAAAAGCTACGATCTCATAATATTAGATGGGGCATATCCAGAATGCGCTTTGGGCCTTGTGTATAGAATGAAAGTTCCTTTCATGTACATAAACACTGTAGCCTTTTACGCATCACCAACAAGTACTTCAGGAAGTCCTGCGCCATATTCTATAATGCCATTCTTTGCTCGATCATTTACGGATAACATGGGATTTATTGATAGATCAATTAACACCTTTTGGCATGTTGGTGCGATGTTGGGTCATGGGATCAGCGTTGGAATTTTACAACGAGTTTTGAGAAGACATTTTGGACCTCAGATACCTCATGTTTATGATATAGCCAAAAATGTTAGTTTCATTTTACAAAATGGACACTTCTCTGTGACATATCCAAGGCCGTTTTTGCCGAATGTTGCTGAAGTCGCATGTATACATTGCAAGGAATCTAAGAGATTGGATGCTGTGAGTAAAACATTTTGATTGACTAACACAATATCGAAATATAGAGAAGGACTGGTCTAGACATTCTATTGTTTGTTTTGGTTGGGTTTATTTGATATACAAATTTTGAGGTGTATATTTCTAATAATATATATTTAATCGTACAAAGACCCCTTACACATAATATTTGAGTATATATTTTTGTCGAAAAATTAATTATGTTCATGTTAATTCGTAAAATGGAAATATAATTATGCACATATTTTGGCATTGTTATTAAAAAAACTACTTTAACTTATTAATGTTAATATATAGTAGATATTATTTAGTTTTATTTAAATTGATTAGCTAAAGCTCTTTCATACATATTATTAAACTCTTAAAACTATTATTCAAAAACAGAGGTAATTTTACATTCCAGGATTTAGAAGAATGGATATCCGGCGCAGGTGAAGCAGGGTTTGTGTACGTGTCTATGGGGTCATCTGTTCGAACAAATAAAATGCCCCTTGCGGCACATCGTTTATTCATAGACGCCCTGAAAAAACTACCCCAGAGGGTGCTATGGAAACAAGATGGGGAGCAAAATTTGACAGATATACCATCGAATATTAGATTATACAAGTGGCTTCCGCAACAGGATTTATTAGGTAAGCTCATGTTTTATTTCGTTTTTGGTATTTTTTACATATTAACGTATAATAATAATAACGTTATTAGATCAAAAAAATAAATAAATCAGCTTCACGCTGTATCCCGCACACAGCAGGTTAGGCAGAGGGAACTTAGTGTTAAGACACTCCGTTCCCCACTTTCCGTCAAGTTCTGGAGGCATTGCGTGTTGAGTGGCGGAACTCAACGCCGCGCTTTTGCCTCGACACCAAAGCGAAGAAATGAAAATATAAATGTAAATAAATATTTCTTTCCCTCGAGTGGGGATCGAACCCACAACCAGTCGATTTTACAGTCACACTTTGTGCCCACTTACACACTTTGTGCCACGACTGGCCTCAATCGTATATATAGTAGATATTTACTTATATAAGGAATATTTTATTGTGTCAAAGATATGATTTAGAAATATGAGACAGATTTCCATTACTGATTGAGCATCATTTCTATACATAAGAATATCAAATTTAAATATTGCTACAGACGTATGTATTTGTCCGACCTGTAAATATATATAGAATGATGTAAAAATATGTGTCAAGTGTCTTTGCTTTTTTTTTATAAATCTTGTTGGGCTAACTCTTAATATCGAATATTCATTCGACTTGAATTAATTATTTAATTGTAAACAAAATCCATCGTAGACACTGTAAGAATAATGTATAATGTATTTACTTTTATTCATATCCTCGCTCTGGTAACGAGGCAAACAACACGCAACCCCTGCATAATCGGCGGAGTGTGAAGTGGGGGATGGAAGTGTCTTAATGGGAACAGAGTGTCTTAATACTAGGTTCCCAAGTTCCCTCTGTCTAGTGCGGGATACAGTGTGAAGTTAAAAAAAAGAGTAAAAAAGAAAGACCAATGGGACAGCCCGTAACTATAACCGCGATTGTTGTTGTTTATTACTTGCTCCATTGGGGGCAAGGAATAATGGTATTCCCGCTCAGATAGGATTAAGTGGGGGTATTAAGTTCCACCAGTAAAAGCGATGGTTGTGGGTTTGATACCCACTGGTAGATACGTGTAAAAAGCGTTGAGCTTCACCATTGACCACGCAATGTCTCAAAGAAAACGGAAAGTGGGGAATGAAAAGCACAGAACTCGAATAATTCGGTGGACAATGGGGAACGGAGCGTCTTAAACACTAGGTTCCCTCAGCCTACCCTGCTGTGTGAGAGATACAGCGTGAAGCTGATTTATTTATTTTTATCTAATAAGATTTCCAGTATTATTGTTATGTATGTATATGTATGTATATGTAAATATTAAGTAAAAGCTCATGACATAGTAACTACAAAGCATTTAACTCAACACTGTTGCTCAACAAAGTGATGGTGCTGATATGAAGACCGACATCGTTTCATTTACATATTTCATTTTATGTTAAAGTTATGCAATCTCTTTAAGACATTTGATTATATTTGCAAATTTTAATCCTTTTCTTAGTTAAATAAAGTTTGTTTTATTTCTACTTATGCAGCAATAGTAATTTTGTCAGAATATACACTATTGTTATAGTAAAGGACAAGATGCTATAATTTGTTTGTAGATTGTTCCATTTACTCTGTAATAGTATGTTAATTAATTTAGCTATTATCATAGATATATTGTTATATCAAATATCTATTAATTTAAAAAATGAGTTACTTTAATTTTCCCGCTCTGGCAATAAGAAAAAGTGTGGTGTTTAGTTGAGTCATTCACCACGCAACGTCTTGAAAATATGGCGGAAAGTGTGTAACGGAGATTCTTAATACTAGGTTCCCTTTGCCTACCCTGCTAAATGCAAGGTCAGCACCTCGGTGTGCGTGTGTCGGTGTGGTGTACTTATTACCTCACCACTTTCATACAGTTAAAAATATTTTAAATAATTTTTAAAGTGATATTCCACACTTAGGAAAGCAAAATACTTATTAAGAAAACGTATAAAAATTTTAACGTAGCGGGATTCGAACCCGCGCTTGAAAATCTTGGACGGTTTCCAAAGAGGCGCGGACACAAATCCTGCTTCGTTAAAATTTTTATACGTTTTCTTAATAAGCAGTTTAGAATATTTGCGTCGATTAACTAATAATTTTATTAAAATATCTTATATAGTCTGGATAGATAAAAGGCGACATTAAGTACTACCACCATACTAGCCCTATCTTAAAAAATAGTAGCTTGAGACCTTAATGGTGTACCACTAGGTTCTTTTTGTTTAACATAATATTGGTTAAATAGTTGAAAGTGACCTATCATAATGTATGAAGATTCTTATTGTCTATGGAATACTGTATTTTTTTATATTTACTCAAAAAATTAATTGTAACGTTTTTCAGGTCATCCCAAGATCAAGGCTTTTGTGACACACGGAGGCCTGCTCAGCATGTTCGAAACGGTGTTCCATGGAGTACCGATCATAACAATTCCAGTTTTCTGCGACCACGACGCAAACGCAGCCAAAGCTGAAGCAGACGGTTACGCCAGAAAATTAGATCTCCACCATTTGACCTCAGACAAGCTGTACCAAGCCATACACGAAGTGATCGTGGAACCAAAATATAAAACCCAAGTGAAATATCGTCAAGCTTTGTTAAGAAATCAGAAGGAATCTCCATTAGAAAGAGCGATATATTGGACAGAATACGTGATACGACACAAAGGAGCGTATCATTTACAATCGCCTGCTAAAGACCTAAATTTCATTGAGTATTATATGTTAGATATTGCTTTCACTTTCTTCACCCTTCTAATCATCACTATAGTTCTTATCATCTACATCTTAAGGTTCAGTTTCAACTGGCTCATTAATGTACAAAGCAAGAAAATTGTAAAATTCATCGATATACCGTTTAAGACATCGATAATAGATGCAAAATCGATAAAGAAAAATCTGTGAATACCAAAATATTTTTTTAGTTACCATAGTTACCATATTAAGTTATTGTGATATCGTTAGGTGGTAGTTTGTAAATATTTAATAGGTACTACTGTAATAAATCATGTTTTATACTATTACTGACTATTACTTCGTTAAATATTTTAAAAAAAATCTAATAATTGAGGCCGTCGTGGCGCAGGGATACAAGAGAGCGACTGTAAACGTGACGGTTGTGGATTTGATTCCCAGTCGAGGAATTGAAATATTTAATATTTTAATTTCCTTTCCTTTAATATTTGTGGAATAGCATGTAGTTAACAAAAAAGTAACGGAAAATACTTAACCGATCTTAGGAATTAGTGTTTACAGTAATATTTTTGTATACGTCGTGTTTTTTCCAAAACATTTTTTTTTTTTAAAAGTTGTATATTTTAATCTCAATATTGTAGTAATTTAAATGGCAAGCATATCTGTAATATGTCTGCACCACATTTATGTAGTGGTGAATGGACATAAATTACTATATTAAAAATATAATCGTGTAGTTCAAGGGTGAAGCTGTGGGCGGGTCGCTAGTACTTAAATAAAATATATTAGTTTAGGCTACTTTGGCAAGATCTCAGTCATTCCCGCCCGGTGAAGCTGTTTAGCCCTTTAAAAAAAGTTTAGGCTAGACAAATTTTGTTTATATTATGAGAGGATATATACAAGATAAAATAAAATATAAATGAAAATAATCGTTTTCATACACAGTATGTCTGTCGTGGCGCAGGGGCACAAGAGTGTGACAGTGACGCGACGAGTGTGGGTTCGATCCCCACTTGCAAGAATGTATTATTATTTCTTTTTATTTTCATTTCTTCGCTCTGGCACCAAAGCAAAAGGACGACGTTGAGTTTCGCCACTCAATACGCACTGCCTCGAAAAATACGGCGGAAAGAGGTTAACAGAGTGTCCTAATACTAGGTTCCCTCTGCCTACCCTGCTGTATGTGGAATAACCGCGAAGCTCATTTTAATTTATATATAATATGTCCATCGTTCAATTTTAATCAATAATAATTAAGTTTCGATAATAAATTGGAATCTAGGGAAATTAAAATGAAATGGAAATCCGAAATGAAACTAAATATTCAAATCTATAGTTTATTTAATCTCTATATATAATAAGACAGTAAAAATATTTTGTCTGTACATTTAGTAATTTTGACTGAAATGGATAGAGGGACACTTAAAAAGACTAATAGAAAGCAAAAAGATTTTTTTTGAATTTCTTGTCTGTCTGTCTGTCTGTCTGTCTGTCTGTCTGTCTGTCTGTCTGTCTGTCGACATATTGTTGTCCGCATTTTTCTCTGAAACTACTGAACCGATTTACTTGGAAATTTCACCAATTGCTTTGTTTTAACTCAATTAAGGTTCTAAAGTTTGGTTCATCAAAATCGGTTCATTAAAAAAAAAGTTATCGTCATTTGAATGAACTCAAGGCATTAGGTTGCCAGCGAATGTTATATAGAAATCGCGCTGGTATGACCCTGGCTAAAGAATGACATTCGAAACGTCTTGATTATATGACTGTTGATAAAAATATATATTTTTGAAGCACTATTATACAATATTTTATACAATAAAGTAAACAAGGCCAGTCGTGGCGCAGCGGCAAGAAGTGTGACTGTAAAACCAACTGGTTGTGGGTTCGATCCCCACTCGAGGAGATGAAATATTAACTTAAATTTATATTTCCATTTCTTCGTTCTGGTGGCGAGGTTAAGCGCGGCGTTGAGTTCTGCCACTCAACAAGCAATGCCTCCAGAATTCGGCAGAAAGTGGGGAACGGAGTGTCTTAACACTAGGTTCCCTCTGCCTACCCTGCTATGTGCGGGATACAGCGTGAAGCTGATTTATTTATTTTAAGTAAACAAAATTGAATTGTTAGTAGAGATTACCTTCATAAATCATAACAGTAAAGTTTAAATCGTAATTAATTCAACACAGAGATAAAGAACGATTTGATCTTCAAAGAAATATCAAGTAAATACATAGATTTTTTGGTTCGTTCGTTCGTTTGAAATAAATCTATATAAAAATGCCTAAAAACATCCTTTCTACGTGTACTCTGTAATAACTACATATTTACCAATTATTCATTTATCTAATAATATGCAAACAGGAGTTAATATGCAAACATTACAGTTATTTTAGAACACTAGGTTCCCTCTGCCTACCCTGCCGTGTGCCGGGATACAGCGTGAAGCTGATTTATTTATTTTATTTTATTATAGTTGTCAATCAATTCTGCTTAAATCAATAATCATGTATTTTAAGCGGGCGAAGCCGTGGGCGGGCCGCTAGTAAAACATAATTGATGCATGGTTTCTACATTGTTCTGTAGGTGCTAGCTCAAATAAAACTATCTATACAATACTTAAATTTTTAAGTGATACATACAGATTATTAAAATCAAAATTTTTGATGGAATATGAAAATTGGCTTATATTTTATTTATATTTTATGTTGTACTCCATTTGTTTATGCATTTGCTTCATTTTAAGAGATATACAGAGACTAAATTTAGAATCTGTACAAAAAAAATTATAAATATTCCGAAAATACAATTTTATTTTACAAAAACTGCCTTCTGTTAAACACTTACTAGCTGTGCCTTCTATTAGAATGATTTTATAAAAATAAGTATGTATAGTACACTACCTGTTAAAGTATCTATCCTTTAATAAGTCAAAAAAGCTTAAAATCATTAATTAAATAAATCAATTAACACAAGTAATTGATTTTTGTGAGAACTAAAAACTACTACATTTCAATTTTAGGTGGTCCTTGTGATATAGTGTTGATTTCTTTATGTTCAGTGACTTCAGGATTAACTTTTGTGACCGCAGAGTCCGTTGACACTGCGAAGCGTATTATTTGTTCTGAAATTAATACAATAATTTTGTATATTATGTCATTTTTAGCTTTACAAGTTAATATAGTGCTTAAAACTCTCTGTTCCTCACTCTCCACCAAATTTCAGAGATATTGTGTACGGAGTGACAGAAATATGTCTAAATAATAGTGCTTGTTCGTTCTGTTTAATTAAGAAAACGAGGCCAAAAGCTTAAACAAAAGCAATCATTTTCTATATAAGATTAAAATCCACAAACATCGTAGTCGACTATATTAACTTCACGCTGTATCCCGCTTATAGCAGGGTAGGCAGTGGGAATCTAGTATGTTAAGACACTCTGTTCCCAAATTTCCGCCAAACATTTTGAGGCATTGCGTGGTGAGTGGCAGATCTCAACGCCGGTTTTTGCCTTGGTGCCAGAGCGAAGAAATGAAAATATTGATAAATAATAATTCATTTCCTCGAGTGGGGACCGAACCCACAACCGTCGCGTTACAACCACACCCGTTTGCCCCTGCCCCACGACGACCTCAAGAGTTTCATAATTAATTACGAACATATATTGTAAATCTAATATTATATTATGATTATAACTATAACGAATACAAGCCCACGCTATGACTATCAAAACATATGAAATTTATTATATGAAAACAATTATAAAATAAACCTACAAATGTTATTAGAATTATCTATTCCACATGCGATATAAAATATACTTACTATGCTCAAAATTCTATCGAAATAAGCTGTTAAAATCATCTCAATATTGTAAATGTAAATATTGATGAATAATAAAACATATTAATAAATCAGCTTCACGCTTAATCACGCACGCAGCAGGGTAGGCAGAGGCAACCTAGTGTTAAGACACTCCGTTCCCCTTTTCCCACCAGATTTTCGAAGAGTTGAGTGGCGGAACTCAACACCGTGCTTTGCCTGAGCGAGGAAATAAAATATACAAAATATTTCATTCCCCAAGTGAGAATGAAACCCACAACCTTCGTGTGTACTGTCACTCACTTGTAACCCTATGCTACAAGGGCCTCTTAAAACTTCTTTAAGCAATAATAAAAATATTTACATTCTATTTTCACGGAAGTGGCTAAAGCCACTGTTAAAACACCCAGTTTTGGAAGCCAAAACTGGGTGTTTTAACAATGGCTGGGTTTAACACCCAGTGTTAAAACAGTGGGTGACTGGGTTTAACACCCAGTGTTAAAACACTCTGTTAAAACAGAGTGTTTTAACACTGGGTTTCCAGGCTCCCTATGCCTACCCTGCTCTGTGCGTGATACTGTGTAAAGCTAAAAAAACGTAAATTTAAATAATTTAATGATATCAATGTTTATAAAAAATTTAATGATATCATTTATAAATTTATTATTTTGTACTTCTGCTCATTAAAAAAAACATAAAAACATACTTATATGAACATAAACATTTACCTTGATAATAAAATAAATATAAATAAAAATTTATATAACTTAAAACAAAAAAATATACACTACACCATATTTAGAAATACACATTTAAATATTTACCACAAGAATAGTAGTACCTTTGTAGTGATACACCAGGCTGGCGAGGCAACCCAAGATGCCAAAAGACACGAGCAGCCAACGTACCACGCCCACAATACGCTTCGGTATAAACAATTGATGTTTCAACATATTTATAAACGTTTTATTTAACGCCAGACCCTGGAAACAAATTCAATGCTACATAAATCGTACTCAAACGTCCTCACCCTAGCCATGTTTCCACTTTTATTGGTAGCTTCCGGTCGATTGCAGGTAATTTAAAGGCAATTGCCATTTGGCTTCCAAAATTCATCTAGTTGAAACTCGTCATAATTATTTAGACCTACTTATAATACTCAAGAATGTAAAATCGATAAAAAGTGTAAAGTTTCTTCCGCATCTTATAAATTAAATCAGCTTTACGCTGCATCCCGCACACAGCAGGGTAGGCAGAGGGAACCAAGCGTTGAGACAATTCCCCACTTTCCGCCAAATTGTGGACTCATTTAGTGTTGAGTGGCGGAACTCAACACCGCGCTTTCCTTCGACACCAGAGCGAAGAAATAGAAAAATATAAATTTAAATAAATATATCAGTTTATCGTGTGGGGATCGAACTCACAAACAGTCGCGTTTACAGCCACACATTGCGCCACTGCACCACGACTGGCTTTATTAGGCTAGTCATGGCTATCTGATATTATTTTAATTACAGGCTCCATAATTTATGAATTTTTCCTACCTACCTACGGCTTCAACCCGTGGTCATTTGGGAATCACTTTGATCGCAGATATAATGGTAACATTGAAACGAAAAACTAAATATAATATAGATTTTATTTAAAATTTATCCTGAGATCCTGATTTTAAAAATGTATCATGAGATTAGCGCGTTCAACGAAACTAACTGTTTAGCTTTATTAAAATTATTATAGAAGTATAGATATGGCAGTATAATACAACTAAAATTACTACTACTTTACTAAGTATCATAATATATTTTTATAGTTGTTATTTCCAAAATAAAATTATTTTTGTAAGTGCATTTTAAGTAGTTAACCAAAGGTTCACGAACCGCATATAAAGGTGAAGATTACAGCTGTTAATTAATACTTGTTTACTTTAATTATTTAATGTTATTACCTCTTCTATCCAAAACATCGGCGCTATAACGTCAGGGAGATCCTTGCACAAATCCAATTTTTCAATTTTCAGTAATTGCATATTAAATTGTACTCTTTGTTTCGCTACTAACGGTGTGCCAGTAATCTAAACAAATGTTAAATGTATAAAAAAACATATCTACCAAATCTGGAATTAATTATATCGAATTTCAAATAAATGAATATAAAGCATTATACTCACCGGCTCAAAATCAATAACAATTTCATGTTCATTGACATCAGGGTTCAAACCTTTAATATTTTCTAGTAATTTAGGATCACTATCATAGAAATGTGGCATAGAGACGTACATTGGGACACCTATACACTTGGTTAAGTCCATTAAACCTTTTGGTGGGCATGCATCTGGAGAGTCACAGTAGCATTGCAGCTCAGGATCATTGGCAAAATCACCAATATTGGCAATGTATCGGTTAGTTTTAATTCCTCTGTAAGATGTCTTCTTTTGGTACCAAGGCTTAAATGATCTAGAATCGATAATAATAAAATTTTTATACAGATTATTTCAGTAAAATATTTGATGTTGCTGCCATTTTTTAAATTGATTTTTTAAGGTAAATATTATCTTTTTAGCCATTACTTACCGGCACAAATCTCCAGCAAACGATTCCAACTTATCAAATTGAGTCAAAAATGGCGGAAAAACTGTTCCATCAGTTCCTTCAAACTCGTTACATTTTCCTTGCCATATATCTTGTTCTATTTTACCATCTACTGCTACCACTTTACCAACGTCCATCACATTCTTCACACCTCGCTTAACAGTTACTACGTGCTTGTCAACTGTTGCGTTACGCTGGATAAAAAGCAAAAGTTATTAATAAAATTTCACTTGAATTAGGAGGAAGAGAACAAGTAATATGATAAAGGGCAGCATTGAGTCCTTCTACTCAACATTGTACCGAAAATTGTAAGGAATTAAAACTTTAACCTATTAAATGAAAAATAACTTACCAGTCCAAATAATGAGAACCTGTACTGATTATTAGGCTCAAAAATTAACCTGTCAGCAGCCTCTTTCTTTAATGCAGTACAAACTGCTTTAGGCGCAAAATCTGTTCTAGCACAATTTATAACGACTCCTCGAAAAAGAAGATCCAAAACTTTAACTCTCATGAATACATCTTCAGGATTATCAAATATCCCATTTAAAGCTTTGCCTAACATATTAATCATTGCAGGTTTCTCTTTATGAACTATAGACACCATACCCTAAGGATATAAATATTTGTTAAAACAAGCTAATTATATTATTTTACTTATTTATGGCATTTATACAAAATATCTTTACTTGAGTCCATATTTATGAATGTAATAAAATTTAATAAAAAATCTTTAAATTAGATTAGATGGATAGTAAAATTTTAATTGTAAAATAAAAGTAACGTACGAGCATAAAGGCATGCGGTAAAGTTATCACTTCCTCCCCAGTTAAGCCTGGCCCAGATAAATCTTTTCTAAAGAAAAATTTGTCAAGTTTTTTATAATCAATTGTGTCTGTATCGTCTTGGTCTTCCACCTCAACCTTTTCTTTCCATTCTCTGTCAAAGTAAGCTTATTATGTTAATCATAAATTTATAACTTTGCAATCAGTAATGAAGATCAATATTAAAAGAGTTAGTTGTAATTGTATAGCTTCTACTCATAATAATATTATTAGCATACATATTTTATATATAAAAGATTTTTTTTAATAACCGATTTAAATTATACATAATTAACCTTTTTAGTTCTTAGTTTATGGCGTGCCTAATATACCTTTTAGTCTTTACAAGAAATCTAACGTGAGAGATGAAAAAAAAGTCACGTTACGACGTGAAGTTTGTCTCTTATGAAAGACATGTTTATTTTTTTTTAATTAACACGCTGTATCCCGCATATAGCAGAGTAGGCAGAAGAATCTTAGTATTAGGAGACTCCGTTCTCCATTTTCCGCTGAATTTTCGCGGCATTACGTGGCGGGGCTCAATGTCGCGCTTTTGCGCCGAGTGAGAATCGAGTCCACAACTTTTGCGTTACAGTCACACTTTTGCCTCTGCGCCACGACAGCCTTACATGTGTAACCCTGTCTACATGTGTGTAATAAATTTTTATATATTGTGACTATTATTTGCTTTTGCATTTTACAAATCAGGGAATTTTACGGGGCTCACCTTGCAGCTCCTTAATTCACCAATGATCGGTTTCCGTTTTAGAGTATTAAGAAAATTAAACTCAAATGGTAAGTACCATCCCTGAATTTCATACCGTCACTGAATTTCAACACTTTTAAATAAAAACAAGCACGTTTTGGGCTCGCCCACCGAGGGCTCCGTACAAAAATTGGAGGTCTCGAGCTTTCTCTGATATTCAGGCTTAGCTTTGCCGGAGCCTTTCCATCTAATCCCTCACTTGAAATAGCGGCATTAATACCAAATTTAAATATTGGATGTTTTAGTAAATTCTCGAACTCTACTCAATTTTTATACCCATTAATAACAAAAAAGTAGATTCCCTTTTTGACCCCATTTAATTTCATTGTGAGTAGAACTAACTTTTTATAAAAGTATTGATTTTATAAATAATTACCTTCATATTCATATGATAATTATAAAAGCAAATTCAAAAATAATAAATATTGAAATTTAAATAAGCATGATAAAAAGTAAATATGTCAAATATTCTATTTAATTTTTTTTTGTTCGATATAAACAAAAATTTGGAAATTTGAACTTAAATAAGCTTCACAAAATGAATTAAAAATATAAAAACCAAGCTATAGTAACCTAATTTAAAATATATCCGATATTTTATAATATAAAAAACGCAAAGACATCCACTACCCTATTATTTACGGAGCCATGCTTGCAATCATTGCGCCACGTCACATTCTAACACTTCTACTGTATTTTTCTTTATCGATTGTAGTAAACAAAGGCCTCCATAATAAAACCTTGTAATTGATAAAACATAACTGAATACGAGTTATTACTCAGATTTAATCACATTGTGTTTATGTATGTAACTAGAAAAATACTTATTAAAAGTACTCGTTATTCGGCACGAAGTTAGAACTTACTCATACAATAGTAATATTATTAAAAAACCGAAAAATTAAAATTTATAGATATTTCCTACATAAAAATAATTAGAAATGTATAATTGTAGTTCATTTCATACAAAAGTAGTGTATATGTCCGTAAACTTAAGTTTGTAACCTTTTATAAGTTATACATCTCATTGACCTACAATCTTGAAATTGGTGCCGAAGCCTCGAGCCAGAATTTTTTTGTACGTTATGTAAAATCATATAAACTTATTCATTTTTATAGTAGGTACATTTTAATTTGTCTACGTCGTACAAGATCGAGAACGTGAAGTAGATAGATGAATGAAACGAGTCACTTTTTTCAGTAGGTGAATAAATAATTAAGATTAACACCGTCTTAGCGACAGCTCGTCTGATCAAAAGATCAATTATTTGAATCTGCAGTATTCAACAAAAGTTGAATACTGCAGATTCAAATAATTGATTTTCGATTTGATTAATTGGGTTTAATTTATGTACATTGAAATTGTCAATACTTTGTAGAAGTGGAAAAGTCTAATAAACGTAAACAGAGAAATAAAGAAATATATAATATTTCTCCTTCGATTCTATAAATATTTTCTACTACTAATACTGCAAATGTATTTCCTAAGCAGCACTTCAACGTATCATTAGTTTTTCCCCCATGTATCCCACATTTGCAGGCTAATCTAACTAATAACTAGAGGAAATTATAGATGTTACGAAGTTGGTTTTAATGGAACCGAAGCTGGAGTCGGAGTTGTTAAATTTGGTTTATCAGAGTCGGAACCAAAGTCGGAGCAAGATTCGGAGCTGGGTTTGGAACCGGAGTTAGAGTCAGAATATATTTTAGACAATATTTATATGTCCCTAGTCCTATCCGTAAATATATTATCTTCTAAAGTGTACATTTTGTAGTATTCACACAAATTTCGAGGAATTACTTTCAAACACGTTTTTTGCTTCATCGCTCAATCCAAAAAGTACCTATGTTATCCATAGGCATATTTAATTCAAAGCATCCCTTTGAATAAAGTAAACCAGTGACATTTGCTTTACATTAAAAATACAGTGTACCTAATTGCCCTCTAGATCAATTATTTTATACACGCTGACCATGGCCTCATCACACCACCTTCCACCATAACTCCGATTACATAGAGTCGGAGATGTTAATCAATCGGAAGTTCCTACTTATCGGATCCGTAGCCGAACTGTCGGAAAATTTCTAGAAGAAACCTAGTGTTAAGATACTCTGTTCCGCAATAACCGCCCAATTCTCGATTCACATTGTATTGTACGCCGTCTCTTTTGTTAGGACAGCGTCGGTCTCTAATTACGATGGATGTGAAAAAAAATAATATTTGGAAAATTAATTATTTTCATTTCTATGCTCTCTCTGGCTATAAAAAGCGCGGCATTGAATACCACCAACCGTTCAATATGCAATCCAATCCAATTGGGGCAGAAATTGTATAATGGAGGAAAAGTTATATGAAGCATATAGAAAAAAGCTATATGCTTCATTTTTTGAATGTCAATTAATTTACCACCAGTTCACAAAATGACTGCCTCAGACCTTAGACGAACCCGCGCAAGAAGCTCAGCAGGAATATTTTTTTACCGATTATTAAATGAAATACCTTTTAAATAAACTGGAGCGAGCATTTCATTTCCAAGACATGTTATAATTTACTTAAACTTAACTTAACTTAGCTTCACGCTTTATCCCTAGCCGGGTAGTCAGAGAGAACGGAGCGCCAAACGCTACGGGCAAAATTAAAAAAAGCTGATTTGCTTTGTAAATATACAATTTACAAGTCAGACTCGCATAACCAGGGTTTCGTACCAATTTCAGGATTTTGTCAATGGTTTATAAACTATTTAATAAAGCGTTTACGGAGGTTTTTTTTTATATAAAATGAACTACAATTATAAGTTTGTATTATTTTTTTCTATGAAACACCTATATATTATAGTTGTGGCATTTTTTTTCTTTATTTGTTCTGCAAGTTCTCACATTTTGCCAAGTTATATAATTGTAGGTCCACGGTAGTACCCTATAGGTTTTACTGATTACGCGGCGAATTTCATGTAAAATGCAACAAAAACGATAGATAAACGATCGTATCCTTTGATTGTGTTGACTTCAAAGCTTGATTTTTTTCTGTGCTCGAAAGGACCGTAAAACTGGATATTTGATATTAATTTGTGATTGATCACAAATTCACGTGATATCGAGATAAATGCTCTAGACGGATAACAAATGATCCTATAAGTGTTCCGTTTTTACCTTTTGAGGTACGGAACCCTAAAAAATAGCTTTGCTGCAAATAATAACGAGACTTTGATTAAAGTCAAACTCAAAGTCATACACGCCACTATGTATACTTACTCAAAATAATAAGGTCCAACTTCCTTTACAATAGGCAGGGCGCCTTTCTGGACCTCTCCAGCGTTAGTGTAGTTGAAAAGGTACACCTTGAAGTCGAGTGCGAAGGGAACCTTTTGCCACATTTGACGTATGTCTGTCTTTTTAGACAGAGCCATTTCCTAAAAATAGATTTTGAGACAATATTTTGTGACTGAAATGAATATTGTGGGAAAAATAATTTAAAATAATACATGTTGCACATAAAAGATCTACATTTTGTCTTAATATTCTAAACAGCCAAATTGATGTAGATATTATAAAATGTAATTGTATTAAATTAATTAAACAACTGAAGACCAATTTGAACAGATTTGGAGGATCTCTATGGATCTCTTTTATTGAATGGGTTGAAACTTTACCTTTCAATATGATATAGGTTTTTTTAAATGATATTATTATTTAGAAAACGAAAGTAATTGAGAATCCATTGGGTCGCTAGGATAAGAATAAGCGCAAGCGGACAAGCAACGTTTAGGTCGCTAGTAAGTCATTTTTTAAATAAAATAAATCGTTTGAAACATAAATAAAAATATTCAGATAGATTAGATTTTGTGTAAGACATATTTTAGCCATCCATCCCTCATTCGTCACTCCGCGGGAGGCTAACAATATCAACATAATTTTCAAATTTGGATGAAATCTTTCCTTTCTTTGCGTGTTATATACTTTTTAGCTATTACCTTTTTCAGTTGACTCTTCAGAATTGTAGGAAATAGAACCCATCCAAAAAGAATTCCAAATATGGCTGCTCCTCCGCATCCGGCTGCAATTTTCAACTGCTTGCTAAGCGGCATCTTAATCTGTTTAAATTAATAAAATATAAATTAATAAAATATAATAGAACAAATCAATAACAATACTATAGACTTAAAAATCTGTACAAACAGAACTCATCTCTGCGTTTTATATATCTTTTTTTAGTAGTTAAAAAATAAAAGTAAATTCAACTCTTTTGTTTCTTCAAGCATTATTATAATATGCTTTTATTTATACGAGTAATACTTTTTTTTTAAATTTTCTCTAATTTTCAGTAGGTATTATCTAAAACTTATTCTACATTAATTATTTCATAAAAAAAGAATCTTTAAAATCATTTTTTCCAATTATCGTGCATGGGGCAATCGATGGGTAACCACCACGTGTTGGTTCTCATAGACTTGACATCGTATTTTATGTAAGAAAAAATATATAAAACTAGGAAAGTAATTTAAGATTCTGTTATAGGTATATTATCGCAATAATAAAAAATATATACCTACTTATTATGCAACATTATATTAGCTACTAGCGGACCTTGTGCGGCTACGCCCGCTTGAAATATATGAATATTTATTTAAGTACACAGAAACAGATTTCAGAAAAAACCGACCAAGCGCGAGTCGGGCTCTCCCACCGAGGGGTTTATACTAATTTTGAGTATTGTGATTGTTAAATACCTTATTGGTTTTGACGATGCGGCGAATAAAGTTAATAAACTTGAGTTTGCATATACACTTGAGTTTGCATATACGTTTATTTAGTATGAAAGGAACTACAACTATAAGCTTGTAATATTTTTTCTATGAAATACGTAATATTTTTTCCGGATTTTTCCTTTATTTGTATTGTAAGATCTTACTTCGTCCTAAATTTCATAATTATAGGAATACGGGAAGTACACTATAGATTTTGATTGGGCACTGAATTTCATGCAAAATGAAGTAAAAACGATACATAAATGCTCATATCTCTTGACTGCGTTATGTTAGAAGCTTAATTTCTGTGCTTAAACCTGAAGGTTTACAGTTCCTTAGATCACATATGGTATATAATATATGATATTAATTTCAGACTTATATCTCAATGCAATCTCAAGTTAAATGGTCTTGACAGACGGACAGACGAACGACAAAGTGATCCTATAAGGGTTCCTTTCCATTTGAGGTTTTTGAGGACTACCTAAAACTTTTGTCGAAATTTTTCTACGTTTGTATTAAGTTTTTATACGATTTTTACAAATTTCCGCTACCCAAATTATCTTTATAATTACTAAGAATTATCGTCTGGCAAGAGAGAATACTATTTATGAAATATTTGAAACATTTTTAAGGCGGGACTCGAACTCGCGGGTTCGAGTCCTGCTACGTTAAATTTTTTATACATTTTCTTAAATAAGTATTTTCCTTTCCTAAGTGTGGATTAACACATTAAAAATGTTTAAAATCCTTTTTTTTATTAATTACTAGCGGCCCGCCCACGGCTTCGCCCGCTTAAAATACATAATTTTGTTTACTTTATTGTATAAAATATTGTATAATAGTGCTTAAAAAGTATATTTTTTTATCAACAGTCATATAATCAAGACGTTTCGAATGTCCTTCTTTAGCCAGCAATCGTACCAGCGCTATTGCTATATAACATTCGCAGGCAAACTAATGCTTTGGAGTTCATTCAAATGACGATAACTTTTTTTTTAATGAACCGATTTTGATGAACTAAAGTCTAGTTAAGTTGAGTTAAAACAAAGCAATTGGTGAAACTTTAATGTAAATCGGTTCAGTACTTTCAGAGAAAATTGCGGACAAAAATATGTCGACAGACAGACAAGAAATTCAAAAAAAATCTTTTTGCTTTCTATTATTCTTTTTAAGTGTCCCTCTATCAACTTCAGTCAAAATTACGAAATGTACAGACAAAATATTTTTACTGTCTTATTATATATAGAGATATAGAGATATTCGTTTTGTCATGCATTAAATAAATCATAATTTAAATGTATTTGGAATAAATTCGATTATCGTATTTAATAGAAAAATGTTTAGTTATTTCACATCTGTCTAGACTCTAGATAAACGTAAACGCGCAAACTGCAAAAGTTCTGGGTTAAAATATAAATAATATTTTGCTCCACAAATCTATATCTATCATTGCAATTTCAAGTACTACGTGGGTGCTTAAGAAGGTGTCAACTTACATTGAAGAATCTTAAATCTTAAAATATTGAAAATGCAAAGGGAGTCTAGTGTTAATACACAGTTTTTCCCACATTTCGCGCAATTTTCGAGGCATTGCATATAGAGAGGGGAAACTTAACGCCACGCTTTGACTTGTTATCAAGTCGAAGAAATGAAAATATAAAATCAAATTAAATCAAGTCCGCTTCGCGCTAAAGCCCACAAACATCAGTGTGGGCAGATAGAACCTAGTGTTAAGACACTCCATTCCCCTCAACGAAGAGCTTTGCCTCGACATAAGAACGAAGAAAATGGAAGCATCAATTTTAATAAATATTTTATTTCCTGGAATGTGGATCCCAGTCACGTTTTGTGCTCCTTCGCCATGACTGGCCTCAAAATACTAATAAAATTATAATTCATTTGTCCGAGTGGGAACTAAACACATAAGAGTCGTGTTTAAAGTCATACGCTTGTGCCACGCTTTGGGAATTTCTTTGATAAAATTTGCACGCAAAATTTGTTGTGTCTAGTTTATTTACGGTATCTAGGTGCACACGTGCTTATTTCTTTTTATGGAAAAGGACAAGGCAAACGAGCGTTCGGGTCACCTGATGGTAAGTGATTACCGCCGCCCACGACCCCGTGCAACACCAGAGGAGCTGCAGGTGCGTTGCCGGCCTTTAAGGTGGAAATAGACGCGTTTTGACACGCTACCCATATTATATCGACCTGGAAACACTACCGCGGGTAGGCCATTCCACAGTGCCGTGGCGCGTGTAAGGAAGTTCCTACGAAAAAGCACAGTAGTGGATTGCCACGTATCCAGGTGGTGTGGATGATATTTCAGCTTTTGACTTACTGTGCCGTTAGAAAATTCGGCGGAAGGTAACAGGTCAAACAGTTTTTCAGAACACTCCTCATGATAAATACCTTGCCTTCTTTTAACCTGAATTCCATACATTTGCGGAACTCAATGCCGCGCGCGCCTTGACATATGTGTCTGTGTTTTTTTTTGATATATGTAAGAATCAAACCTACAATCATTACGTTTATATTTAGACGCTGTCCTACTCTACTTCGATGGCCTGTTATTGAAATGTTCAGCTATTGTTTGTTTTGTATTAAATAATCAGTATCCAAATACTGAAAAAAAATATGTAGATCGTACTCCATTTTATTTTAATCATGATTTTAACATTTTGAACTTCTTTATGGCTACAATGTAGGGTTCGAACTTCGAAACAATAGACGATCACGGCCAAAATTAGAGGTCAGTCGTGGAGCAGGGGCACAAAGAATATCTGTAAACGCGACTAGTTGTCGGTTCGATCCCTACTCGAGGAAATTAAATATTTATTTAAATTTATATTTTTATTTCTAAAGAGCGGCGCTGAGTACCACCACTCAACACGAAATGACTTCAGAATTCGGTGGAAATTGGGGAACGGAGTGTCTTAATACTAGGTTCCCTCTGGCTATTCTGCTATGCGCGGGATATAGTGTGAAACAGTTTTTTTTTTTTAATTTTATGGCCCTACCTACGCAAAAGCAAAGTTAAAATAGTTATATTTATTAACATTTTAGTTTAAAATAATGTTCTGATTTTATAATTTATAGATAACGAGACATGATGTTATTTTACCAAAGGGAATAAAGGATATTAACTAAGTTACGCGAAACAGTGTACTGTAGATCATTGTTTACTTATTTTCCTAACAATATTGAACAAAGAATACAGAAGTTATTATTACTAGTATATTTAGATATTATATTATAAGATACTGGTAGATTTAGAAGCTATTGAAATACTAGCGGCTTCCACGTGGTATCGCCCGCTTGAACTATATATATATATATATATATATATATATATATATATATGAATATTTTTTTAATATTATTTGAATGTATTTGGAGAAAATTGGTTGATCATTTTAGTATGGTTATACACTTAATAAATCGTTTTTTTTTTTTGGGATTTTACTTGATTTCGTCTTATGAAAAATGTTTAAATGTACACGACAAACACGGTTTTTCGTAAATAGTAAAATTGTGTCTAAATATTCATATACAATACATAAATATTTCTTCAGTTTAATTAGAAAAGAAAAATGTTTAATAATATGCTAGGGTATGTTTTATTTGTATTTTTAAATTACACTTAGGAAAGAAAAATACTTAAATATTTTATTTAATAAATAGCATTTTCTCTTGCCTAATTATAATTCTAAGCAATTATCTTTAAGTAGCGGAAATTTAAAAATCTCCCTACAGAGATGCTGATTTCGATGTAGCTTGATGAGAAGGTAACGATTAATGACGAGGTGCAGTTTCAATCTCGTTACGCCAAAATTTTTATATGTTTTCTTAGTTTTTTCGTTTTCTTTTTAAATAAGTATATTGCGTAGGGTTTTTTATTACTATTTCTTACTTTACAGACTCATGGCCCGTATCTTTTGTTATTATATATATATTTTTACATCATTATTTATTTATCTTTAGATATAACTTTAAACTAGACTTATGTTATTATATAGGTATATCTTCTATATTTATATAATATATCGTTAAGAGAGTCCAAAGTTTAAGAGTTAAAAGTAAAAAGAGTTTTAAATTGCCAAATTAGAGAAGAAGGTTATATCGTAACATTTTGGGACAAATTCTACCGACATAATCTTTTTCGTGTACTATATATTGATGATTTTTCTCAATCTTTTTTGTTTAATATAATAGTCTATAGCATTTTCTACTCTTTTGAAAACTGTGTACAAACATTTGCTTAATCTTTAAAAAATGTATAGTTTATTAAAATTAACTAACTTTACTCCCTCACTATATATACATTATAGAAGAATATAATAAAAAATATATATATCTACTTTACACTGTTATGGTTAACAATTAAACTTTTATTTCTATCAATAGAAACAATCTAAACTCGAAATTAATTATATACATATTCTATAAGTGAACACGCTATACACGGAATAAATTATGAAAAACCAAAATATTCATAAGAGAATATGCATTTTTTAAAATAGTAGATTCTGTTTTGGATGTTAAGTGTTTTGGATTTATCCAATTACGGTCTGTGGCATTTGTAGGAAATTTGAAAAGAATAGAGATATAATAAGAATATTTCTTTCTAAGCTTTTGTTCGTTCAGGCAAAATATCTAGAACCATATTTGAAAATGTTTTATTTTTAAGCCAGACCAAATTTTTCTTTTTTACACTTACCGCGACAGGCAAATGAAGAAGAGAGAGAGAGAGAGGCACTCCTAGATATTGAATATTGGGTCGCAAAATAGAACACCGCGTTATATAAGTGTGTAGTTTCATAACTTTAATTTTTTTTTATTTAACTTTCCAATAATATTTTGCCTTTATTTTTATTGTCCACTTTGCTTAAAAATTGCATATATCTAGATCCAGTGTTAATATAATATTTTTATAGCCTAAATAATATCTCAACTAAAAAGATCAGAAATGAGAAAATTGAAGTAAATATTTAAAAAAAGATTTTATTTAGTTTAATTTAAAAGTATTTTTTTTATATATATCTACATATATATATAGTAAAGCATGTCATACATACGTGTGACGGTGTGTACACGGGGACAGCTGTTCTAGTACTTGGACGTCCGCGACGCTGCAACGGTTTCCAATGGGCGGGCTACTATGGTATACTTAAGTGAAACAACTTTTCTACATTGATTATCGTATTTTTTAAATATATTTTTCTCTATATCTTTCTCTCGAATCCTGCGGGCTGTGGTCTTAATCTTAATAATATTTAATTATCTTATCTTCTTGTTTTCATATAAAAAATAATAACACTTTTCATCCATTCATTATTATTATTACTATTATTTAATAAAAAAAATTTCACTTTAGATACATTATTAGATAAAGCACACTTGTGTCACAAGATCGATGACATCACAGTTGAACTTACGACCGTTTTGCTTCCTTACTCGATGTCAGCCACCTTGGATGAATTATCCTGTATATGGCGAGGTACATAAAAAACTTAGTTGTCAAGGCCTGGTGTCTATTTGACATTTGTATCCGAATTTGATACATTGCGTAATGATTAATGTAATTTTAGCTCAAGTGTAAACCAGTCAATTATATTAAAATAGCGATAACTCAATATTAAGATATTGAGTTATCGCTATTTTACTACTAATTACATAAACAAGAATTAAATAACTCAAACTATTATAAACCAATAATCTAAATCTATCTGTCGCCCGTACCAAATCGCGAGGACCTTTAGTTGATGACGAAGTAGAGGAAAAAAAAAGATTAGTGTAATTTAACGCTGCACTTTAGATAATTATTTTTCCTCGAATGGGGATGGAACCCACAACCGTCTTGTTCACAATCAAACGGTGACGCAAATAAATAAAAATAGAAATAAATACAATACATAGTTTTATCTATTTTTGTTGTGACTGTACAGCCACGCCCATAAGCCAATGGTATCGTTAGCTCGGGGGCAAATACGTCACTCCTGCAATTAGAGAAAGGTTTATGATTACCGTCTGATAAAAAGAATTTATTAAGTGATTTTAAAATAACTTAATTGTATATAATATGATAAACAACAGCTTTTAAGTGTCACACTGGTGAGAAAAAACAGCAGTTGATTTTTTTTAAACCAATTAAAGTTGAAGGAAGTATAGTTTATAACTTTTTTTTAATTAAGGGTGACTTATTACATTCGGTTTTTACAACCATGTAATCTTTAGAACTATGATTTAAGTAAAATAATTATATTTTACTTTGATATAATTTTATTATATCAGTTTTATTAGAGTCACGCTGTATCCCGCATATACCAGGGATGGCAAAGGGAACCTGGGAACTTAGGGTTAAGAAACTTTCGTTCCTCACTTTTCGCCGAATTCTAGAAGCAATGCGTGTTTTATGGCGAAACTCAATACACATTTTATATTTTTTTTGGTACGTTTTCCGGGGGGTGGAAACACACCTTCGAGTTGAATATAAAATTGGAAATTAGAAGTGGCAGTATAGGCAGAACGGGAACCTAGTGCTATGACGACATTCCTTTTGCCACTTATCTCCAAATTCGAGATTTCTAAATATTTTAAGTATAAAACAAGCGGAACGAAAGAAATTAAATAATGATGATATAATTTCATATTTATCTATTTATTTAAATTTTAAATAAAGCTTCCAATAGTGATAGATATCTAGTATAATTTAATTTTTGGACTAAAAATCTGGACGTCTCGCCAAAATCGGGACGTCTGGCAACACTGAATAAAATTATAATATAAAATAGTTTAAAATAGTATTATTCTATAGCTGATACTGATATCATATAGAGGTTTTTCATAACAAAGAATTATTCTGTATAAATGTTGGAAATAAAATAATAACTATTTTTCCTCATAAAGAGTGAAGAAATGATTTTTTTATTAGACACAATCAAACTGTCGAATGAGGCGGTGCTTTGAATATTTCACACGAAACGTATTCCAATAGCGTTTTAAACTGCTTAAGTATACGCCTCCTTCGTTTGTTTCTTGTTGTTTGTATAAAAAAAATAATCATAGGTTGCCGTGGCGCTGTGGCACAAGCATATGACTGTGAGTTATGTGGGTTGTCGGTTCCATTTCCAGTCGGGGAACGAGACAAAGTGTGGTGTTGAGTTCCGCTACTCAAAACATGGGGAACGGAATGTGTTAGTTGTAGGTTCCGTCTGTCCACTCTTCTATATACGGATAACGCAGTGTAGCTAAAACAAAAAAAGTATCGTATTATGTACCTGGCTTTGTTTACAGAAAATGTCAGAAGAAAATTGTATGCATAATTTTTAATATAGTATATTGTGTTACGGAAGGAGAGAGGAAGTGAGATCTTTGGCACAAGCTATTGTAAATTCATATATTCACATCGTCTCGCATCGTAATAAGCAAAGTGAACCTAGTATCAAGCCACGGGTTTCATGAAATCTATTAATAACGTAAATGTATAATATAGGTATAATAGTATATCAAAATAAAAATGATTAAAAAAACAAACATATAAAAAGTCATATAACTTTATTTCATAGATAATTCATAAAAATCAAAAGATTCGAGATTTTCTCTTCTACTTCTTTTGTTTTCCGCTTACTAAAAAACAAAATGGTGTGGTTTTAGTTAACGGTCAGATTATTTTAATGGTTTTGAATGTGTAATTTAACTTTAAATTTACAATTCATAAAAAATGGAATTTAAATGTTTTGAGATTTTATTTGACTTTGTTTGTCCAAAATATTAATTAGTAGCCTATTTGTTGCTCCACAGGCCCCTCTATCTTTCAGTAAAAGTCACAAAAAAATCGGTTTAGCTGTTCTGGAGATTAGCATGGACAAACAGAGAGAAAGATAGACAGACAAAAAGTTTAAAATTGTTTGATCGTGTTTTGTAAATAACTATATTCATTAGAAAAAAACACGGTAATTTTGAAATCACAGACAGACATATAATTTTTCTTTATATGTAGATATATATTATGGAAAGTTATTTCTTTTGAAATTCCATTTTATTTGTCAACGTCGTACTAGATCGAGAGCACGAAGTAGATGGATGAATCAAACGGGGCATTGTTTCGCTAAATAACTAAATAAGTAATATTAACGCCGTCGTAGCGCAATAACAACTTGTCTGATCTTTTGTGAAGACTGCAGGTTCAAAAAATACCGTAATAAATAAATATTGTATTAAATATGAGGCCAGTCGTGGCGCAGTGGCACAATGTGTGACTGTAAAACCGACTGGTTGTGGGTTCGATCCCCACTCGAGGAGATGAAATATTTACTTAAATTTATATTTCCATTTCTCCGCTCTGGTGTCGAGAGGCAAAGCGTAGCGTTGAGTTCTGCCACTCAACACGCAATGCCTCCAGAATTCGGCAGAAAGTGGGGAGTGTCTTAACACTAGGTTCCCTCTGCCTACCCTGCTGTCTGCGGGATACGGCGTGAAGCTGATTTTATTTATTTATAATTAAATATTTACTTTTAAAAGCTTTGTTTTCAATATTCGATATGTTTAATATCAGTTTTAATAGTTAAGGGTGTTTTTCTAAATAATATAAAACAATTTTTTATTCCCTTGCGTGTCAGAGGAATCTTAAGATGTGTAGTTTTTTTTATAGTTATTTTTATATATAATTACTTCTCATACATTAAACGTTAGAATAATTGAGAAGAAAAAAAAATCTTAAAGATATTTGACTGAACGACTTAATTTATTTAAAATCTATTTGTGTACCTCCTCAAATTAACAATTCCCAACTTCCTTCACAATATATAGAGAGTAGTGTTATTGAAAAAAATCACCTCGAAGTAAAGTGCGAAGGGAACCTTTTGCCACATTGGACATATGTCTGTTTTTTTTAATGGAGGCATTTCCTAAAAATAGATTTATAACACAATATTGTGTGGAAAATAACTTATAATAATTGTTTTTTTTTGTAGTTTATAGGGATACGTTTCGCCGTTCGTTTTTTCTATTTATTGTGATAAGATATTCTTGAGGTCGTCGTGTCATGGTCTGACAGTAAAACCAATGGTTGTAGGGTTCAATTTCCACACGGGGGAAAGAGTTATGTTCACTTCCTAACTCTGGTAACGAGACAAAGTGCGGTGTTAATATCCGCCACTCAATACGCAATGTCTCGAAAATAAGGCGGATACAACGTGAAGCTATAAAACAGATCCCATTTGGATTATTTGTCCTATAATATTCTATTTTTGTTGTCAGAGGACATTCACTCATAATTTATATGCTATAAACATCTTATATATGTCTTTTAAAAAGATAGAAGAAAATTAAATATTTTAATTATAAACAATATCCAAAGTGGAAATCGAACTGACAGCCATTGCTGTAAATCAAAAAATCTGCTATACAAAAGCAGTCTAAGTGAGGCTTGAAATATATATAACCATAATAATAATCCAAAACAGACATAGATTGACGTATGTTAAAATATATTTGTACTGAATTAACTAGACATTTGGATGATCTCAAAGGATTGAATCAAAGCTGTATTTCATGCAGTTGATAGATCGTTGGTATTATATTTTGATAAACGACAAGTACTGGACGTGGGTGTATTTAGAAATAATCTTTAGTTATGATATTTTGGACAATTTTCGATTTACTATTTGAATATAAATATGAAGCTATATGATTGGGTAAAAGAAAGGAAAAGCGAATAAATTGGATATTTTTAATATTTTATTGATTTTTTTTATTCTATTAGCTAAATGTTATATTAGTTAATACTAGTATGGCTTGCAAAGTAAAGTGATCAACAAACTTAACTTTGCGAACGTATGTACTCATTCTGAATGAAATAAACTATATTTATAAGATTGTAATATTTTTTTATGAAACACATGACACACCTATAGTTTTTCCCTTTTCGGATTTTCCCCTTTGGTTGTTGAGGTTTGAGGTTGTGGTTCCGTGGTGTATTTATATATATAAGATGCAGCAAAAACAATATGCAGTATTGTTACACGCTTTTGCAGGCGAATTGCAATACAATTTTCTAATTAGGATTAAACTTACTTATTTAGAAAAACGACCTGGTCGGCTTCCAGGAGGCGCGGGTTCGAGTCCCGCTACGTTCAAATTTTTATACGTTTTCTAAATAAGTATTTTTCTTTCCTAAGTGTGGAATAATACTTTAAAAATGTTAAAAATAAGATTAAAGATTATTTTAGATATTTTTATTACTTTCTTAAGTTGACTCTTCAGATTTATAGGAAATAAATCCATCCAAAAAGAATTTGAATTATGACTCCACATGTGATAGCAATTTTCATGCGCTTGGTACGCTGCGATTTTGATCTATCAAAGTAAATGAGTGAAAGTAAATAAGCAAAATATTAACAACTTTGTTGATAATATTATCTCAAATGGGAATTGACACAATTCAACAAATTAAATTACTCAATTTAAAAATATTAACTTAAACAAAAAAAATATATGAAAAATGCTTAAAATATAAACATTCCCTAGGATTATAACAGCATACTAACACAAGATAAATTAATAAAACAACAACAAATAAAAAATAAATTAATAAAATAAGTATAACATACACTACCATAGATTTGACAATATGTACAACACTTTTGTATTTAAAAAGTGACATACACGTGGCTATGGCAACGTATATTATTAAAATACGCGTCAACGCGTCCTCTAGAATGGTTGAATATTCAAAAAATAAAAGTAAATTCACCTATATCATTTTCCTTAAGCACTAATAAATTTAAAACATCTATTCGTCTATATGGAATATTTAAATTAAAACTTTTTGTATCTTTAATACTACCAACTATACAGTGATTTCACAGTATATTAAATATTTAAAGATTTTAGTTATCTACAGAATATTTCAAAAAAATTTTCTAATACGTGCTTAACATAAATTATTTTATAAAAACATAAAATCTTTAAAATCGTCTATTCTTATTATAGTGCAACGGGCAATCGATGGGTAACCGATTACCACGTGTTGGTTCTCATAAACTTGATATCTTACTTGATGTAAGGAAAAACGCTATTTATTAATGTATAAAAAAACAGGGTAAATAATTTAAGATTCTGTTGTAGGCATAATAATAAATATTCTTTGTAGTCCAATAAAAATAACGACATACAACATAAAAAATATTCAAAAATAACAGTAAGGCGGCCTTATCGCTTAAAGCAATGGTATTTAACCCTATAATAAAAAAAACGATTTGCCCACCGTGGGCTTCTTTATTAATTTCAGGATTTTCAGGATTCAGGGGACCTCTGGAAAGTACAACTTATGAAAATTGACAAACTTAACTTTGCGAACGATTGTACTCATTCTGAATGAAATAAACTATATTTATAAATTTGTAATATTTTTCTATGAAATATCTATAGTTCTTCACGTTTCGGATTTTCCCCTGTATTTGTTTTGTAAGTTCTCACTTCTTGCCAAATTTTATGTGGTGGGAGATACTTTATAGGTTGTGGTTCCGAGGTGTATCTAATAAAAGATTCAGCAAAAACCATGAATAAACGCTTGTATCTTTTGATTGCGAAGATTTTTTCGGTGCTCCAATGGACCGTGGATATGAATATTTGATTTTAATTTCAGATCGATACATCCACGTGATCTCGAGATAAATGCTCTTGGCAGACGGACAAACGGACAACAAAGTGATAATATAATATTACTGTTTTTACTTTTGAGATACGGAACTCTAAAATTTTATGATTTATAGATAACAAGACTTAAGTCTTGTTTTGTTTTATCCTACCTAGTAGAACAAAGGGTCTTAATTAAGGATTTCATTGTAAGACTTTACACTGTGGATCATTATATATTATGTTCACTAATTTTCCTAATAATAATGTTTAAACCTTATAAAGAGATTACTAGAAGACTGCTGGGGAAGTTGTTATATTCATATAAATATAAGTATTGGTAAATATGATTTTTTGATTTGATTAATAAATATATGAAAACATTTTTAATTGGTGGTTATCAGTAAGATATTTGACATTCACGATTTTGAAAGGTACGTTTTTAATAGTGTTAAGGTGTGGTTCCAGAACTAAGTCTTTTTTCAGTGAAATTTCCATAAAAATCGGTTTAGCTGTTCCGAAGATAAAGCCCGGACAAACAGAAAGACAGACAAAAAAATTAAAATTGCTTAATTATTTTTTAGTATCTTATATCTTTATCTTCTGAATAACTATATATATAAAAACCCGATTATTTTGAAATTAGAGACAGATACTTCATTTCTTCACTTCTTTTATTTATATGTATAATAGATTAAAGCACAGATTTTAGTAAACATACAGCAATCATTACACAGTATAATTGAATAAATATTATATGATAAAATGAGCTTGTATACATTTTGCTATACAAAATTATGCATATTGTAAAGTTGTCATTTATTTTAGTTTGAAATGCTCCAGTTTGTGATCAACAGCCATGAATACATTTTCCGTGGTGCAAGGATTATCTGAAATAAAAAGTTATTTATAAAATTGATTTGAAAAACGGAGCTATATATATTTACTGAGGCTACAATTTACTGAGGCTGTCGTGGCACAGCGGCACTTGTAAACATGATGGTTATGAGTTCGATTCTCACTTCTGGGGAATAAATTAATTTTATTTCCTAAAAAAAATGTATCCCTAGGAAATCCCTAGGAGGGAACCTAGTGTTAAGACACTCCGTTCCCCACTTTCTGCCGAATCCTGGAGGCATTGCGTGTTAACTGGAAGAACTCAACAGAGCGAAGAAATGGAAATATAAATTTAAGTAAATATTTCATCTCCTCGAGTGGGGATCGAATCCACAACCAGTCGGTTTTACAGTCACACTTCGTGCCGCTGCGCTACGACTGGGTATTTAATAGAAATGTTTATTTATTTCTCTGTATCTATCTAGGTAAACGGTATAGATACATGTGCACAAAAATCGTTGTTTTCGGGATAAAAAGTATGCTCGTATATTGCTCCACAGTCCTCTCCTATTTTTCAGTGACGCTTTCAAACGCTGTCGCACTGAGTTACAGTAGTCTTATGCTTATCTTATTTAATCTTTTATTACCATTTTATATCACTGTAAGTGTTAAAATAAATAATATTATACTTTCATTTTAACTAAGTTAAGAAGAACATTGTCGTGTGTTTATCTAAAACTATTGAAATACGAGTGGGATAACTTTGGGCCTTTTTTGATTTTCATATACGACCCACTTAATTCGAGTCTGCATATAACATTATTTATAAAATTTTCAATTATCTATTATATAAAAGTAAAACGAGAGTACAGAATCCGCAGAAAGTGGAGGTAAAGCTGATAAAAATGAGAATTCAAAATAGCTGAATAAATTAACACTTAACCTAAAGTCAATTTTGTGTGTTAATTTCTTTCGATATGCATATTAATTTAACATTTAAATTGACTGAATAGTTTTTATTCAAAATACTAACCAATGAAATAAATTATAATAGTATTCAAAAATCTCAGTACTTATGCATAAAAAAGTAGTAATGCGTTTTCGCTTTAATTGTATACCGTTTAATAAGTAAAACAGATAAAAAACACTAAATTTTACCAATATTAATCCATTTATCTTCGTATCCCGCGTCCAAACGGGCAAATCTTACAGCTTCTCGTAAAGCGTGGGTAATGACTGCTGCTAGACATAACGCTGGTTCCCCCGTTGCTATAAGTTTACACAATAACGTACAAAAATACCTTAAAATGTTACTTTTACAAAGTTTTATACATATTTCATACGCTTTTATCATATAATGAAAAATTATAATGATAAACAATGGTATTGCCAATTATATATTTTTTTATATTTTTTAATCTATGAAATACGTACCTTTAGATTGTAAAACACCAAATTTGTTATCAGAATTTCTGCGAAAGTAAACTCTAAAATCTGCCGGTATATCTTTTATTCCAGGTGGCTTGTAGGTCCATGTACGATCTGTCAATAGCTTTCCAGTAATTTTGTCATATACAATTTTTTCTGATGTCCAATAACCTAGACCCATTACAAATGCTCCTTCTATCTGGAGAAAATTATATTTGTATGAATTTCAATATAAGTTTTACTTATTATTCGAGCAATAATCAGATATCTCAACACATTTTTTCGTGTATATTATTTAGTGTCCACTTGAAAAATGATAAAAAAGTGTTATGAGTCCCTGAACATGGACCTCAAAATGTTCAAAATATTTAGTCGCAATATATTATAAATAAATATATTTTATTTACCTGAGCAACATCAATTTCAGGATTCAAACTCCGTCCGGTATCCTCCAGTAAATCGACTCTAATTATATCATAATTGCCCGTGAGAATATCAACTTCTACTTCCATTATAACTACACCATATATAAGATATGGTTTTACAGGTTCATTCAAAGAAAACATATATGATGCTTGTAAATCAATTCCTAATTGATAAGCTTTTTTGATAATTTCTTCCCAATTAGCATTATTTAGTTCTGCTTTCACTGGATTTAACCTTTCATTTAAAATTTCACAAGCTTTTACAGTGGCATATGCAACACACTCGCTTCCAACACTACCACCAGTGGCCATGGAATTTGGTGATGTGAGACTAGAACTGGGTTTGACGATAATTTTTTCCATTGAAATTCCTAAAACATAAGCACAGACTTGTGCTACTTTTGTATTGATTCCTTGCCCCATTTCTGTACCACCATGAGTTATAGAGACCGTACCATCAGCCTGATAAATTGAAACTATACAATTATAGGGACCTAAATAAAATAGATCGTAAGTCATTGGTAATATTTTCATAGCTCGTTTTCTCCAATGATTGTTTTTATTAAAATCTTCGATATATTGTTGTCTTTTATCATAGTCAGAATTATTTTTTAATTCGTCTATTAATTCTGGGATCGGATTATTTTCCTTTATCATATTTTGTAAACGCACTTCTAAAGGATTTTTACCTATATCGTGTGCTATTCTTTCCATTACATATTCAGTCATTGCAATGCCCTCACACGAAGCTAAAATGTTAAATATTGTTAAATTTTTAATCACAGCACCATCCTTCTTATGCAGCAGTATGTCCGAAATATTTAATAAAAACTAATCAACTAACTTCTTTTCTATTTTATATGAATTAACGTTACCTGGAGCCCTGCACCAAGTCGTTGACGGAGTATCGGTTAGAACGCTGTAAGCTTCTACATGCCATCGTTTTGAATTATAACAATTGTGCATATGACCTAATGTCATCAATGTGGTATTCTCGTTCTTAGAGCAACCATTGTCTTGATAATATTTGTTTTTCAGATATTGAATTTCACCCTCATTGTTTACACCAAACTTTAAAGTTAATAAAACTATAGTTACTTTAATTTAACATGTCTAAGAAAGATTTCTTGGTATTAATGATTAGCTATATGTACATCAATGTTTAAAAACTATTTTTGAAAAATATTGAGGCAGTTGTGACGCAATAGGACAGAATTAGACTGTGAACATGATTGATATGAGTCTTACACCACTCAACATGTCTGTGGTTTGAATTTGGGCGAAAAGCAGAGAAATATCTTAGCATTAAATTGCCTATTAGATGCAGGATAAAATGAGAAGTTGAAAAAAGAGGTGTATTTTTCGAAAACCATTATTGTTGATATAATGATGTCGTAACTAGAGGAAATGCAACTACAAAAATGTTTGAAGTAACTTTAACATATAATACTTTATTTTCTTTTAAAATAATTATTGTACCCAGATAGAGATGTGAAAATACCATGCACAGTAGAAAACTTTTCTTATGAATTAAACAAATATTTCCTTTAAAAGCGGGTAATAACAAAATGCTTCTTCGAAAATCACACTTGTATATATAATAATACGACATACTTCTAAATTACAATATGTTGGAGCTCTTTTTCCGACAATCTTCATATTGGTTTGTAAAGGTAGTACAAACCTACAGGGTTTTCCTTGTAAATATGATACTATTGCTGCAGCGCAAGCAATTTGCGTTGACCTACTTATTTTTCCTCCATATCCGCCTCCAACTCTACGGACGATTACGTTTACGCTGAAACAATGTATATATTAATTATTTTTAAAAGTAATATCATTTAAGAAAGTTATGTTATATTTATTGAAGTATGCATACGCAGAGAAAGTATAATAACTTAATCACAGATTTTTGAAGGCTTTATTGACTGATTAATGCAATACAATGATGCCCTTTGTTTAACTAAATTATAAAATACTTTCAAATGAAATATATCCCTGATTAGAATAAAAAAAACACTAGCTAATTTGAATTATTACATATTAAATTTTCTGGTCACTGGAGATACTATTATTGTAAATCACCTATTTACAGGAATATTTAAACACTCAGCAATAGCAACATTGGTTAAGTCAATCCATTGAGTTGAAGCATAAACATCAAATCCATCTTCACTTGGTTTCACTACACAAGTTTGTGGCTCCATGTAATAGTGATACTGTGTGTCATAAGATATATCAGCTTTTATTACCATTTTTACATCGTTTCCGGATTCTGTAGGTTCTATTATTTTATCGGTACTTATTCTTTGATTTTCTGATGATGAAAAAACATCTTGTATATTTAACAAAGGTAATTTCTTTGAGACCGATTTATAATTTATTTTAACAAGCTTAGCAGCATTATTTGCCACCTTTTCTTTGTTTGCTACAATTATACCTACAGGTTGGCCATTAAATTTTACTTCACTAGAACATAAAATTTCTTCTACTGAAGAAATAATTGGAATATTAATTGGTGTGAAATTGTTAGCGCCAGGTATATCTTTGGCGGAGTAAAATGCGATGACGCCAGGTATTCTCTGTAACCAAAATAATATTTCGGAACTCTTAATATACTTAATTTTAATATTATGTGTTAATACCCTTTAAAAAATACGAAGAAAGAAGAAAATGAAAATAATTAATTAAAAACAACTAAATATAATAAGCTTACCAAAGCATCTGTAGTATCAAATCCGTTAATAATACTACCAGCGTTTACGTCAGCAGTGACAAACGCACCGAAAACCTCATCTATTTGTGATGGTAAGTCATTTGCAAAAGTGGCCTCACCACTACATTGCGCTAACGCCTCTAGTTTTGGAATAGGCTTATTTAATGGCCAAATGCTTTCATCTGTATCATACTTTTGGAGGCTTTTTGATATGCGACGCTTAATAATCTCTCCCCCAGATCGATATTTTATGTTTAATTTATCATCGGGACATAAATTTAAAATAGCCTGAAATTTTATACATCCTTACAATATTTTATCATTATATTTAAATTGATTAGTTTAGACCAATTTGAAAAGAGTAAAATATCAGCAAATGAATATATGATAAATAATAATTTTACATTTTTATTTATCATATATTCATTTGCTGATATTATAATGTAAATTCACCTTGTAATATAGAGCCAAAGCTAATATTTTTCTATATTCAGGGGATGGTTCAGGTAATGCTTCTTCAGGATTAATTTCTGACGATAGAGTCATGAGTGCTAATTGTAATGTATCATCTAAGAAAGGATCCTTGTTAATCAACGCTTCTTCAGTTTTTGTTGCATGTATAAATGTTGGATTTATATTGCCATAAACTATTGATATTTTTTCTAGTACTTGCTCATTTTGTTTAAACTTAAAAAGAAACCCTGCGTTAACAATTGCATGGGCGTTCTGTGATCTAGGCATTATCTGTAAATTATTTTTTTATATCAAAACAAAAACATAGATAAATATTCTAAATTGATCTATTACTTAGAAGTATATTATACTAACCTTATATGTTTTGACCATACAACAACGTGATAAGGGTGGTAAACTAATATTCATAATAATTTTATTTTTCATATCAAATTTTAAAAAATCTACTAAATTTAAAGTCTCACGTTTCTTGGGCGCCGTACCTGAAATCATAATATGTATATTTAAGTATACAATGAATTATATAATGATAAACATATCAGATGTTTGAAAAGTATCCTGATGATAACATCAGTAATAGCATCTGTATAAATAGTGATCATGAAAAAATGACCAGAAAATTTAGGGTCAAAACATTCAGTTTTCCGCTTTTCGCCTCCATTCGAGACTGATGACTGAGACATTTCGAGATTGTGTGTTGATTGGCGATATTCAGCGCCGAGTTTTGTCCTGCCGGAAGTATAACTAATTTATTGCTCAAAGTAGGGGTTGAATTAACAACCATTGCGCTTACAGTCCAGACCTCTTATATCGATATCTGATCATAAACTTTTATAGAAAATATCTATAATAATTTGTTTTTCTACGTAAACACTAATAAAAGGAACGAATGCAAATATGTATATTTACTTCATTGGCTAATATAAATTAACAATTTGTTATGTTTCAAAATTACGAAATGGTATAACATTCAGTAATGTAAATAATCAGGAATAGTGCGTGGGACTTGGGACGAATCTGTTAACGTTGGAAGGACATTATACATCTTTAATTTTTACCTAACATGTATTAAATCAGTAAAAATAACGTTCATTTAATTTTGATAACAAATACGTAACTTAAAAATGTCAATGAGGCTTCTTTGATACAGTGAGGCAGTTGTCTAATATAAACGTGTTGGTTGTGGGTTGGATTCCCACTTGCGGAAATGAATTATTTTATTTCGCTGCCACACAAAGGGCAACGCGGCGTTGAGCCCACTCAAGTAATGTCACGAATTCGGTCTAAAAGCGGAGAAAGGAGTGTCACAAGGAAACTAAATTCTCTTTAATGTAATGCTAAAAAATATGTCATTTGAAAAGCCATAGAGGCCAGTCGTGGTGTAGGTGCACAATAGTGTACAATACTGTAAGCGCGACAGGTAGTGGGTTCGATTCTCACTCAAAGAGAATAAAATGTTTAATATTTTCATATCTTCGCTCTGGTAATGCGGCAAAGCGGGGCTTTGAGTTCTTCAAAACGCAAAATCGCTTCCAGAATTCGGCGGAAAGTCGGGAACGGAAGTGTCTTAATTGGAACGAAGTGTCACAGCACTAGGTTCCGAGGTTGCCTCTGCTTATCCTGCTATGTACGGAATACGGCGGGAGGCTAATAACATAGTTTATAATACTGCCTTGGTATTCACGTAAGTATGCCTATAGATACATTAAATAACTATAATAGGCAGAAAATGTAATTTAAAGCTTAATTTCTTGTTGAAACTTTACCGATAGTTATCATAGCTCCAATCGTTTCGAAAAGTAGGAAAAGGTCAGACGGAAATTCATTATTTGTATACTTCAGGTATAAATTTCCACCAACTGTGCCAATCTGAAATAAATAAACAATATTATTTTATTTAAAGAAACAAACCGGATTTGTTTAAAGGAATAATTATTATTGATAATATAAATAACTCAATGAATTTTAGCCCCTATTTTCTCGATGTCTTAATTTCACATAGTGGACGATATTCTTGTTCTGATGTTTAAATGTAAGAAGAAAAGAAGGGACAGGATAACACCAGTTATTACCCGTTGGTGATATTGAATCGCGGATAGAAGAAGATAGTGCACACTGCATGCAGGTTGAACGTCCTAATCTCAAAATCTACTAGTAGGAATTGATTTTTTTTTTTAATTTTAGACATTTATTGGTTACATATTATATATCGATGTAACCCATTGTACCTGCAGTCAAAATTACCTTGAGCATTTAGGGCGAAGCCGCAAATAGAGTTCTAAGCATATATACTTACATTTCTAACTGGAATGTGTGCTACGAGATCCAAGTGATTATAAAATTCTTTCAAATATCTAAAATCTTCGTTTTCTGATGATAATTTAAGAAATACTTCCATTAACTCCGATAACGGCATCCCCGCTCCCACTATCAAGTTGACATCTATTATGTATCCTTTAATATCATTGACATTGAAAATGTCTATTACATTTTTCGGATAACCTGTTATATGATAAACCCCTAAAATTGAAAACAATATTATAATATAGACAATATGAATTCGACCAAGTATTCAAGATATATTTGCAATATAAGATTAAACAATAATATTTTTAGTATTGAGGCCAGTCGTGGCGCAGCGGCACGAGGTGTGACTGCAAAACCGACTGTTTGTGAGTTCGATCCTCACTCGAGGAGATGAAATATTTACTTAAATTTATTTCTATTTCTTCGCTCTGGTGTCGAGGTTAAGCGAGGCGTTGAGTTCTGCCACTCAACATGTAATGCCTCCAGAATTCGGCAGAAAGTGGGGAACGGAGTGTCTTAAAACTAGGTTCCCTCTGCCTACCTTGCTGTGTGCGGGATACAGCGTGATGCTGATTTAATTTAATTTTTAGTATATAAATTTAGTAGCAGTATTTTTCTCTTGAATTAATTTGGTCTTTGATAAACAACATATCAAAAAACATTCAAATTATACTGTTATGCACGTACCTTGTCCTGTATTACCAGCCACTAGTTTATACTCAGAACATTGAGCTATAGCTTTAAACACGTCATCTAAGTTATACACTTTAAACCATTTATGTTGGTTTCCTTCTACAGCAATCATTTTGTTCGTATCTTTTTCCAAAATGCACCAATCGTTTCTTATATCTATATTACAAGTCACTCCTTCTTGTCTTTTATGTTTGCATTCTTGTTTACATTTAAGGCTACAAGTTTTAAAGAATCCTAAGTCTTCTATGTCTTTAAGTTTATTTAGCAAACCCTCATCAGCGTCAGTGGCAAGGCTTTTGAATGCCTCAGCTATTGGTCTGTAGCCTGTACATCTGCATATATTACTGGCGAATGAATTTTCAATCTCTTCCATATTTAAATTTTTGTTTTTCGAAGTATATAAACTGTAAAGATTTTATTGCATATATAAATAAGAAATGTTATAAATGTTATAATTTGTAATCGAATAGTAAGTAAATTACAGGGTAAATTTACGATATTTTTATATGAGGCCGTCGTGACGCCGCAGTAGCACAGCATCTGACGGGTTTTGTGCTGCTGCTGAGCGGCTCAACATCTGGGTTTAGGTCCCATTTGGAGAAATAAATTATTTTCATTTCCTTGTTAAGTAACAAGACACAATGCGACTTTGAGTTACCCCACTTAACACACAATTATTATAGATAATATATCCTCGCATTATACCACTCGCTATTAAATATGTTTGTACTTCAATACGATATCATTTAATTAACAATAATAACTTATCATACATAATAATTATTCAATAAAACATTTTATAAGTAATGATAATTTTGTATAGCACTATACTTTTATTATTTTTAAGTATTATTATTTGTAAGTTCTTTGACTTTCACGATTATTACACATTTTAAATGAAACTATTTTAACCGGATTAATCTGTCTACCCGTGACCACGGACTACTGCAAAGTAGTGTTGCCGATCGATAGTGGACTATCGATCGGAATTCGATATTCTATCGATAGTAGTCCGATAGAAGGACTATCGATATTAAAATCGATAGTATCGATTAAAGAGATAGTATCGAAAATATCGATAGTTCAAAAGGGTACAATACTATCGGACAAATGCAATGCTATCGATATTATCGATAGTATCGTATCTCCAAATCAGAAAGACATCGATACTATCGATAGTATCGATACTATTGAATTTCTAGGAAACGATAATATCGACAGTATCGATAGTATCGATACTATCGATTATTGTGAACTATCGATTGCTTGCTAATTTGCGATAGTATTGCTTATTATTTTCATGTGTAGTAACCAATCAATATGATATAAGAAACATCTTAGTTGAAGTACGTAACTAATTGCTTATTCATACGTTATTATAAATATAATAAAAACGTATTTTGTTCTTTTCATTTCATCTTGTAATTAAGCTTAAGAATCATACTCAATACTATCGTAAATTAGCATATAATCGATAGTGCAAAATAATCGATGGTATCGATACTATAGATTTTATCGATACTATTGTATCCTAGACATTTAATAGTATCGATACTATCGATTGTATTGATTAATTTCCGATTAGGAGATACGATACTACAGATAGTATCGATAGTATTGCACTTAGCCGATTGTATTGTATTCTTCTAAACTATCGATAGAATCGATAGTATCGATAAGATCGATACTATCGATTGTTGTATCGATCGTATAGGCTTTTTTAGATTAAAACTATCGATCGCGAAACTATCGATAATTCGGCAACACTACTGCAAAGTGTTCGAAACGTCGGGTTTACAAAAATGTATAAAAATACAAAATATACGCGATTAATCCGGTTAAAATAGATTCAATTAAAATATTATTATTTGGTATCGAGCAATAGAACGTGTTTAAAATAAAAGTGGGTAATTATATTTAAAAAAGAGTATAAAATAGCGTGTATCAATTGTACGATGTTTACAAATTTGTAAACCTTTGGAATATTAACATAATGTTAAACGCTTGTTTTACTTCCGTACCACTGAAGAACTCTCGCCATCCACCTTCGTCACATAATGTCTCGAAAATTGGACAGAATGTTGGAAATGGAGTATCTTAAAGTTTTAAGAGGTTCCTTTTGCCTATCCTGCTATGTGGGGAATACAGCGTAAAGCTAAATATTTTAATGAGTAAGAAATGTCGAGGCCAAGCGCAGCGTTGAGTTCCGCCACTCAACGCGCAATGCCTCCTCACTCGGCGGAAAGTGAGAAACGGTGTGTCTAACACTAGGTTACCTCTGCCTACCCTGCTGTGAGTGGGATACAGCGTGAAGCTGATTTAGTAAGAAATGAATAATAAAATCATAAACCATAATATAGAAACAATAATGTCGACATGACGCTTCTAGAGTCCTTTTGTGATTCCGTCCGTTTTGAGATTTAAAAAAAAAATACTATATTTGCAATATACATAACACATTATTTTAATTGTTCCGTTCTAACAATAAATGTAAAAATTCCATAAAGATCTATAATTTTAAAAATAATTTCTTCATAAATATTTATGTAAACTTCGATTTACTTATATACTAATTAAAATAATTTAAAAGTATAATGAAAACCGTTTTACTTGAAATTAAATTACCTGTACATATTCATAACCCACCCTGGCGTACAATATCCACACTGGGTGCCATTAAATTTGGCCAATCTGCTTTGTATATCGTGATAGCCTATTGTCCTATTTCCAATTCCTTCTACAGTCGTTATCTCCCAACCTTGACATGAGAAAATTGATACGAGACACTGAAAAGTAAATAATTATAAATTAAAATTGAGGCCAGTCGTGGCGCAGCGGCACGAGGTGTGACTGCAAAACCGACTGGTTGTGGGTTCGATCCCTACTCGACGAGATGAAATATTTACTTAAATTTATATTTCCATTTCTTAACTCTGGTGTCGAGGTTAAGCGCGGCGTTGAGTTCTGCCACTCAACACGCAATGCCTCCAGAATTCGGCAGAAAATGGGGAACGGAGTGTCTTAACACTAGGTTCCCTTTGCCTACCCTGCTGTGTGCGGGATACAGCGTGAAGCTAATAAAAAAAAAATGGAATATCTTCGCAATAAAACAATAATTAACTTTTTTGGAAAATGTATAAAAAATTTGCGTAGTTGGATTTGAACAGGCACCGCTTTGTAACCATCCAAGCACTCTGCCGTACGTTCTTCATTGTATATTCTCTGTATTTTTTTATGCATTTGACATTTTTCATAATCATTATATGCTAAAATTATAGTTAAGCTGTAATGCTTTAGACAATTACATTGCAGGAAGCAATTATGACAATTTTAAGGCTTGTGTTTTATGACAATTTCAGTATCTTTCAATCTTTATTTATTATCTTTTATTTCAATCTTTTTTTATTATCTTTGTTATATTTATATATATTTTTAACCGACTTCAATAAAAGAAGATTGTTTCTTCAGAATTTTCAACTGAGTGAACCGTTTTTGATGATTGTTTCTTTTAAATAAATACTACTTTTAAATCTTTGTACTATTTTATAACAATATTTTTAAGTCTTAGTATATTATGTCTTCAAAATTTCAATAATTTTCCATTGAACAAAACTAATATGATAACTACATTATATTTTTTAAATTCAGAATATTTACCATCTAGAATAAAATAAATGAGGCGTGACGTGGCGCAGTAACACTTTATATCCCTCATAAAGTGTCTGTAAAATCGACTCGTTTTAGGTTCGATCCGCTCTTGCGGCAAAAAATATTTATTTAAATGTATATTTACATTTCTTCGCTCTGGTGTCGAGGTAGAGTGTGGCGTTAAGTTCCCCCCCTCAACACGAAATACTTTCAGAAATAAAAAGAAGAAAGGTTTTTGTCAGATACCCCCGAAGCTGATGATTTTAAAAAATAAGAAAAAATTTAAAATAAGAAAAATATTATTATTTAATAATGAATTTTCCTACTATTTGATTAATGAAAAGCAAGTAATAATGTTAACAAAATATAGACACTATTTTTTACATAGTCAGGTCACATGGTTCATCCATGTAGTATGTATCATGATAGCGTAGAGAGCTTACTGATATGACACTTCGTTCTCCGATTTACGTTACGGTTAACAAGTCGTGGTCGACCTAAAGTTAGATTTTTTATACTTTTGCGCATTGTTCACTCGGAAAAAATAATAATAATTAAAAAATATTTAAAAGTAAGAGAAATCCTAAAATCATATCTGCGCAGCCATCTTCGGCTAGGTTAACAGCCGTCGATCGTACTGTACGTCTTTTGAGACACTGTGTACTGAGTGAGATAACTTTTCGCTGCACTGTGTCTACCTACCAGTCCGGGGAAATAAACATAATTTAATACCCCGAAAAGGTACCTAACGTCGTAAGACGCATATCTCTATCTCTATATCTTATAAAATAAGAACGCATTTCGTCTCTGTCTGGCCTTTCTAAGCGATCGTCTTCTAAACCACCCAACGGATTTTGATGCGGTTTTCACCATTAGGTAGAGTATTTTTCAGGGAAGGTTTATATATAGTTTATTATATGTATATTTTATTGTAATTTGACATGAATATGATAAATGTGCATAAAGTCCTACCCGTTGAGACACTTTCACGCATGCGCTGCTTTAATGGTAAGTCCTATATGAAAATAATGTACTAGAGTATTATTCCTCTTAATAAGATCTACAAAAAAGTCAGCGACAGCATATTTGTATCTTCTAAGGATAACATACAGTGAGCATATTTCTGTCTAAAAATAGTAATTTGAATATATTTTTTATTGTGAGGGATGTTTGTCGATAATAGTATCAATCCTTATCCTTTTAAATAGTTTATTAATTTTCTACGTTAAACGAAGATAAAATTTGCTTTTTACACTAATTTGAAATTACGAATAGTTTTAGAGAAAAACGCATTTAGTTGTTGACACATCACGCCGGCTATAAACCGCAGTTTTGGCGCAAGTTTCATTTATTACCTTACTCTCAGCATATAAATAAGTATATTAGTTACGTTGGCCATTTAATGGAGATCAAAACTGTCTTTTACTGTTTTTCATTTTAATAAGTACTTTAGAAGTTGTTACAATATCAAAAAATCCTTGCTGCGAAACGGCTCACCACGCGCCATGCGTCCCCCCGCGCCCCGCGACCCGTCCGCCGCGCCCGTCTCCCCGCCTGCCTCTGTACTCTGTAGCGAAGTAGATTTAGATGCGATTGTACGTATTGGATAATTAGAGTTTAATGTATTATTTCAGCGCGATATATTTAGTTTCATCTTTTTTGATTAATAGAATAGTAGATAGTCTTTTGTTTATCATTTCTTTCGTTTAAGTATTAAATTGTTTAGTTTGTTTACTCTTCTTCTGTTCTTTTATTATTTTTTTAACTTTTTAAACATTTCCTTTTTTAATTTAATTATGCCACGAAAAAGTCGTTCATAGGTCGTAGAACAAGAAATGCAAATAAAAATCGTTGGAATCTTACTAATGAAAACGTAGAGGAGACGGAAATTAGACGGTAATTTAAATATATTTTCTTATTGTAAGGGATGTGTGTTCATAATGATATTAATCCTTATTCTTTTAAATAAGTTATTAATTTTCTACGTTAAACAAAGATAAACTTTGCTCTTTACAATATTTCGAAATTACAAATAGTTTTAGAGAAAAGCTATATCGACTCATGTTTATCCCTTACTTTCAATATATAAATAAGTATATTAGTTACCTTTTAGCTATTTTATATAGATCAAAATGTTGTTTACTGTTTTTAATTTCAATAAGTACTTTAGAAGATTAGTAGCACAGATTTAAAACTACGGTACTAAAAAATTCTTGCTGTGTAACGGCTCGCCGCCCACCACGCGTCCCCCCGCGCCCCGCAACTTTGTAAAAATGGATCCACCGCACCCGCCTGGCTTCTTTCCCCGGGCATGGAAGGAAGGCCTACTCATCATGTTGCCCAAGGCTGGGAAGAGCCCGCAGCCTGAGGGATACCGATCTATAACCCTCCTTAGCGCGGTCGCCAAGCTGTTCGAGAAGTTATTCCTCTCACTTCTCCAGTCGCACATCCACCCACGAAGCAAGCAGTTTGGCGAGCGGGTATACCACTCTGGTTATACTACGCCGCAACAGCGATCAACCGAAAGGAGAGTGCAATAGTAGTCTTATTCGACGTAGCACGCGTTTTCGACCGCGTTTGGCACTACCGACCGAGCCTACTTCATTAAGTGCTCAGAGCCGGCACCCCCCCAGCACGTCGCGCATGTTTTTGCCTCCCTGCCTCAGTGACAGGACATTTTGCGTGAGAGTTGAGAGTTCGAGGTCGAGCAGCGACTCGATCGCTGCTGTTGTTCCCCACTATACACTGATGACATCACAACGCCCTAGCGAGTATTACTCAAGGAGAAATCCTGCAGGTGGTCCAGAACTTCATCCTCCGTCGAGTGACGCAGGCGCCATACTAAGTGAGGAACACCACGCATCATCGCAACATAAAAATAGAAAGCCTGGAGGTAAACATTGGTCGTCTCGCGTCCAACGCATTCCGCTGCGCCAATGTATCACCTGCACCTAAGAAGCAGCACTCCGTGGCATATCCGGCCGCCCGAGGTCAGACGTAAGACTACTTCCGAGGGACTTTCTATTCTCCTCCAAATCCGACTCATGAGCCTTGCATTGTACCTTGGTCGTTTAAGATGGGCCTCCCTCAGGAAACCGAGGGTCTCACCTGACTGAGTTGACCGCCTAGATGGCATTTGATAATCTTTTCAATTTCATACTGTGTCAACGCCCAGATGTCGTTTGGAGCTACTACGGAGATGGACGAGAGAATGCTTCAATTCTGCGCCTGTCTCTATAGCAAAGTTAATTTAGAAGCGATTGCACGTATTTTGGAGTTACAATAATTAATGTACAATAATAATATATAATGTACTTCAACGCGACATAGTTACATCTTTCGTTTAAGTATTTTTGGGTAAGAGAATATTAGGTAGTCTGTTGTTTATAATTTCTTTCGTTAAAGTTTTCTGTTGTTTGTGTCATTTGTTTAAGTGTGTTTTTTTAAACAATTGGAACATCCTTATTGGTACTACGAAAATGCGGGTTGCATTAAGGTTTAAATAATTTTCACATTAGTAATCTTAAGTGTTTTGCAAACATAGGTACATTACATGAATAATTCAGTAGTTAAAGCGGGCGAAGCCGCAAGCGGGTCGCTAGTTGTAAATAAAACATAATCGAGATCGTCGTGGTGCAGGTATTACGACCGCATAACTGATACAATCCACGACAAATCGCGGCATTGAGTTCCACCATTCAACGCAATTCCCAAAGAATTCGATGGAAAATGGAGAATGGAGTGTCTTAAACTAAACTGTTTTTAAACTAAGCTAAAAATATTACTTACCGAGTTAACAGAAAAAGTTCTGAGCTCATTGGTAGGCGGTAAGGCCGCTTGAATTGAAACTATGCATGCGCCGCATCCACCTTCTTGACACATAGCCTTAGTTCCGCGTAGATCTGCTACCGTTCTTATAAATTCGTTCAATGATACATCTGGTCCGTATTTTCCATCAGCTATAACGACATTCAAATAAATACTTTATAACAGAAATAAAATATTAGGAGGAAGAAGTTGCATCGATATCACTAAAATTATAAAGACAATCGATTAGATTTTTTGTTTCTTTATTTGAATTGAATAATCTCCGAAACTACGGGACCGATATGGAAAATTCTTTTACAATTAGACGATTAACGTGTAAAAAAATATCCAAAAAAACCTTATATTGCGTGGGCTGTGGAAATTATTGACAATAGAGCAAAGTTATGTGCTACAATTTTATAAAAGACATCAATATATACAAAAAAGTTTACAAGAGAGCCGCCATCGTAGTACAGAGGGACATCTAAAAAATATATGTATTATTGTGAAAGAATAAAAAGAGTGTGTAATTCCTCTATAGATATACTGTTTTATATTCTGTCATAATGAACAGCTTTAAACTTTGCATACAAAGGTATCCCGTAGTATATCTATTTTTTTCAATTATTATTACCAATACAGTATCGTGTAACAGAGTATATAATACCTCGCAATATAACACCCGCTATTTAATATAATTATATTCTGTCTTATACTTCAACATGATATGATTTAATTAACAATAATAATTTATGATAATAATTGTAATATACATAATAATTATTTAATAAAATATAATTAATACTAATTTTGTATTAGCATATAAAGTATAGTACTTTAATTTTTTTTAAGTATAATTATTTGATACCGTCGATTATTGAGGTCAGTCGTGGCGCAGCGGCACGAGGTGTGACTGCAAAACCGATTGGTTGTGGGTTCGATCCCCACTCGAGGAGATGAAATATTTACTTAAATTTATATTTCCATTTCTTCACTTTGGTGTCGAGGTTAAGCGTGGCGTTGAGTTCTGCCACTCAACAGGCAATGCCTCCAGAATTCGGCAGAAAGTGGGGAACGGAATGTCTTAACTCTGCCTACCCTGCTGTGTGCGGGATACAGCGTGAAGCTGATTTATTTGATACCGAGAAATGAAACGTGTTTAAATATAAATTGTAAAAGTGGTAATTGTATTTTAAAAAGAGTATAAAATAGCATGTATCGATTGTACGAGGGACACAAATTTGTAAACCTTTGAGTATAAACATAGTGACATAACTCTTGTTTTACTTTCGTCCCACTGAAGAACTCTCGCCATCCACCTTCGTCATAATCGATACTAATGTGGTATCTATATATTTAAATATGTTTAATATTTTTTCACCCTTTAGTGTTTTTTAGGTGGAAAATATAGTTTTTTTTAAATTTGAGAAAATATTTTATTAAGTATAAGAATGTTGGTAGTTTTTATAATTCTAATAGAACTAAACAACTTTCTAAAATGTTCTTATCTTGTATACACTGTAATAACTATTAGAAGCTATTAAACAAAAAAATACATTCTCATTTATATAAATATATTATATGCTGTTATAATATAGGATATTATATTCTTTTTCTTATGTATGTTGATCAAATTCTAATCTCTTTTAATAAGTCAGTTATTTAATCATTACACCATTCATACATGACGAATGTTACAATAAAAAATAAATCAAAAGAATTAAACTGATTGTACAGCGCCCGCACCGCGCTCTCGTCTTCACTCCTTTAATCGGTTAAGTCGTTTCTGAGAAAAGCGTCGACAAACAAAAAAAGCAAAAAACAGACAAAATTTTTAAATATCATTTTTTCTGGTTATATCACTTTATTAAAAGCCCCTAATGATATTTTTTGATAATTTTAATAGAAATCGAAAACGTCACCCTATGGTTTTATTAAAATAAAGTAGTACTTATCTCACTCATACACTTACCTTCATACTGGATTCCATTTATTTTGAAAACTATTTTGGACATTTTTTGTAATCACTTTTTTTATATAAAATTAATATAATAGTCTCACTTACTAATAGTAAACTAGTAACTACTAATAAAATTTAAAATAAATGAACATAAAATATTTTTTTTATATTATTTTTTTATTAAAAACTTTGTCGTTCAGTCCATCTCCGCTAACTAAATACGAGTACGTCTAGCTATTAAGCCACACGTACTTATAACGATGATGGCTGTAATAATTATATATTTCGGACATTATAAGCGGTTATTACTATTTTTAGGATATGTACACACTAGGACTTATATATATATTTAAATATATGTTTATATTTACTTTGAAATATATTTACAAGATTGCTTTCTAAGTTTTAATTTTTTTTGAGGTCATCATGGCGCAGGGCAGAGGCGAGCGAGTGTATACGCGACATATTTCATATTTTTATTTGCTCCCTTTTTATCCACCAATCAATACGGCAAGATCTCGAAAATTAAAAAAATTGAGCAGAAAACAGAGAATTTTATAATTTAAAACATTCTTCCCTCTGGCCTGCTATTTGCGGGATACAGTGGGAAGGTAATTTAATAAGATCAGTAACTAAACTTTAATAATTAAAATATCCTATTTCAATACAAAATGTTCAATCTTGTGATCCAAAGCCATAAAGATATTCTCCACTGTACATGGTATACCTAAAAAGAGTTAAACATATATTATTCTTATGAATAAATATGAACACGCTCCTATGATCATCTGATATCAGCCGGGTAAGCTAAGAAAATTATTTCAAAGTTTGTTCTTCTAATTTGAATTTACGCGTCCACATATTTTATTGTTTTTTCAGCTTTACACTTTATATCCCACAGGACAGAGACAAAGGATCCTGTATCAAGATAAACCATTCATACCCACAGCCATCATGATTAAAGTTAGCCTTTATCCTGGAGCTTATTATGTTATTATACTATGCTTATTTTATTTGTGTTTGTGTTTAATTAAAAGAAATTGTATATATGAAAGTGTTTTTTTAAATCGAGGCGTTGGTTGCACAACCCAACATGCAATTGCTCCAAAATTTGGCGGTGCGTGGGAATCAGAGTCTTAACGCAAGGTTAACTGCAGGAATATTCGTGAATCTGATAAAGTATATAAATAATACACATACAATATTATCACTATAACATTATAAACCTGTATCACTACAATCAATTATACGAGTATGACATTTATCATTAACATAAGATAATAAATCATAAACAGATAAAAGAAATTAAACTATTAATAAATAATAATTCATTGACTCGAGTGGGGATCGAGCCCACAACCGTCGCGTTACAATCACACACTTGTACCTCTGGGTCACAACATAAAAGTAAAGTCATTAATAATTATTCATACCAATTTCGACCCACTGGTCTGGATATCCAGCGTCAATTCGCCCGGAACGGACTGCCTCTCGAAATGCGTGTAATATAACAGTAGCCAAGCACAGCGCCGGCTCACCGGTCCCTGGTAAACGAATCAATTGGTTGGAACACAGCATCCCTTGAGATGAGTGCCCAAAGCCCAAAATGTATTTTACCTTTACAGTTTCGTATGTACTTGTAGCTATATGTTGTATTCGATTTTCAAATTGTTTGTAGATTAGAAATTTGATTTAGATACATTTAATTCGTTCGTTTAATTTTATTTCGTTCGTCCGATTCGATTGCAACGCGACAGTTGTGAGTTTGATTTCCACTCGTGGGATGAAATTATTTTTATTTCTGACACGATGATGCGTAGCGTTGAATTCCGCCACTCAACACGCAATATCGTGATTTGTAGTAGATTTAATAAAAAAAAGCGTGAAGTGAATATTTTTGTTTGTTATGCAATGCACGTGTATATAAATATAAAAAAAGAAATATATAAGTTTTCAAAAAGAATATTGGACGTTTCACTCCAGTCTCCTCATTTGCTTTGTATTTTGAAACATAAATATTTTTATTAAAATACTTAATAAGTTAGTAGTTAAGCTCAATGTCGAAAACTTAAAATAAAAAATCCGCGCCTCCTGGAAACCGACCAGGAGGCGCGGAATCGACTCTCGCTACCTTCAAATTTTTATACGTTTTCTAAATAAGTATTTTTCTTTCCTAAGTGTGGAATAACACTTTAAAAATGTTAAAAGCCTATGTTTGCTGTAAGTATAACATATTTTAGTATGTAAACGTAGTTATAAATGCTATCAATGATAAGCAAAACGAAGTTCAACTTATTTCCTTATTTCTACAATACCTTTAGATTGAAGTACACCAAACTCATTTCCAGCATTCCTTCGAAAATATATCCGCATATCTGCCGGAATATCTTTCATTCCCGGTGGCTTATAATTCCAAGTGCGATTGGTTAATAAAGCACCTGTATTTTGATCGTAAACGAGATTCTCCGAAGTCCAATAACCAAGGCCCATTATAAAGGCGCCTTCGATCTAAATGTATAAAAATATGTGTTTTATTTCTTCTTCTTTGAGTTTTTTTTACTTTTAATAAGGGAAGATAGCAGATTTTATAAGCTATTTATCTATTCAAGGTAGTTAACATTTTAATTAATTTATACAAAATAATAATACGTTGTCGAATGAGGTTTCAACACACAATACATTTATTCTTATCTTCCATATTTCCTCTTATAAATACGTAATAGTAATTATTATTTTTTTTCGGTAATTTTATATCATTAGTTACCTTTAATCAGGTTCACTGTGCACAGGCATATGTATATATTATAATTAGTTCTTTGTACATATATCTGTACTCTTAAGTATTTTATTAAGACATTAAAATTTTACATATATATATATATATATATATATATATATTTATTAAAATTAAAATATGGTTTGTGGAACTACATTATAAAATAACATATTTCTTAAATTATGTAATATTATAGTATTATCTGTAGTATCTTTACCTGACCAATATCAATAATAGGACTTAAACTCCGTCCAGTATCTTCAAGCAAATCTAATCTTTTAACTTCACTGTTGCCTGTCAACAAATCTACTTCGACTTCCAAAACACAAACTCCACATACATCATACGGCTTTAAATTATCATTTCCAGAATACATATACGATGCTTGTAAATCAACACCTTTTTCAAATGCTTTAGAAATTAATTGTTCCCAAGTGAAATTGCCAGATTCCTTTATTGGTGCCAGTCTTTCTAAAAGAATATCACAGGCTTTTACAGTAGCAAAAGCAACACATTCACTTCCAATGCTAGCACCGGTAACCATTGTATTTGGTGATATAAAACTTGAAGTTCCCTTAACACTAATCTTGCTTAAAGGCACTCCCAATTTATAAGCACATACTTGTGCCACTTTGGTATTCAAGCCTTGTCCCATCGCAATACCACCATGATGTATAACTATAGATCCGTCTCCATGAAATATTGATATAAGAGAATTGAAATTTCCAAAATAATATATTTCGAACGCCATAGGCAACATTTTTAAGGCTCTTTTCCTCCATCTATTTAGAGCGTTGAATAACTTTATTTCATAAGTACGTGTAAGAAAATCTGAATCTATTTTCAGTTGATTTATCATTTCGGGCAAAGGATTGTTTTCCTTCTTCATGTTTAAAAGTCTTACTTCTATAGGGTCCAGTTTAAGATTAAAAGCTATATATTCCATAATATTTTCAATCATAGCTACCGCTTCTGCTGATGCTAGTCAAGCAAATTAAGAAATAAGCATGTGATTATTGTTAGGGTTAACATATTTTAATCAAGCAAAATATTATGTTTGCTTGTTTAATATACGTGAAGATATGAGATTGTTTTAAAAAAAACACGAAATATATATGCAGTGATCATAAACCAAGTAGGCTTGTACGGCATCCACAGTTATCAGTCATATGCTTGCTAAGCTTCAAAACATATAAATTGACATACAACTTAATAAATATTTTTTAATACTAATTTTATAGCTTGCAATCAGAAAAAATATTAATTTCAGTATTCTATATAAAGAAGTATCGGCTAAACGTTGACTCATTATTGGCTGTGGGTTTATTATTTATTATTGGTTGTGGGTTCCATTCTGGTTACAAAACAAACCGTTGAGTTATACCATTCAGCACGCAATATTTTAAAAATTGAGCGCAAAGTGGGGGACAGAGTACACTAGTTTTGAAAAAAAAGAAACAAAAAAAATACATTATAATACGTACACGGTGATCTGCAGTAAGTATTAGACGCGGTGTCAGTTACAACACTATTTGCTTCTACTCGCCATCTTAAACTATCATAGCAGCTGTACAAGTGTCTAACTGTTCTCCCAGATATAATTTCGTTAAAAGAATGACCACAGTCTTGATAGAAAACAGTTTTCAGATATTGAATCAATCCATGGTCGTTAACACCAACCTGCGTTACACACAATACTATTGTAAAAATTTCTATAAAAATATAATTATGATTTGTACGAAGCTATAATTAATTCGAATTTTCAAATTTTTAAAATCTTTCTTCATCTTTTCTTTTTTTTTAGGAACTTGATTAGGAATTCACTTTTGTAGACGCTATTATGCCTCTACGCTACGACGAAGGTAAGATTTGTAAAGAATTATATCTTTACAAACGTATCTACATATACATACATATATTTGTATAAGTTTGAAATCCACACAAATTGTTTATTACAATAAAAATATATAATAAATATCGTAGTAACTAGTTCGAGGACGCTGGACGTTGTTAGACTTGCGATTTCCGGTCAAATATTTAAATTATAATATAATTGAGGCCAGTCGTAGGGCAGAGGCACAAAGTGTGACTGTAAAATCGACTGGTTGTGGGTTCGATCCCCACTCGAGGAAATAAAATATTTATTTACATTTATATTTTAATTTGTTCGCTCTGGTGTCGAGGCAAAGCGCGGCGTCGATTTCCGCCACTCAACACGCAATACCTCCAAATCTCAGCGGAAAGTGGCGAACGGAGTGTCTTAACACTAGGTTCCCTCTGCCTACCCTGCTATGTGCGGGATACAGCGTGAAGCTGATTTGATTTTTTTGAATATAATTGTGTTATTAACTGTTAAGTAATGTTTCATACAAATATAATAATATTATATTTGTATGAAACATTACTTAACAGCTATTCATTTTATTATAATACTTACTTCAAATTTACTATTAATTGGCAGACGTTTACCAATAGCCTGCATATTATGTACTAAAGGAAGTATAAACCTGCAAGGTTTATTTTGTAAATGAGTCACTATTGCTGCAGCGCAAGCTATCTGACAGGCGCGAGATATCTTTCCTCCATAGGCACCACCAACTCTACGAATTTTGACGTTTACTCTAAAAATACAGAAACTCGTTAAACATTTAAAATTAAATTGGTTAATATCCTCATATTTTAATGTATAATTGTAACTATACTACATATCTAATACGTACTGATTAACAGGTATTTTAAGACATTGAGCAACTGCAACTGCAGCTAAATCTGGCCACTGAAGTGACGCGTTAACTTCTAAGCCATCCTCAGTCGGTACTACAAAACATGTCTGTGGTTCCATATAGAAATGACTTTGACCTTTTAATTTTAACTCTCCGTTCAAAATATGCTTAACGTCATTCCCGATTTCACTTGGTTCTACTATTTCATTCTTCATAGTTCTTTTATCTATTTCTTGTGAATTTAATACATCGTCAACAGTTATCAATGGTCTATTAGTACTTGTATGTGAATAAATTATTTTAACCAAACTGGCAGCTCTTTCTGCCGTTCTTCCTCTATCTGCCACTATAATAGCTGCCGGTTGTCCAAAAAACATAACTTTTTCTGAACACAATATTTCTTCTTCAACGCTCATGATAGGGACATTAACTGGTGTGAACGTATTATCTCCGGCTATATCTTTGGAAGTATAAAATGCTATTACGCCAGGTACTTTCTAAAAATGTGGTAATAAGTTTAAGATTGTATAATATTTATATTATAAATGAATTATTTATAAATAGCTACTAAATATCAAACAATTTAGTAAAAACACATTTTATTTGCACTCACAAAGGCTTCTGTTGTATCAAAGCCACTAATTATACTTCCTGCATTTACGTTGGCTGTAATAAATGCACCAAACACTTCATTATCTAACGACGGCATGTCATTTACAAATATAGCTTCACCAGAACATTGAATTAATGCTTCTATTTTAGGTATTGGTTGGTTTAAAGGCCAAATATTTTGATTTGTTTCAAAAGTTTGAACACCATTTGAAATTTGGCGTCTTATAATTGCTCCGCCGGATCTGTAGATTGGATTTATTTTGTCGTCTGGGCAGAGTTGAAGAATGGCCTGTACAATAATAATCATAATTTATTTGTTATTATTATATCATGAAGAAATTATTAATAAAATAAGTATAAACGAAAAAAGAGACTTTTTATACATAGTTAGCTATATAATAAATATATTTTATAAATATTTTTACTAACCTTATAAAATAGACTAATTGCAAGCATTTTTCTATATACAGGTGAAGGATCAGGACTGTTTTCCTCGGGTTCCAGTTCATCTTTTAGGTTTTTAAAAACCAGTTGTAAAGTTTCATTAATATATGGATTCTTACCAACTAAAATATCTTCAGCTTTTTTTGCATGGACAAAATTTTTGGAAATTCCTCCATATACTAATGAAACTTTTTCAATAAGTTCAGAATTTTGTTGAAATCTAAATAAAAATCCTGCGTTTAAAATAGCGTGCGAGTTTTGGGATCGAGACATTATCTAAAAAAATAGTAGATTTACATAATTGAAATAATTTTATTTAGCTTAGAAAGAAACTAAAAGACGCTTTTCTACACCAAGTAACACAAGTGTTATAGAATGTGCTTGAAGCTATATATTATATGAGTTTAAACTCATATAGTTTACTTATAGCCTCTGAAAAGAAAAGTTCCAATATTTAGATCCTGGGTCCATCATCACACCAGCTCATTGGTACTACAATATTGTATTGTGACCTAAGCTACGTATAACTGCCAAGTTTCATGAGGATACAATTATTACAAGTGGTTAAAAATCAGCTTCATACATTTTGTTACATTCGACCTTATACAACAAAGCTGTTAAAAAATTAAACAACATTATTAAATAATAAATATTCATATTGCATACCCAAACCATAAGAAGAACGTGCTCAGCTGGCCTGGGCAAGTCGAAGTGCCCAGTAATGTAATAATGGCAAAAAAGATTTATGATGTATAAGTGAACGGTATGAGAGGTTGGGGGTGACCTCGGTAGACCTTCGAAAACACAGTATCAAAGATACTGCAGGAAGGTCACGTAAAAAAAATGAGGACCTCTTGGAGGGCACGTATGAAAAGGTTTGAGACATGACAGTGGACGAGGCGAAAGTGTAAAGTAATGTAAAGATGTTCTCTCTGACTACTCCGCTAGGAGGGCTGTATCGCTGGCCTGTGAAGCTAAATTAAGTTAAGATTATATTGCATACCTTAAATGTTTTAACAGAACAACAATGCGAGAGAGGCGGAAGTATGACATTTAGAACAATTTTTGACGTCATATCTGTTTCCAGAAATTCTGTTAGCGAAATTATTTTTTTATTTGTGACACTTTCAGCTGCAAATAAAGATAACTGCTATTATAATATAATAAACGTATTATTCCATTAATTATCTCTTATGGGATCAGGAAGTGAAAGGTAAATTGATTTAATTTTTGTTATCTATATATTAATACGTGAAGCAAATAGTTTGACCCCTTTTTACGAAAATTGCTCGCAATTTTTTTATGCCGAGAAGTATAAAATTTGTCACACATATAGTTTGTATGTAGAAAAAGTGCAAAAAGTTAATATTTTTAATTAATAATGCTGACAAAGTACAGTAAATCGATAAATAAAACATTATACACACTACTATACGAGTATAAATGACAATATTTAGGGCCAGTTTCTCATTAATGAACGATAATAGTAAGTAGTTCATACGATTTGTTACATTATTAATAACAAATAAGTATGTAAAAATGAAATGTATATATACTACTAGATATTGCTATTCGAGACTTGCGAAACCGAAAATTATAGCCTGTCTGCCAGATAAGACTGTCCGGGACTATATCACCCAGTGGTGAAACTGGTCCTTATACTTTTATGCTTATAAAGTGGCATACACGTTTCTATGGCAACGCGAACGTGTATTAATGTACGTGTGCATCAATTGGTTCTCTAGTAAATATAAATAGGCCTGGTTCACTCGCCCTATAGACTGCATTAAATTACACAACAAATTACTTCTATTTTTAGCTTAGAAGGTACCTTAAAGATTTATTAATCATAATATTTCAATTTCTTATTAAATATAAAGTAGGGCCAGTCGTGGCGCAGGGAAAAAAGGGTATGACTGCAAATTTAAATGTATTTTAAATTTATATTTTTATATCTTCGCTCTGGTTCTACGTTGAACTCCACTACTTAACAAGCAATGCCACTAGAATTAGGCGGAAAATGGGGAACGGACTGTAGCACTAGGTTCCCTCTGCCTACCCTGCTGTGTGCGTGATACAGCGTGAAGTTGTTTTTTTTTATAATATTCATAATTACTTATTATAGTAATAGAAAGTGTTGTGTTTACCAACCTATTGTTACCATACCACCAACAGTTTCAAACATTACAAAAAGATCTGACTGAAAACTATTTTTAATATGTTTTACCATTAAGTTTCCACCAATTGTCCCGATCTACAATATATTAAAAATATTACTACACATACTTAGGGCTATAATCATATACGAGTACATGAATAGTTCTATAAAAAATTTACTATGAATAAATTTTGATTTAAAATATACGTACGTTGCGAATTGGTATATGAGCAACCAAATCAATATGGTTATAGAATTCCTTTAAATAGGAAAAGTCTTCGTTTCCAGATGATTTATTTTCAAAGATTTCCATTAACTCTGTCATGGTTATACCAGCACCCAAAACTAAATTGACATCTATATAGTGCTCCTTGAGTTCTGCTACGTGAACAATATCAATCAGAGATGATGGATATTCACTTTCTCCAAGAACTCCTATAAATTTCAATTTGTTATAATAAATAAATCAAAATCAGCTTCACGCTGTATCCCGCACACAGCAGGGTAGGCAGAGGGAACCTAATGTTTAGACACTCCGTTCCCCACTTTCTGACGAATTCTGGAGACATTGCGTGTTGAGTGGCAGAACTCAATGCCGCGCTTAGCCTCGAGACCAGAGCGAAGAAATGGAAATATAAATTTAAGTAAATATTTCATCTCCTTGAGTGGGGATCGAACACACAACCAGTCGGTTTTACAGTCATATTTCGTGCCGCTGCGCCACCACTGGCATTTGTTAAATGTGAGAATAGCAAATCGCAAACTATTTTTGACATACCTTGTCCAGTATTACCGGCAATTAGTTTATAGTTGTTATTATTTTGTATTACTTTGAAGATATCTTCTAGGGAGTAAGCTTTATGCCATTTATATGAATCTGAATAAATTGATAACATTGGTTCATTGGTTTCTTCAATTATACACCATGAAGCTTCATCCTCATTTCTCAATACGTCTGTATTAACGCTCTTATGCTTACAATTTAAATTACAATTTGAAACATTCAAATCCTCTATATCGACTAGTTTTAATAACCTTTCATCAGCGTCTTTAGCAAAAGATTTAAATGCATCAACTATTGGTCGAAAACCTGTGCATCGACAAGTGTTACTTGCAAAGGAATTTTCAATTTCTTCCGAAGAAAGTTTTCCATTTTTAGACTCCAACAAACTGAAATAATATTATGTAAGCAATAATAAAGTTATAAAATCTGCACTAAACTAAAAGTTAACGAATAATAAAATAAATTACACAGTCTTTACCTATACATGTTCATTATAAAACCTGGTGAGCAATATCCACACTGAGTACCATTAAAATTCGCCAATCGCTTTTGAATTTCATGATAACCCGAACTTTTGCTACCAATACCTTCAATAGTTGTGACCTCCCAGCCATGGCAAGATAACACTGAGACTAAACACTAAACAATTGGGAAAAGTATTATGTAATATTTTTAACATTAAAAAATATATAAAATATGATAGAAAAATATTTTTTAGAAACGTATAGCGAAGTGTTATTTAAACATTAAAAACTTAAATTATTAAGATTGTAACTTAGATCCCAACATGAAGAAATAGATTATTTTCATTCTCCCCCAAATATTTCCAAAACAAGACGCGGCATTTAACACCACTCAGCACGCAATGTCTCGAATTTGGCAAAGTGTAGGGTAAGTGTATTGAACGTTCTCTTCAAGGGGTTAGTCAATCAATCAATCAATCAATCAATCAATCAATTCCATAAGTCACCAAATATATCGTCTCTTCTAGAACTGAGGCAATATAATCTAAGATATTCTTACAGATTCTAAAATTCTGCCTACTCTGCTACATGTGGGATATAACATGAAGCAGCAAAAAACTTATCTTACAGAATTCACAGCATACGATTTGAATTCATTCATAGGGGGTGTAGCAATACGAACGTTCACCACACAAACTCCACACCCGCCTTCGTAACACATCACTTTGGTTCCGCGGAGTTTAGCCACTGTTCTTATGTATTCGTTGAGTGAGAAATCCGGAGTGTATTTGCCATCAGCTGAAAATGCAGGTATTTATTATCAATAAATTCCCCTAAGTTTACAACAATTTTCAACCGGCTTTAAAAAAAAAGGCTATGATATGACTGAGTCATGTTTACATATATGACATTATCGGAATTGAATAATATTCTATTATATATTAAGATCTATTTTTTCTAATATTGTTCATGTAGGTCTGCATGTGTCCCCAAATTCTTCGGAAATCAAAAGTCATATTGGGATGACAGTGTTTGTTTTAAATATGGTATATTCCATGTCAACGAAAGGTTAATTAAAATCAATTTATTAATTTTCGATAGGAATATTTTTTATTCCAGTTTTTAATGTTTTTAAGGTCGGTTCACATTTTTTAAAATACAGTTTTGGCTTTATTGCGTTTTATGCCATAGCAGAGCTGCCAGAATGTTCAAATATGGCATTTATGTAAAATTTATAAAATTCATAATATTTAGGATTTCTTCTTATAAAAGATCTACCAATGTATGTTCTACACACCCACTATATGGTAAGACTGCACTATTTAATTATATTTTGTTTTTGTATATTTGTTTTGCAAATTAGATGTTTGCCTTAGTTAAAAAATATAGCTAAAATGTACCTGTATACTCTTCGCCGTTGATTTTAAATTTTATCTCCGCCATAGTGATATCTAAAAGCAAAAAATAAAAATGCTTATAAATATAATTATGTACCCACTCGGGAAAATTTATCATGTTAATTGGCCGTCTTTGTTAGACAAAATTTGTTGAGTCGAACTCAACTCAACTCAACACGCAGTATCCCAAATTTGGGCGGGGAGAAAAGAACGGTGTGCAGTAAATTTATTTGTTCTCCTACGCCACCATCGCCTCTTCCCATAACCGATTGGACAAAATGGTGTTATACATCTACTATTCTACTAATATGATAAAAATGAAAGTTAGTGCGGATGGTTGTTTGTCCCACTTTCATAAAAATACTTCTAAACGAATTTAAATTAAACTTTACAGTAATATAGTTTATATATCACAAAAACACATAGGCTACAATTTATGGGAAAATTTTGCTAAATTTATGGCTATAGTATAACAAAAAGTGTCATATTACAATTTAGGTGGCCGCTAGAGATAAATTTTAGAAAATATTAATTTATTATAATTTTACCTTTAAAAAAAGAGTCTACACAGTTTGAACAATATTATGGAACAGAAATTGCATCTGAATGCCGTTATAGTACACATCAGCTAATATAGTTTTTGTAATTGCAGATAATCTTAATTGAGTACTCAGATTATATGCGGTACAGTGTTCGTTTTTTCTTATTTTCTATTGAAATTTCCTGTATTCAAATTCTTTAGGACCATTATTATATAAATAAAGGTTATCGTGGTGCAAAAGAACAACATTTTTCTGTTGTTGTAATTATATAAACTAATGAAACTATTTTTTTAGCTTCACGCGGGATCCGGCACATAGAAGAGTAGGTAGAGGGAATCTAGTGTTAAGGCATTCCGTTCCTTATTAAATCAATAACATAAAAAAATAAAAAAAATCATACTATAATATACCAAAATACAAAGTCAATATATTCTTTTATTACATAAGAGAAATAAATTTAAAGTTGTTAAATATAAATTATTATAAAAAATACATTTAAAAATTAAAAAAAAAACACTCTTCCGAGTATCCGGTGGGACAAAAGTCCATCCATCCTTATCCAGAGAAGTAATCTCCTCAAAATACGCACCGTCTCAAGTAAAACTGCTTTCTGCATCCGATTGTTCATCTAACAGCTAAGCGATACCCTCTCTTGAGAGGGTGTCTTCTTCACAAACATCTTGATGTTGGTCGAGGCTTTTCGCTATTAAGCCGTTAACTGAAACCACTATCGGTACAATGATAGTCGCATTGAAATCTCAGTACATGGCAGTAATCTCATGGGTTTAGTCCAAATATTTTGATAATTTTTCTTTTTCAGCCTTTCCCGAGATTATTATTATGTGTGATAGTAATGTCAACAATCACTGCGCGGCGTGCAACTCGGCCTACTGTATCAGGTCTTTTGGCAGAAATACAAAGTTATTATTATACCAAATAAATGTTGGGACTGATAAAGATTTAACGAGAGATACATCACCCATACTTCTATATAAGTTAAATAAATTAGAAGCATTTTTTTCACCTTTATCCGCATTTAACAGGGTAGGCAAAGAGATTTAATGTTAAGACCTTTTTTCTTTATTTTCCGCTGGAATTAGAGATAATGCGTGTTTTGTGGTGCAAATCAACCATGCATTATGCCTTGTTACAGCGAAGATATGAAAATAATGCGTTCCCCAGAGTAGGTATCGAACACAAAACCATTGCATTTATGGTCCCCACTACGACAGGGTGGACATTACATAAAAGTAAGCAGAAAATTATTAGTTACTAGTATAAAATGATTAGTTGTTAGTAACAGTTATATAAGTAATGATTTTAAATTGATATTTGAGTCCTAAGTACCTCTTAAAATATATATACAATTTTCTGGACAGCCTATCCATTACGTATACTAAATTTATTGTTTATAATAATATAACCTTAAAATTATGACAGATGTGAACTTATGTTAAACAAATGTTAATTCATTATAGGAGAAGGTGGTATTGTGGCAGCCGCAGATAACGTGAGTCCCCTTCAAATTTGTTATTCAGCATCACAATATTAAAATTATACAAAAAAATCTGAGAAGTGCTGCATTTATTCCAATAATTTTGTAAATATCAAGGTATAACTGCAGAGAGTTCGACATTATTGTTAATGAACGTTGTCCTAAAGGACTTTTAAGGTAAATATGCATAATATTCAATGTTTTATATGTAATAATAAATTCTATGATGTTGATAATTTGACCCCCTCTTATTGCCTGTACTATGTTCCTGGAGGCCAGATATATTTGTAAGGTATTTGAATAGCTATCAAACTGAACAAATCTTTCCTATCAGGAAAAAATCGCGAAAGCGGAAGCGGAGCTCGACGCGGAAACAGCCGAGATGTTAGAGAGGATGTCACCAGCAGCTTCAGCCGGTACTAAAAAGATGAGATATCCAGCAGTAGCTCCAATAATGAAAAAGTCGTAGAAATCTACTGATTGTGATAAAATCCCCGTCCTCGCCCGTAGCCTCAGATACATTCTGTATATTTTGTGACACGAGTTATTCTAGCGAGAAAAGAGTGGATTCAGCGTCAAATCTATAACTTATGGACCCACACTGGCTGTGCAGGCGAAATAAATCTACGATTTATTCATTAAGTCAATACTTTTAACTAGGCTAAAAGGGCTAAGATAACACTCACTTTTTTTCAAATCGTTCAATTTGCGTTTACTCGGAATATACATTTTTTTTATATTGTCACATTTTTTTTATTTCATAGTTAATCATATATACATAGATAAATATCAAAACCGGTGATGTATTATTTAGATTTATATTCCTTTTATTTTTCATACTGGAGCTCAAAGTCAAAATGTCACATTAACACCTTTTCCCTATACTTATTTTTAATGAATGTTAAGACTTTTCTAAGGATAACTGTATGATTATACCTAATACTAAATATAATTTAGTACAGGTAGGTCTTTCTCATAGTCTGCCCATCATGATGCTGGCTGTTCTACACTATGGTTATCCACTCTCTATACGCCAAGAGACAGGATCTAATAAGTTCGACTTATATTCAAACTGTGGCGGAAATAAAATTTAAAATCAACGGAGAAGAGTATACAGGTATATAATTTCAGCTATAATTTCTAAATAAGTCAAACTACTAATTTGCAATACAAATATAGAAAAACAAAATATAATTCAATATAGTGCAGTCGTAGTATTTAGGGGGGTGTGTAGACCGTACATTGTTACATTTGTTACTCTTTAGACTAAAACCGCGCATGCCTTTTTTAGCTTTTTGCCTGCTTTATTATGAGGGAGTATATAGAGGCCGGTCGTGGCGCAGCGGCACGAGGTGTGACTGCAAAACCGACTAGTTGTGGGTTCGATCCCCACTCGAGGAGATGAAATATTTACTTAAATTTATATTTCCATTTCTTCGCTCTGGTGTCGAGGTTAAGCGCGGTTAAGTGAGTTCTGCCACTCAACACGCAATGCTTCCAGAATTCGGCAGAAAGTGGGGAACGGAGTGTCTTAACCCTAGGTTCCCTCTGCCTACCCTGCTGTGTGCGGGATACAGCGTGAAGCTAATTTAATTTAATTTTATGAGGGAGTATACAAAGCAATAGTAATTTTTTGTATTATATTGATCACCACCAACAACGTCTCCGTGCAACGACAGTGAAAATACAGGTGCGTTGCCAGTTTATTATTATTAAAAATATATAATAATATAAATTCCCATACAAAACTGAATAAAACAACTAGTATACAAGTGCAGTATTTGCATTCTTAAATGAAACACCTTATTAGCATCTACTTTAACTATCCTATGGTTAACGTAATTCATCAGAATTACCTATAATTTTCGTTCAAAGTTAGCAACGCTATCATCTGTTGTTAATTTGATAACTCTTCGATAATGATTCTAATGACAATGTGATGATGGAAATGACAGTACTCATTTTCTACTAGATGGTTAGGTTAAATGATTTTTATTCACAATGATTTATATGCACGTTACTACTGGCGGAAGTGAATGGTTGTTTATTTTCTTTTATGTTTTTTTTTAAATATTGAAAACAGCTAAGTAGAATTTTTGTGTTATTCTTTTATATATATTTTTAATTTTACTATTAATGAAATATGATAAATGAGACACTTAGTTGTCTCTTTTATCCTTCACAATGTATTTTTTTTAAATGTTGTGTAAATATTTTTTATACTTATAAAAGTGGATTTCCACATGATTATTTCAGATGGAGAATTAAGAAATGATCGATATCCTTAAAACATATTCTTTAGTAAAAAAAAAATGGTGTTTCCTCATGAACTGGACTTTTCTTCATCAACTTCCTTCGATCTATTATTTTATCTAATATAGTGCCTATGTAAGATTTTAGGGTGCCGCTCACCGCCCGAATTTCAGACAATTCTTATTAAGTGGCGGGGCTTAATGGGGCGTCAGAGTCGGGAAATGGAAACTAATTAAAAAAATAACAACAATATACAGAAAAAATATTGAAGCTTACAGCATACATATGCTGTTCCGCACATAGCGGGGTAGGCAAAGAGAACTTGGAAAACTAGTGTTAAGACACTCTGTTTCCATTAACCCATTGTCGTTCTCCTCTCTCCGCTAAATTTCGGAAGCATTGTGTGTTGAGTGCCAAACAGAGCGAGCAAAATAAAATATTAAATATTTCATTTCCTAGAGTAGGAATCGAACTCACAACCTATCGCGTTTGCAGTCGCACGGTTGTGCCCCTGCGCCACGACTGGCTTCAATTTTTTTTCCAAAATAAATAGATAATAATAGGCCTATTTACTTTATCATATGTAGAAATAATGATGGCCACAATCAATTATATAAATAAAGATGGCTAAACAAACTACTCCACATACCTACTATATAACAATAAAAAGTAAAATTTCACATAAACATAATAACCAATAGTGGCCTCTAACAAAACCACTGGCGGAACTAAGCACTAATCGTATGGGACACAAAAATATAACCAAGCTATATTCGAACTTCAGATTATTATAATTTTCTGCGTATTTTTTTTTTCACATAGCAGAGTAGGTGGAGGGAACCTAGTGTTAAGACACTCCGTTCCCCAATTTGCGCCCAATTGAGTAACGGTACTTAACAAAGCACTTTGTTTGAGCGGTCCAACAAAAACAATTAAATATACTCGTATAATCTTATCCCCGGGCAGGGATCGAACCTAGAACTTTCACGATTATAGTAAGACGTTGTTCCAGTGAGCAACGGCCTTAAGAATATATTGTATATAATTTGTTTTTTTCACGCACATAACAGGACATGTCTCTTAGTTGCCGTAAAATTTGCGGGCAAACACAAAAACCTATAACATTGAGCACAGGTGCTTGCAAATTTAAAAATTTTACTAGTCATTACATGTTGAATGGCGAGACTCAACATCGGCCAATTTGCTTTGGTGCTAGAGCGAAGAAATGAAAATAATAATAAATAACAATTCATTCCCCCGAGTGGTGATCGAATCCACAGCCATCGCGTTACAATCACATCCTTGCCACGACAGCCTTATAATGATATTTTTTTCTAATACTATAACATTTAAATTTTATATAACATACCTTGGATGATATTCATTTAAAATAAGCTGAGAGTTAAATGAACTTTGTGGTTGAACTAAAAAGTTTATTTAATTTCCAAACGATGTAGGTGTACATGAAAGGTGTCCCCCGCGGTAGTGTTTTAGATAATTATTCAAAGATTTTTTAAATTTTCATGGTGCGAATAGGACTAAATATTTCTTTAAATAAAAATATCCATTGATTATTATGTAACCATTTTTATATTTCCCTGTTAAAAGAAAGTGCGGCGTTGAGATCCGAAATTAAGCGCGCAGGTTTTTGAACGGAGTGTCTCAACAGTAAACTCTCCCTGCCTATCGTGCTGGATAAAAATATATTTTTTATATAATTTTAAGGAAAAAAATTAAGTTAAAAGTTTTAGTGATTAAAATTACGCAATATCGTGGTGTGGCTAGTGACAAATAATTTGGTTAATAACATAGCGTCAGTGGTGGACTGTATACTCTATGGTGAAATGACATGTGAGTTTTTCCTTGTTATAAAAAAATATATTAAGTATCATCACTTAAGATTCACTATATTTTATGAAACATATATTAAAATATATATTAAATTTAATTGCTTCTTTCGATGTCCAATGTGTTTTAATTATTCAATAGAAACCTATTGATTTTAAGTAAATCTCTGTAATTTACGGTGAATTTGTGTTTACATCGTTAGGTTTTAATTAGTTCCAATTATATCGAATATAGGAAGTGAGGCGAAGGGAACCTACTGTTAACTCTAGAAGCGCCCCCGTCCCATTTTTGTTCCATACGCAACTTTGATTGTAAATAAATTTTATATTTCTTAATTTATATCAATGAGATTTTTTACTTTTACAAATTTTACATATTTATATAATTTAAAATATATTTAATTTTAAAGCAGTCATACCTTTTGAAAAAAAAAAACTTTTTACCTAAAACTGCCGCTGGGTAATTTTTGTCATTGTTATTTTATATTTGAAGGATGATTAATTTGATATATTCTCAGTGGTCTTGATGTTAATGAGTGGATAGAGAAATTGGTTTTGATGTTATTGAGTGGACAGAGAAACGTGTTTTTTATAGTATTTATAAGTGTTATTAAGGCCAGTGTCTAACTGTAATTGCGACAGTCGTGAGTTCGTTTCCCACATGGGGGAATGAATTATTTTCATTTCCTTGCTCTGATAACAGCCGCTAGTTTTTGAGTTCCGCTAGTCAACACAATAAGTAATAAATCGGTGAATAGGGAACGACGTGAACCATAAACAAAATTAATTCACAAGTGCGTATAATTACATAGGCCTACACAATTTATAATTTTATAATCTTAGAGGAAATCTTTACATTTTTAAATATTATATAATCAATGTAAAAAAATACATACATATTATACCAGTCGTGGCACAGGGGCACAAAGTATGATTGTAAAATCTGGACTGGTTATGGGTTCGATCCCCACTCGAGGAAATTAAATATTTATTTACATTTATATTTTCGTTTCTTCACTCTGGTGTCGAGGCAAAGCGCGACGCTGAGTTCTCCTACTCAACATGCTCAGCACGCCTTCAGAACTCAACGGAAAGTGGCGAACTGAGTGTCTTAACACTAGGTTCCCTCTGTCTACCCTGCTGGGAGACAGCGTGAAGCTGATTTAATTTTTTTTTTATATTATAATTATTATATTCTATTATAAATATTCTTTTCTAGTTCAAAATTTGCAAATATTGTATACATATAACTTATTGACCATCGCACATTCAGCGAGTGTCTCATACAAACAAGCCGGTTTCAGTGTCAGCTCTCTCATAGACTCTGCTATTCCCGTCTTGCATCCACTTGTAGCTGCTGGATCGAATAGATGTAAGTTTCTTAACTTATATACCTATTAAGATTTTTGTTACATAATTCTTTAAAATTAATAAATTAAGATTTATCTCCCGGTTTTTGAACACGTCATGTGTTATACAATATTTTAGTTGTTTCCATTTGGCCACGATGACAACGCCGAGGTAAGCGTTAGTAGTTAGCATTTAATCGATTCTCTAATGATACTACAAGTAGTCAGGAATTAAAGCAAGACTTTACAACAAGTTGTAGAAGTCTTGTTTTAATTTTAGAGAGAAAATCGGGTACGGAAATGTTTGTATAGGTGTGAAAGGTCTTAACACTAGGAACCTAGGTTCTTTCTACCTATCTTGCTATCTGCGGAATACAATGAGCTAAAAAAATAAAAATAGAGTCTAAAACACAGCATCATAGAGCATTCATGGCAAATTTAGAAAAAAAGGCTTAGAGTTCCGCCACTCGACACGAATTGTCTTGAAAATTGGAAACGAAGTATCTTAAATATAGAGTAATCTCTCAATAAAAAGAAAATAAATAAAAATTGAGATAAACGGTTAGTTACAAAGTAGTAATCAAAGGTGATTCGTAAGATAACATGAGATTACAAGACATTGTATTATCCACGAAATTTACGTTATTTAGATAAATTTATTCAGATTATTTAAAATTTAATTGACCATTTAAATAATTAATTGGTTTAAATTTGAAAATATGTGAATAAAATAATGTAATATCTAATTTTTTTTAACTTACACACACACACCTAGCATTCAAAGGGAACCTAGTATAATGCTATACAGTCTCCATTACGACCACTTCCAAATCCCACTTTCCGCCGAATTCTGGAAGCATTGCGTGTTGGGTGGCGATACTCAACACCGCTTTGACCTGGTGTATTTCGTATCACCCATCTTAACGACATTAAAACTATTCTTTTGCTAAAGATTTCCTTTTAAGATATATTTGCTCATTTTTTATTTCAGGTGAAGCCGTCAAAAGTTTCTTGGGCTTATCCTATGATCAAATTCTAGAAAAAAACTCAACAAACTTTAATGGAATTTTGAAAATTGATCACGTAACCAAAAATGGTAATATTAAACACGATTTAAACGAAACAAATACATTCAAAAGGCTGATTGGTAGTTCGAAGTCTGTAGTTTTTCTCATCCATGGCTTTATGGAGAGTTCCGATGGGTTGATGGTACAAGGAATTGCACCTAGTCTTGCTAAGAAAAAATATATGAAAGTATTTGCTTTGGACGGAAGAAACGTGTTTAGTTTAGAATATTTCCGATCATCGACCTATGTTAGATTCATGGGAGAAGGCCTAGGGACATTTTTGAGTGAAGTTATTAATAGTGAGTTACTGTTTTATTTATTTATTGATAATGATGTAGTTGAGACAGTCTAGAACAGGGGTTCCCAACCTTTTCTTGATCAAGGACCACTTTTATATCAGTTTTGGTAGCAGGGACCACTATACATGTAGGTATATTTAAAAACTAACTGTGATAATTAAACAGAACCTTTGCCTCACCATCCCCAGTCATAAAATTAAAATTGTTTGCGGACCACTTTTAGGCTTCTGCGGACCACTGGTGGTCCGCGGACCACCGGTTGGGAACCACTGGTCTAGAATGTAAATTTCGAATATAAATTTGATTTATGCTCCAGAGCAATTTTATAAAATAAATATTTTCTTAACTTGGCGTAACAAGCTTATCTTTATTTCTTGTTCCTATTGGATGTCTGGCAACATTTTTACTATGACATTGTATATACTGTCGGACAAACAGAACATTACAGTATACATATTGTGGAACAACTGTAATAATACCTGCATCTTTAAAAATATCTTGCACAGAATCTCGAGTTCTTAGGTTATAAATAAATCTCTCGGCTCTTTTTAAGATTCCACTATCCAACCGAATTGAAATTAAGTAAAAGTGCTAAATGAAAAAGGTATTTTACTAGTCCCTATAAGCAGATGAACATATATAAAGATTTTTAAAACATGTTTATTTAACTGTCTATTGATTGCAGGTGGTGTGAACGCCTCTAAAATCACTTTAGTTGGCCACAGTCTAGGAGCTCATATAGCAGGCATAGCAGGGAAGCAAGTATATAAGAGAACAGGGCAATTGCTCAGCAGAATCACTGCCTTAGATCCCGCTGGACCATGCTTTAGTAATATACATGTAGACGGCAAACTCGTTAAAAGTGATGCTAATTATGTCGATGTCATACATACTAATGGCGGGATGCTGGGACTTAAAGAATCCATAGGTAACGATTTAATTTCATACAGTACGTTTTTAATATTTGTTTTTATAAAGATTTTTCAAGATAATATTCTGATGCCATGCCATTTTTATATAATGTGATATTAAGTTTATTTCATTTTAGATTAAACTCTTAGCTTAAACCAGTTATCGTTTAATTTTATATATATTTTTAAAACACAGGTGTTAGTAATAGTAATAACTTAATATAGTGTAATTTTTTTTTTCAAACCTTTTAATATAAATTTATTTTAGCTCCATTTCTTTGTGACAAAAGTGCAAATCATATAATTACAGGTCATAAAGACTTTTATCCAAACAATGGCATGTCACAACCTGGATGTATTCTATCCACATGCGACCACAGTAGAGCTTGGGAGATTTATGCGGAATCAATCAACTTTCCTGATCATTTTCCTGGTAAATTATCTGACATAAATCGACTACTAACTGAAAATTATTGATAATATCTATATAGATTAGAATACGAAAACGTTGTTTTGAATCATCTTCTGTCAAGGCTGCGCTTTCATCTATTGACAGTCGTGTCCACAGTTACTATACAATATTTTTATCTTAACTATTAATTTAAAACTGAAGAGTTTGTTTTGTTGGACGCCCTTATCTCAGAAATTATTGGTTCGAATTGAAAAAAATATTTTGTGTTATAATAGGACAATTGGAATATACCTATCATACATCACTTTTAATTATTTTCATATAACCACGTGCGCGAAGCCACGTGCTATAAGTATTCTTATTTCAAATATATAGCCAATAATAATTTATTCTATATTGAAGCGAGGCGATGTGAAAATTGGACCGAGTTTCAAAATGGCAAATGCAAAAACAACGAAATTATGTATATGGGCATTAAATCTGATAAGGAACCTAGAAGTTTTGGAAACTATTTTCTCACTACTGGGTCGTCATCACCTTATGGATTGGGTGCTGCTGGTAGTGGCTGACTGATCAATTACTGCCTGACGTGAAGTATTATCTTCAAATAAATATCTTTATCAGACGTTTCATATAAAATTAAATATTTGGTAATAAGAGACAGAAAATCTACAAAATTTCTAAACTAAATGTGATATAGGTTTTTTTTATTTTTATGGTGTTCAAGTGTAGACTTGATGAAAACTTATGGTTTAGTGGTCAGAACGCTAGGACCAAGAGACGCCAGTTCGAGTCCACGTTCATTTTTTTTTATATATTTTCAAAAAAATGTTATAGATTATGATATTTACCTACAAGCAAATCCGTCAATTTTATGTATTTTTGTTATAATCTTGCAATAAACTGAGAGCACGTTGCAGAAAATTATCACAATTTATTTTTTATTTCTTACCAAGAAAAACTCACAATTTCTTTTAAAAATTTTGCAAGAATCATTTCTATTATTTTAAAAAGTGATTTTTACTGGCTTGTTTCGAATATTTTACGGTGAAAAAACGTGTGCTAAACGTGGCTGAAAGGATAAGAGGAAGCCAACAAAACTAATGTAATTTTTTATTCTAATTTTGTTCTTACTTTCATTATTTTCCTGGAATACATTTTGGTTATGATCAAAATATATAATATAATAAATAAAGGCATCATTACATTATATACATTTTTTCCAGATATTCAATTGTTATATAGAAATAACGTAAACATCTATTTATATTTATTTGAGTCGTTTTACTTTACAGAATTACGTGTGTTTTTTTTTAAACATAATTATTTCTGAGACAGACACTCAATTATAACGCTTCTTCATAAAGAGGAGATAAAATATTTACTTACATTTATAATTTCATTTCTTCGCTGTGGTGTGGAGACAAAGCGCGGCGTTGAATTCTGCACCTCAACTCGGCTCGGCGGACTCCGCGGATAGTGCGGATCGGTGTGTCTTAACACTACGTTCCCTTTGCCTACGACAGCGACACATTGCGTTTTGCGCGTTGCGAAGTTCAACGCCGCGCTTTGTCTTGTTACCAGAGCGAGGAAATGAAAATAATTTATTTCCTCGAATGGAAATCAAACTCACAACATCTTAGTTACATACATATTTATTACTATAGTTTAATTCGTTTTTTAGTTTCTAAGAATTCGTTATAATAGACAAACTGAACGACGTTCAATTTCCTTTAGAAAAAATATACTTATCAAATAAAAAAATGCATTTCTGCAAGAATTTGCTTTTAAATGTATCTACTGTTAATTGAAAGAATGCTTTGTGTACTCTCTCTATATATTATATTTACATGAAATTTACAGAAAGAAAACTGTCTTCCTTAAATATTAATATATACTACGTACTGCAAATTAGGATAATTGGCACAACTCGATACATCTTGTTATTTAAAACATGGATACTGTAAACGAAGTCTTCCTTTGTAGAAATCAATGTAAGTTAGCATAGCAAGAAAGGTTATTTAATTTAATGAACTAAAATTTGTGTAACTATAATATATACATAATATATAAACTAGGAAAGATTTCTTTGTTAATAATCAAACAAATTAGTTACACGCTATACCCGCATACAACAAGGTAGGCAGAGGTAACCTAATGTTAAGACACTCCGTCCCCCATTCCGCCGAATTTTTCGAGGCATTGCGTGTTGAGTGGCGGAACTCTACGCCGGGTTTTTGCCTTACCAAAGCGAACAAATGAAAATATTAATAAACAATAATTCATTTTCTCGAGTGGGGATCGAACTCACGACCGTCGCGTTATATTCACACCCTTGTGCCCCTGCGCCACGACGGCCTCTGATCATATTTGTTACATAATTTTTTTTTTAACGTAGATAAAGGTGCCTCTTAAAAATGTTTATTATCTTAACATAAATAACTTATTAAGATGCGTATAATTTTTTTTCTTAAAGAAAAAAATTATAAATCATTCTGTTCCTTAGTTTTTGCCCATTTTTAAATGTACTCAATGTATGTTGAGTCGTGGGTGTCAACGACTCATAATACAACTATTAACCAAACCAAATATAACCATTCCCCTGAACAGGATTCGTATCCACAACCATTGCGAGTCCAGACTTCACAAGAGCGATGCTCTCTTAAAACATATCTAATTTACTGAAAAGAAAAATTAAGATACCAATTTTTTTTTACAATATCAAATATTCTTATATCTTTTCAAAATAGGATACAAAATATTATAATCAGTAAGTAGCGCCGTTTTAGAATCCATTAAGGCTGTCAGGGCGATTGGAACGTCCATTATAGAGAGCTTTAGTACTTTTTCCCAAAGAATACATTTTTTTTATCCATTGTTGCTATATCTTTCTTATTCATTTTCAACTTATTAATTTTGAGCTTACCTAATTTTACTTATCAAAATCTGATCAGTATCCGATGGTTTGGGTTATTTTGAAAAATTAGTTAAACCATTGGATATTTAAAAAAAATCCCAGGATATATTACGTTATTAATATTTATATCTATTTTCATTTCCAAGATCTGGTAACAAGGCAAAGCACGACGTTGAGTTTTGCCACTCAACACACAACGTCTCGAAAAATTCAGCGGATAATTCACACACACACACAGCTTCTCGTTGTACCCCGAATTTCAGAGCTGTAAGTTTAACGGTGTAGGAGGAGTGGCATTAAAACAAAACTCTTGACCGATAAGAGCTTCGTTTCGCTCACCTTAATGATTGAAGAGCATAATTTGATACTATAAATTGGTAAAAAATTTAAAAAAAAAATTAGCTTCACGCTGTATCCCGCACACAGCAGGGTAGGCAGAGGGAACCTAGTGTTAAGACACTCCATTCCCCACTTTCTGCCGAATTCTGGAGGCATTGCGTGTTGAGTGGCAGAACTCAACGCCGCGCTTAACCTCGACACCAGAGCGAAGAAAATGGAAATATAAATTTAAGTAAATATTTCATCTCCTCGAGTGGGGATCGAACCCACAACCAGACGGTTTTGCAGTCACACCTCGTGCCGCTCCGCCACGACCGGCCTCAAAACTATAAATTGGTAACTTATATTATATTATATTTATTGTTAAGGTTGTCGACAGTTAATGCAATGGTTGTCGGTTTGATTTCCACTCGGTGGAATGAAATTATTGATATTTTCCTCGCTCTGATAACGAAGGAAAACGCAGTATTGCGTTCCACTACACAATATGCAATACCTTGGAAATTCAGCGGAAATTGGGAAACGGAAGTGTCGTAAGTAGAGTGTCATTTATTTCAATAGCAGCTATTACGTAATATAAATTAAAATAAATTACTATAGAAAAAATATTACAAAAATATTCACAAAAAACCATATTTTTTGTGCTTTACCGCTACAACATAAGTTGTTATGATACGTAAGGTAGGCAGTCCAGCGAAAAAATTGTGAAGCTGGAGGTGGCAGAACTGTATTAATAGCTTAAATAATTAAAAGATCAGTCGTGGCGCAAGGGCACAAGTGTATGACTGTAAACGCGACGACAGATTGACGACTCGATTCTTACTCGAATATAATATATTTTATATTATATTTGGCTTCCGCCAGATAAAAAAAAAATCCTCGTTCCGTTCCCCCCTTCCGTTCCCCACTGGAAAGTGGGGAACGGAAGTGTTTTAAAGGCAACAGAAATTCTCTTTCTTTTTCTAATAATAATAGCGTTTTATGAATAATATATATCTGTATCTATTACATTATTAAATTAAAATTAAGCTTCACGCTGTATTCCGCACACAGCAGTGTAGGCAGAGGAAACATGGTGTTCAGACACACCGTTGTTCCCCACTTTCCGCCGAGTTCTGGAGGCATTGCGTGTTTAGTGACAGAAGTCAACGCCGCGCTCCGCCTCCACACCTTTATTGGTGGTATTTAATAATGATTACATTATTAAATGCCACCAATAACATTTTTCCTATATATCAATAACATTTATCGTTCATGTACAGACACCCATACGTTTCGATTTTATTATAAGTATAGATATATTTATCTCCTATCGTACCTGTGTTAGCTGAAAGTCAATAATTGCAAAAAAAAACTGCTTACGTAATACTTGAACGGCCCCTTTGCCCAAATATATTTTTTTTAACTTTAAAGCGCAACGAATAAAGCGAATTGGGTCGGCAAGCGAAGCGAGCAAGGGGCGAAACCTCCTTATTTCATTTATAAATAGGTTGTACCATTTTGCCAGCGACGTCGTACAGCCTAACTAATGAGCTCCTATGTTTGATATATGGACGTTAATAGTATACAAATATTTTTCATGTGTTTTGAGAAAAATTTCATGTTTACATTTATTTAACCTCAAATTTTATATGTTACTGTTATTATAATGAAAAGTCTAATTTTGTCCTGGTTTTAAATATCCCAAAGAAAGGAATGCCAAGAACATTTTGACGACGACGCCTTAGGATATGTTTATTTACTCTTATTTAGATCCACCAGTGGTAATTAACATTAAGCAAATTATACAGTAACAATTTTCTTAATTTCTATATTTTTATATAATATGCATTACCTTATAAGGTGATCACTAATATAGATTATATAAACTTATACTTAACTATTTTAATCAGTTTCACGATGTATCCCGCACTTAGCAGGGTAGGCAGAGGGAACCTAGTGTTAAGACACTTCTTTCCCCACTTTCTGCCAAATCTTGGAGGCCGCGCTTTACCTGGACACTACAGCAAAGAAATGGAAATATAAATTTAAGTAAATATTTCATCTCCTCGAGTGGGGATCGAACCCACAACCAGTCGGTTTTACAGTCACACTTTGTGCCCCTGCGCCACGACACGCCTCAACTATTTAACATATATTTTATAACTATTTTACAAAATAAAATAAACAAAGCATGTACAAAAAAAAAGAAAAAAAAAACAAATTATAAGAATTAAATCATAGTTACTTTTAATAATAATAATGCAAAAATTAAAATGTTTAACAAATTGAAATATTAAAAATAAAAAAAAACACAAAAATATCAGTAAACACTATATGAGACACATTGTGCTGCATGCCGACAAATATTTGATATTTAAACAAAGAATCACCGAAAGGATCCAAGGTTGTTACTTAAAATAGACCTCCGACTCCGACAAGAAACTTCAAGAAGATTAGATTGCTTGCGAGAACTCCTAAGAAATAGAAATTTTGTACCACGAAGAGTTATCGTACACGCTGTGGATAGTTTTATATACGAAAGAAAAGCTACTTAATTTAAAGTACGCAAATTCATCCGTTCTTAAGCGGTCTTAAGTTTCAATTGAGGTGGTACAAAAAGAGCGTTTTTTGTAGCTTTTGTATAAGATTCCATTCGCATTATTAATCCCAGTATTCAGCTTGCTAGTAGCGATATTTTCTAGGAGCGATACAGATATCCGCTTTTAATCAAATAAAACACCAAAGTCTCTAATTATATCCACTTTACTAATAGGGGAACCATCCAAATAATATTTAGTTGTATTGAGATTTTTTCCACTAAAATTAATATGAAAGATATTTTTATATTCAACATCATACCATTTAGCTTACACCAATTATTTAATGTAGTAGCAAGGGAATAGGCACCAAATCAAACGCTTTACTAAGTATAAAGTTCATTTGTATGCAATGAATGTTGTATTTATAAAGACCAATTCAAAAATTGGACTTGTTTGCTTATCATTTTATTCGACGAGTCTACGAGCTGTACGTTATATGGACTGCATGCATTTAAAAATGATAAATTCTGTTAAGCAAAATGTTTATTCATATAGAAATGTTATGTATGTATAAAATTATCTTATTTAATTTAATGCATTGTATTTTCTCTTGTTAATAAGCATGGATGTGAGAATAACATTTAGAATTTGGAATTTTCCTGCCAGCTTCATATGAACCGTTGTTCGTGTTATAACAATAAAGTAACATAATTTACATTTCACTCATATATAAACACTATGGTAATATAATGTAAGCCCATGGCTTTCATGATGTATTTTTTTAGATTCAGGTTGAGTTAATGATGTGTCCAAAGGAGAAAAAGGATCCATATTCGCATATGTGACTTTTTTGGCGGATCTTTTACGATTATTTTCCGTTTGTTCCGTATACGCGGATATGAAGTACTTTCACAGACACATCAGTAGTGTTAAGACACTTTGCTTCCCACTTTCTGCATTATTTTGGAGATATTGCGTAATGAGCGATAGAAATCAATGCTGCGCTTTTTCTTGTTATTAGACCGAAGAAATGAAAATAAATCAATCCTGCGAGTGGGAATGGCACTTACAACCGCTGCCTGCCGTTAGTCCCTCTTAACATATATTAAATTAATTAAAATTCGTTATATAAAGCGTGGCATTGGATTTAACCAAATACTATGCAATTTTTCTATTTTTTAGGAAAGTAGAAAATAGAGTGCCTCGCTACATTCTTACTGCCTGTCATCTTATATTCTATCTTCGTATATTTGCTATTGTTCCATGTTCAATTCTTATACAAAAATTCTAATTTGATGAAGATGACTAAGTATTGAATTTGGAATTTGGGTGGAAAGCGGAGAAAAGAAAGTCTTAACACTAAGTTCCCTTTGCTTACTTTGTTAAATAAGGATGGGTACAGTATGAAGCTATCTGATTAATATAAACGCTACCACAAGTGAGAACAAATCCCACAACCATCACGTGTAAAATTAACCATTATCATTTGCACCACTATGTCTTCTAAAGTATTAACGATTTTAAGATTTAAATACGTATGTACGTATACGTACGTACTTTCATCATAAATAAACTATCTGAAATTAATATAAAATGAGTTTTAATATGAAATTCGCTAAAAACATATTTATTAAAATAAACATGCTGTATATGATTTGAAAGTCAGATTTCATTTAACAACCACATTTATTATGCATAGACGTTGATTAATATTAATTAGATAGACATTCAAAATTACACATATCATTATTCATATTGTTTATATGTTCAAAATTATCTTATTTTAGGTAGGAACAGTGAAATGTATTTAAAATGTACTTATTATTTGCCTATGTTTTAAAAAAATATATGTATTACTACTATAATATTAAAAGCTTGAACTATTTTTTTGATCCACGAAGCAGTAAAAAAATTGAAAAAATTCGTTGACACAACCCTCTTATTGATGATATATCGGAAAGTTTCGGTATTAACTCAAACGAGACATCAGACGAGAGTAAAAATTATGAAGATGCTGTGTATATCAGACAGGAGGTTTTCTGAAAAAAAAAATATTTATGTAAAAAAATATAGGCCAGAGAACCTAGTGTTTAGCTCCTCATGGGAATTTAAAAGAATATAGTACTGTGCGTTTGGCTTTATTTACAGAAATTATCACAGAAAGCACAGTATACCTATGTAGTATATCTATAAGCGCAACCGAATGTGGGTGAAGGCAAAATCATTTCCACTTGGAGACATGAATTGATTTTATATCCTCGCTCTGAGTCTATACAACACGTAATATATGCTAAATTGCGAGAAAGGTGGTGGGGAGTGGGGGTTTTCGAACAAATGGTACATCGCCTTGTTAATATATATTTTTTTTTTACAATCAAAGTGAATAAGTAGTTATAAATTAATAATATATTGAATATTAAATCACTGATTAATATTCTTTCTACAAAATTACTATTGTAATTATAAATAGAGTTGGTTAAAATGGATTGATTATTTTAGTTTGGTTAATATAATATCATTATTTATACTGTTATACACTTATAAATCTTTTTTTTTCGGATTTTATAATATTCTTTTTTGTAGTAAAATATATATAAGAAAACGCGCCCGCTTGTCCTCGACACTACAGCGAAGAAATGGAAATATAAATTTAAGTAAACATTTTATCTTCTCGAGTGGGGTTCGAATCCACAACCAGTCGGTTTTACAGTCACACTTTGTGCCCCTGCGCCACGACTGGCCTCATTATATATTAAATTATAGAATGATTAATAATCAAGACGGGCGCCTACGTGTCCAAGAGCTTGGCTGAATTGTATGCCGAGTAAACACAGAATTCGGCACCCATAACTCCAATTATTTTGTCGTTCAAGTCGAGAACGACACTTTTCTTTAAATATTGGCTCTCATTTCACATTTATGTTATTAATTAAAACAGTATACTTTTTAAATATCATTCTCCGCATAGTAGAGAGTTAATAAGCTTCGAACTCTGCTTACCGCCTGAATTCGGGACATTATGTTTTAAGTGGCGGAACTCAACGTATTGGTTGGTTTTAGCAGAGTAAGAAAATGAAAAATGATTTATTTCTACCAGTATGGATTGGATCTACAACCATCGCTTGTACGCGGTGTTTACTGCGTCACGACGACTTCTTGTTTATCGTCATATTTTTAATCACTTATTTTCTTACGTAAACACTAATAAAATCGTTTGAATAAACGAGTTAAAACATTTTTATTTACTTCTTTCTTTAAAAAGTACTTTGAAATTTACTTTTTATTATATTATATTTGAAATTAGCTAATGGTTTGCTATTTTGATAACGTTTACTAATGTAAATAATCAAAAATAGTGCGTCGGTCTTATAACGTTTGAACAGCGCGTTATATGTCTTTGATTCTTACTTAGTATTTATATATATTATAAATATGGATTTATCGTAAATATATTATTAATGCTATAAACGTTATGTTTATGGACTCATTCTCCAATTAGCCGAATTAATTATTCTATTTCATTGTACTCTACACGTAGTGTCTAAAAGGATCAGGATGGATCAGGAGAAGGATGCTTCTAATTAATTATTTTCTATATGATTATATTGATTTTTATTTAAAATAGCGACTCACTATTTTTTTGTCTCCAGCCCTTACAATAGGGGTAGTTTTAGACAGTATATTCTTGCCATAAAATCGGACTCAATTGGCGCTGATGGGGTGAGACGGAAAATGATTCTTATGACATTGAACGTTGTGCTTCCTATACTTTGTCGAATCTTTAACAGTTCCCTTTCTACCAATTCCTTCCCTAGCTCTTGGAGATTTGCTTATGTTATTCCTATACCTAAAAAACAAATCCTACATCTTTGACACACTATAAACCTATTTCTATTCTTCCTTATCTGTCCAAATTTCTCGATAGAATTGTACATCAACAACTTTCGCTGTATCTAGCGAAAAACAATGTATTATCATCTTTCCAATCTGTTTACCGACCGGGACACAGCACTGTTACAGCACTTAATAAAGTATGCGATGATATAAGAAATGGGATAGACAATCAAGATATTACCATACTAGATTTATTAGATTTCTCTGATACTTTCAACACAATTGATGTCGACATACTTTTAGCTTTACTTAAACCTATAATATATCACCAAACGCTATTGAATGGTTTTATTCTTACCTCATCGACCATGAACAATGCATTCGTGCTAATGACAAACAGTCGTGATACAATCGACTCAGTGCTGGGGTACCTTAGGGTGGTGTATTTTTCCGTTACTTTTTTCCATATTTATAAAGTTCTTAACTCCATTGCTGATGAGAACAAAATGAACTACTACACTTATCTACTAATAACAAATAAAAGGTAAAATTTCGCAATAACGTAATCGACAACTGTGGACGCTAACGAAATAACTGGCGGAACTAACCACTAATCGTATGGGACATATTTATTATATGAACTTTATACATACAGGTTAAGTATCAGGCGTTAGCATCATTTTAAATGAAACCACAGTTTTAACTACTCTATAAAAGCCTAATACAATTAAAATGATTTTTTTTCCCAAAAATGAAAAAGTGATTTTTTCAAACAAAATAAATAATAAATTTATTGTTGTAATATAAAACGCCATTTGTCAAGAACGACGCACGCATACATAAACCTATCAAAGGGAAACCGCCGCATACGCCCCATTCCGAAATCGAGGCGTAGGTATTGGCGGCAAAGTTCAAAGTTGATTAATTTTTAGTAGTATTTTTGTAGTAGTACGTGTTTACGTTATTGGTATCTATGCGTAACTGCGTCACACGAAATACAGGTATAGATAAACAATGTGAAATGAAAAAAAATTCTACGTCTAAGCTGTTGAGGTATCTTGATTAATTTCTTTATGTATGAGTTTAAAATATTTTACCCTATATGCTGTTTCCGTATAAAAAGCGCTGGCACTTCCATCCTTTATATATAACTCTTTTTATATAACTTCTGCAGCTTCCCGCTTTTCTCTTATAACAAGGTAAATAGAGGGAACTTAGCGTTAAGACACTCTGTTCCCCACTGTATCTACCAGACTGCCACACAACACCATTTATTTACTAAACCGAAAAAAAATAATCATTTAAAATACCACTAACCCGAATTAGGACTATCATGATTATTGTCTAATTTATGCCCATTCCAAAATAGTCTGGCGCCCACCTCTTAAAAACACACTTCTAAACACACTCAAAGAGCAGGTAGAAATTAAAATCAAACCTCCCCTAGAAAGTACCTCTAGATACACCCACGCAAATGCTGGCTTACTGCACCACTTTAATTCTGATGAAATTTGAATTGTTCCATAAGTTTAAATATCCTGATTTAAATACAAAATAATCATATTGATGTAGTTTTTAGTTTCCGTGTAAAGTTTGAACAAACACATAAAAATGCATACACTCACCAATTTTACCAAATGCACTTGGAAATCTTGAGGCCAGTCGTGGCGCAGGGGCACAAAGTGTGAATTTAAAATCGACTAGTTGTTGATTTGATCCCCACTCGACGAAGGGAAATATTTATTAAATATATATTTTCATTTCTTCGCTCTTGTGTCGAGGCAAAGCACGGCGATGAGTTCCGCCACTCAACGGAAAGTGGGGAACGAAGTGTCTTAACACTAGGTTCCATCTGCCTACCATGCTGTATGTGGGATACAGCGTGAAGCTGATTTGATTTTTACTTGGAAATCTAGCTTGTTCATATTTTATATGATGATTTTCAACAAATATTATTATAATATAATTTAATATAAAACCACGGACCACTTCCATTGATATTTAAAGTTAGGTTTCAGCAACAAAGTTCAATTAATTCCCAAAGGATGTGGGTGTAAATGAAGGGTCAACCCCGCGGCATTATTTACTAAATAATTACGTTAAAATTTAACGATACATATAATAAAAATATATTTACAATAGAATTTGCCATAAATAGCCGTTCAGTGTTGTTATAACTCTAGTTTTAAACAATCACATTGCGAATAGAATGAAAGGTTTTTTTTAGCTTCACGCTGTATCCTGCACACAGCAAGGTAGGCAGAGGGAACCTAGTATTAAGACACTCCGTTTCCCACTTTCTGCCGAATTCTGGAGGCATTGCGTGTTGAATGGCAGAACTCAACGCCGCGCTTATCCTCGACACCAGAGCGAAGAAATGAAAATATAAATTTAATTAAATATTTCATGAGTGGATCGAACCCACAACCAGTCGGTTTTACAGTCACACTCCGTGCCGCTGCGCCACGACTGGCCTCCTTAAGCATTTTTTTCTTGAATATGTTCAAATTATGTAACCTAAGGGCTAGTTTCATCGGTTACAAATATAGTTTCAGATTGTTATCTGAAGTTAAATGCAAACACCCGTAAACCAAAACTTATTTGGCATAAAAAGCTTTCAGAGTCTTTATCTGCCAGCGGCGAAACCGGCCTAAACTAACTGAAATATCTGTTCATTTTAAAATATTTATTATTTATGTTTATTTTAATTGTTTTAGTCCCTATATATTTTAACTTTCAAATGCCTTCTTATTTTATTTTTCTATGTATTATGAGGTATTGCTATTGAATAGTATATTGCTGACAGTCAAATTAATAAATTCGTTTTTACATTTTTAAAAGATATATTTTTTTACATTTATATTATAATTTTTTATCCCGCTACGTTATTTTTTTTTAATATATTTTTTAAAGTGTCTCAAAGGAACTAAGTTATGTTATATATTTATTTTAAAAGTTACCTTAGTTATTTTAGTAGTGTTTGTTTAGCTTCACGCTGTATCTGCTAGGATAAGTAGAAGGAAATTAGAAACCTAGTGTTAAGATATTCTTTTAATCAAGTTACTTCCGTTTCCCACTTACTGCTGTATTCTTGAAACATTACGCGTTGTGTTGCAAAACTCAACGCCGCGCTTTGCCTTGTCACCTGAAATAGGAAATTTAATCGAGAAAATGAAAATAATATTTATTTCATTCACCCGCGTGCAAATCGAATAAACAACAACATACATAATTTTAACATAATAATTATGATTTTTTGTGATATTTATTTCTTGTGAAACTATAAGTAACCTTTATTTTAATATACATATACATACGTATGTATATGATTTTTTTTACGTACTTCAGTTAGAATAGAAGGATGCAGCTTAGGTTGTTTCTATGAAATATAATGTTTATTTCGTTTTTAACGTGTTTATATAAATATATATCTCTGTAATGTAATATTTGTAAGGTTCGTATCGCACTGGAAACCTACTTACATTCCACCGCAGAGGATCTCAATTCTATATTCTGTTTGGAGTGGAAGAGTCAATATATGTACTTCGCTAAGTTTACCCGGTTCTAGTTCTAGTTTGGAAACCACGTCTAAATAATTTATGTAGGCTATAGTATATATAGAATTCAGGTGGCATTGCGTGTTGAGTGGGCGGAACTCAACGCCGCGCTTTGCCTTGACAACGGAGCGAATAAAATTAAAAAAATCCTCAAGTGGGAATCGAACCCACAACCAATCGCCTTTACAGTCACACATTTGTGTCCCTGCGTCACTAATGGCCTCTAATAATAAAAATATTACCTATTTAGAAAACGTATAAAAATTTGAACGTAGCGGGACTCGAACCCGCGCCTCCTGGAAACCGACCAGGCGCTCTGACCACTGTGCCATACGTTCTCATCAAGCTATGTCGAAATTTTTATACGCTTGTTACAACTTATTTATGTTGTTAGCATCTCTGTAGGGAGATCTTTTTTTTATCTGTGCTTAAAACGAGGATTCGTAAACAATTTCAAGTGTCAAAATTCTCGAAGCTTGATTTTTTCACAGCTCTATAGGACAGCAGACCGGAGTATTTGGTATAAATTTCAGCTTGATATCATCACGCGCTCCTGAGAAAAAGAGGCCTGACAGACGGACGGACAACAAATAATCCTATTAGAATTCCATTTTTTCCTTTCGAGGTTCGAAACTCTAAAAACAACATAGTGTTAATTTGTTTCCAAGAAATTCAGTACAAAGTCTATATTATATAACATTATCATGATATTAGCTCATCCTCTTCAAATATTTGACTAGGACCGCAACCGAGGTTGATATTTTGAAGATTAAGTTACTTTCTTTATTAATTTTATTAAATTTACAATTTTTTTATAAGTATGTGATTCAATATAAACTTTCATAAGAGTTTTTAGTAACAGTAGACAGCAAATTCGATAACAGTGATGCTAGTTATGTCTATGTCATACATACTAATGGTTGAGTCTTAAAGATCCCGTAAATGACGTTTATTTAATAAATAAAAATGATATTTTTTTTAAGCTCTAATTAAATTTTTATCTTAAACTCACCAATATAGTGGAAATTTATTTATAGTTATTTTTAATTCACAGCAACGCATTTATATATGTTTTTTCAAAAATTAAAAATTATTGTAAAGAAATTGCAATATTTATTTATTTTATCCCAATTTATTTATAATAAATATGTAAATTATAATTGTACAGGTCATAAAGACTTTGATGATTTATTTATTTATAAAGACTTTTATCCAAACAATGGCATGTCCCAAACTTGATGTATTCTATCTACGTACGACCACAAGAGAGTTTGGAAGATTTATACAGAAACTATCTATTTTCCTGATCATTTTCCAGGTAAAGTATCTTGCATTAATTAAAATTCATTGATAATATAAAGTTTAGATAAGAAAACGAATGCATTCATCTAAATAAGTTCCTTCAAAAGATATTATATGTTAATTGGTAAAACTCAAGAGTATGTTTTGCCTTATTAAACAGTGGAATTGGAAATAATGTAAATATAATTATCCTACGATTGGGGACCCATTCAAATAGAATGAACGCATGCACAGTCATAACATTGTTTAAAATGTTATTCTATTAAAGCGAGAAAATGTGAAAATTGGACCGAGTTTCAAAATGGCAATTGCAAAAACAACAAAATCACGTACATGGGCATTAAATCTGTATAGGAAACTGGAAAGTTTAGAAGCTATTACATCACTATCGCGTCATCAGCACCTTAGGGGCTAGGTGCCGCTGGAAGCGGTTGACTGTCACCGGAACTACTGACTGACATAAAGTAGTTTGTTCAAAAAAAATATTTTTCGGTCATTACACATTAAATTAACTATTTCTTAATAAAATACAGAATATACTACATGTTTTAAAAATAAATGTGCCCAATATTTTATAGATTTTTAATATTTTAAAAATGTTATCTCACACTAAGGAATCTCCATAGATAGGTACAGATGCTTACAATGTAAATAAGTGGTAACAAACGTATAAAATCTTTGGTATAGCTTTATAACAACGTATCGATTGCAGTTTCTTTTCCCGGGTTCCTTCTGCGTACCCTGTTTTTGTACCCTGTTTTGTAAAAAATAAATATGTGTGTATATGAATATGCCAAATATTCATATTCCAAGTAACAAAACTCTAATCGCATTATCACAGATACAGTTTTTTACATACAAACTTTAACATTATGTTATATAACCTGTACTTTACCCTATACTATTCTATCTTGATACATGGATTATGCAACACAAAAATATTTTTTCAATTCAGATCAGTAATTTCTGACATAAGCGGGCTTAACCAAACGAACTACAAACCTCATAAGTATATCGATCAATAACCTTCTACAATTTTATTTAAATAGATATTTTTGTTATTTATATCACAATTGAATATATGTGTTAAAGAATAAAGATATCTTTACTTAAAATTTTGTATGTTTTTATCAAGAAATTTATTCGAGGAAAATAACAAATCGAATTTAAGAACAAAATTAAAACAAAAAATTACATTAGATTACTTTTGTTGGCTTCTTCATTTTCTTTCGGCCTCACGTTTGCGCAACAAAGCGCAAATAACCCAGAAAAGGACGTTTTTAAAATAAAATAAATATTTCTTGCGAAACTTTATATGACTTCTTCTGGTAAGAAACAAAAATGGAAGTGTCACAATGGCCTGTAACGTGTTTCAATTTATTACTCTTATTACTAACCTCTATGTTATGTATATAATGTATATATGAATTTTATTTATTTTTTTATAGGTGAAGGCGATTTTTAGCTGGATCTTTTTTTTAACATGCATTCTCCTATTGTGTAACATTATCTCTTTTACTGTACAGCCTCCTTCGTGTTTTCTCCACACAACGTGACATTGGCGAAGTGATATGTGCTCTACTCGCACGCTCTATGTTATGTATATAATGTATATATTAATTTTATTTATTTTTTTATAGGTGAAGGCAATTTTTAACTGGATCTTTTTTTTAACATGCTTTCTCCTATTGTGTAACATTATCTCTTTTACCGTACAGTCTCCTTCGTGTTTTCTCCACACAACGTGACATTGGCGAAGTGATATGTGCTCTACTCGCACGCTCTATGTTATGTATATAATGTATATATTAATTTTATTTATTTTTTTATAGGTGAAGGCAATTTTTAACTGGATCTTTTTTTTAACATGCTTTCTCCTATTGTGTAACATTATCTCTTTTACCGTACAGTCTCCTTCGTGTTTTCTCCACACAACGTGACATTGGCGAAGTGATATGTGCTCTACTCGCACGCTCTATGTTATGTATATAATGTATATATTAATTTTATTTATTTTTTTATAGGTGAAGGCAATTTTTAACTGGATCTTTTTTTTAACATGCTTTCTCCTATTGTGTAACATTATCTCTTTTACCGTACAGTCTCCTTCGTGTTTTCTCCACACAACGTGACATTGGCGAAGTGATATGTGCTCTACTCGCACGCTCTATGTTATGTATATAATGTATATATTAATTTTATTTATTTTTTTATAGGTGAAGGCAATTTTTAACTGGATCTTTTTTTTAACATGCATTCTCCTATTGTGTAACATTATCTCTATTACCGTACAACCTCCTTCGTGTTTTCTCCACACAACGTGACATTGGCGAAGTGATATATGCTCTACTGGCACGCTTGAAACGCCATAATCAAAGAACCATACCATACCAATTTATTACATTATATCAAGATTACACCAAAAATATACATAGGTATAAAAAATTACGATTTTCTTTAATATAGTCTGTTTTTGTACACGGTTACGGATGATTTTTTTTTAAATCCGAATGCTTCAAACTCCGAAACTTCCCTGCAACTCTTCCGTTTTATACTTTTCGGTGGATTCTTGGAGCAATGCGTATTGAGTTGCAGAACTAAACGCCGCGCTTTGCCTCGTTAAGAGAAATAAAGATGTTAAATATTTCATTTTGGGAATCGAACTCACAACCGTCGCGTTTACAAATCCTGCTACGTTCAAATTTTTATACGTTTTCTCAATAAGTGTTTTTGTTTGTGTGTTGTTGTGTTTGGAATAACACTTTAAAAATGTTTAAAAATCATAGATTCATATTCATAGTATTTTGACACTAAATTGTTTTTTTTTCGCAAATATTTTTACTGTACGGGCACATTTTTTTTACTAGTGTATTCTAGTAAAGATAGATAATAAATTATTTTGGTTTGTTTTATTCGATTTTCAAGAAGCGCAGGTTCAAATCTCGATACGTTCAAAAAAATATATACGTTAAAAAAATATATATTTTGTATTATATTTTTAGCTCTTATTGTCTATATAACACTCTACTGTTTGTAGCATCATAAGGAACAATATAAAATGTTCACGCAAACTTTTGTAATTTTTTTTTTTATATAGTTGCTAACAAGAAAAGTTATAAGAATTGTAGAACATTTCCCACAATATTTTATAACTTAATTGGCTAGGGTGGCTTTGGTATTTTTTTTTGTTATGTAAACGTATATGGATACTCAACTACCTATTTGAAATCAAATCAGCTTCACGCTGTATACACAGGAGGGTAGGCAGAGGGAACCTAGTGTTAAGATACTCCGTTCCCCGAACTTTCAGCCGAATTCTGGAGGAATGGCATGTTGAATGGCAGAACTCAAACATATATATATATATATATATATATATATATATATATATATATATATATATATATATATATATAAATAAACGATGCAAGTCGTGGTAGTATAGCGTCTCAATTACAACGCGATGATTTTTGATTTTATCCTAGTTCGTGGAAAAGAAATACATATCTTTAAAATACTTATATGTATATTTTCAATTTTCGTAAGCCTGATTCCTGATACACCTACAAAGCGTGAATTTGAGTTCTGCCACTTACAAACGTAATATCTCAAAAATTGGGCTAGAAGAGTATTTTAACACTACGTAAAATTTGCCTTGCTATATACTGGAGAAAAAAAAAACAGAAAAGATGCTATTCAAATAATTTTACTTCAAATTATTCTTATTTACATTGTAAATCATTACGTTTTTGTTAAATAATTTATTATGCTCTACTCTATTTCTAGCATAATGAATTCTTTCTCCGAAAAAAATTACAACAGCTACTATATAACATGCAAGTAATAAAAATAATATATTAATAACATGATCAAATTGCGTGTGGTATTGATATTGGTCAGTCATTTGTTTACATTTCAAAGACTTGTACTGTTCATAAATTTGTTTACGTCGGATGAGTCCAGCTTCGTTTATACGAAAGCTCCTGCAATAATAAAAAATTATATAAATAAAAAAATATGAGTGTGAGTTTCAACGTAGCCTGATGACTAAGTAGTTGGAACGCTTGGACGGTTTCCAAGAGGCGCGAATTCAAATCCCGCTACGTCCAAATGAACTCAACGCCTTAGCAGAACAAAGAAATGAAAATTATATTTTACCAAGAATAAGAACCAAACCCATATGGATCGTTTTCACAAGAGAACGTGGTAAATATTTGTTTTAATAATAAAAAATATTTCATAATTCGAAGCTTGTGGCATTTGTTTTATATATTTTTTTTTACTATATACAGATATAGATTATTTTACCCTATTTTAAATTCTTCCTTATATTTAAAACTTTTGTTCGTGAAAAAATAGTACATTTCGCATGAATATAGGTCTATTTCGACAAGTTGACATATTTCGTCCATTTCGAAACCTGTAAATAGATAATTTATATCAATATAATTAGAAGTGAATTTAAGTAAAATAAAAAAACTTTTAATTCACACCAAGACTATCCTTATATAGAAGAACTTAATATATCTTAATGTTGATTTTCATGATTATTACTCATTTTAAATTAAATTTTCAATTAAATACACAATAATAATAATAATAATAATATTATCGCTGAAAAAGAAAAGATATCTATGTAATATATATAATTGGACTTAGCCCATGACTGGTTGTCGGTTCGATCCCCACTCGAGGAGATGAAATATTAACTTAAATTTATATTTCCATTTTTTCGCTCTGGTGTCGAGGCAAATCGGGGAAAAGTGGGGAACGGAGTATCTTAACACTAGGTTCCCTCTGCCTACCCTGCTGTGTGCGGGATACAGCGTGAAGCTGATTTATTTTATTTGGGCTTTGTAGGTAAGTAGCCCATGTTGGGCTAAGTAGCCCATGAGATTGAGACTATCTTCGTACCGACAGTGGTTTCAGTTAACGATTTTTTAACGAAAGGCCTCGTTATCGTTTAGCTGTTGAATCAAAAGCCGGATGGAGAAGGCAGTAATACTTGAGACGTGGACCTGGACCCTTGTCCCACCATCCGAAGAATATGTTTTTATATTTTATAAATGTATTTTTTATATTAATTTATATTTAAAATGTAAAAATAATTTCTCTGCGACAATACAAGTATATATTGTTATCACACAAAAAGTATATTATTTTCTAATCATTCCCCTTACATTTAATAAATTGAATGTTTTCCAATTTGCAATATACTTCAATGATTGTTATAAGTACTAAATTATATTATTCTTGTATATCTTATTTGGCGCAACAACTATCTATTTGCATCTTTTGAAATATTACTTTCCGTATATATATAATATTTAAAAAAATCTGCTTCACGCTGTATCCTGCACCCAGAGGGATCGGCAGCGAGAACCTAGACACTCCGTTCCCCACTTTTCGCCAAATTCTGGAGGCATTTCGTGTTGAGTGGCGGAACTCAACGGTTGACTTTGCCTCGTCACCAGAGCGAAGAAATGGAAATATACATTTTAATAAATATTTCATTTCCTCGAGTGGGATCGAATCCACAACCAGTCGCGCTTACAGTAACATTTTGTGCCCCTGCGCCACGATAGGCCTAGGACGGAATATTTTAACATGATTTTTAGAAAAATACAATTACTTCATTATTGCGTCAAGTGAGCGATATATATTATATACGTGGGTATATGAATCAAATGATATATATAGAGGGAAAGGTGTATTCCTTGAATGTTACACTTAAGGAACTGTAAATTAAGATAATTGGCACAACTCAGCGCACGTTGTTGTTTACGACAACTTCGAATTAAATTTATATGTCAGCTATTTCTTTGTGTAAATCAAACTTAGTTAATAAACATATTCAATTCAATTCAATTCCATTTATTATAGGAAAATTTGCAAAGCACAATCTACAAACTAGAACAGCCGTTTATTTGTGACTTAAAGAAAATTCAAAGTTGATGCAGTTAAAATTTTAACTGGATTGGATTGTGGCGCAGCGGTACGAGGTGTGACTGTAAAACCGACTGGTTGTGGCTTCGATCCCCACTCGAGGAGATGAAATATTTACATAAATTTATATTTCCATTTCTTCGCTCTGGTGTCGAGGCTAAGCGCGGCGTTGAGTTCTGCCACTCAACACGCAATGCCTCCAGAATTCGGCAGAAAGTGGGGAGCGGAGTGTCTTAACACTAGGTTTCCTCTGCCTACCCTGCAGTGTGCGGGATACAGTGTGAAGCGTATTGATACTCTATCTATAAATAATTAAAATAGAAGGTCAGTCGTGGAGCAGGGGCACAAGCGTGTGACTGTCAACGTAACAGGTAGTGGGTTCGATTTCCATTCGAAGAAATAAAATGGTTATATTTTCATTTCTTAGTTCTGTTGCTAAGGCAAAGCGCGGCATTGAATTTCGCCACTCAATACGCAAAGCCTCTAGAAATCGACGGAAAGTCGGGAGCTGAGTGTCTTAACCATAGTCTATCTCTCTCTACCTACCCAGCGTGAAGCTTAAAAAAATGTTTAAATAATTAAATCACTAAAAAGGCTTATTCGGGAGGCAACAGAAGCGGCGACAAAAGGCATTGTGGAGTATAATTTAAAGATGACATAAAAGATAAAACCAAGCGGTCATGTCCTCCATCATGGCGGTAATGCCATCCACGTCCCAATTTCTCTAATTATAAGAAATATTTGTATGGTATAAAATTTATTTTTATCTTATTGTAATCAATTAAGTTAAATTTATTTACAATGAATGTTTATTTTTTTTATGCATGTAGATTTATATTATAGTGTCATAGTTAAGTTAGTAAGTGGCAACTGAAATGAATAACTGGACTGTCCTAAGGAGATCTAACTAGACTTATGTAATATCTAAAAAAAAAAAAATTAAAATAAATGTATAAGATAACGGACCATAGGTCTGTAGTGTAAGTAAGAATTAAAATAAAAAAAACACTGTTTTTTTTTCAATTACTGTCATTACAGTCCTTTTTAGATACAGTGTATGGTTAATGGTAAATCCATCTAACAAGGCCAGGTAATCAAAATGAATGCATGAATGCATGCAATGAAAAATCAACGTCCTAAATTTAAAATAAGCATCAAATATTCTTACGTCTTTTCAAAATAGGATATAATATAATATAATCGGTGAGTAGCGCCGTTTTAGAATCCATTACGGCTGTCAGGGCGGTTGGGACATCCATTATAGAGATCTCTAGTATTTTTTTCCAAACAATACTTAAATTTTTATCCATTGCCGATTCATATTTCTGTAAAATGCATATTTATGTTAAAAAAAGTAAAAACTGGAATAATGACTTATTGAACTTTGAATTATTTATGTTAGGTACCTGGATGCATTGCCATATATATATATATATTTTTGTTGTTACCTGTACATTTTTTTAATTAATCTAATTTATATATATATTTTTTTAAATTATATAATGTTATAATAGAAAAACAAAAAACAGAATTTATGTTTTTTATTTATACAAGAATAATATTGATGACGAAGAAATTTTATTTAGGAACATTCCTTTACGTGCAACATATGATTGTGTTAACAAAGTCGCTATGGTTGTAAGTTTGATTCCACTCGGAAGAATAAATTGTTTCCATTTTCCCACTCTGGTAAGACAAACACAACTCAACACGCAACTGCTGCTACGAGAATTGGGCGGAAGGTCTTTAACAGAACCGTCTTTAAATAGGAATGGAGTGCTTTAACACTAAATTCTACAGGTTCCCTTTAGTTACCCTGCTGCAGGATACAAAAGTACAACAGTATAAAAAAGGAATATTTCAATACTTTGAAAGATTTATTATAACGCATTATCTACTTAATTAAATTTTATTTAAATATAATAAAAAAAATTGTATATAATTAAAAAACCTAAAATGTCGTTTGTAGCTAATTTCTTGATGTCGATTTTTCGTGACGATAACAATAATTTCGAAAATATAATTCTTCTTTCGCATTAACTGTTTAGCTGACTGATTTAAAGCATGAATGTCACCTTTACAATATTAACAGTTTATTTTATTGCAAAAGTTTATTTGTTTCTATTGGAGTCACAATTTTAGAAGATTGAAAACAGTATCGCGTGTTACACAATATACATATTTTCTACCATTCTAATAAAACTAAATTGAATTCTATAAATTTATTTTAAAATTGAACTGAATTTTCATTTAAATATTGCAGCTTCACAGCTCCTTCATCATCATCAAAGCAGGATAGATAAAGGAAACCTAGTGTTAAGACACTCCTTTTCTGACTTCGCAGCCAATGTTTAAGACATCGTGTGTTGAAAGGCGAGACTCAAACCCACGTTTTGCCCCGTCACCAGCGAAGATATTAAAATAATTCATAGTCCCGAGTGGGAATAGAAACTAAAATCGTTCCGCTTACAATCCCACGTTAGTGCCCCTGCGCCATGGCTTTAGTTATTAATAGCGGCTATTTCAATTGAAATCAATTCCCATATTGATTTTCAATACAAATTTTTAGTAAAAAAAACATATTTTTTGTGCCATACCTTTCTATCTGTAATGATATTCATATCTTTTAATAAAGCAACTTTGTAATCGCTCCCTGCCAAAGCCTTCAAATCCATAGCGACGTTTTTATCGTGTACCAGATGAGAGAGCAGGTTCGAGGTGTAGAAGCAATGTGCAACATAAGCTGTTATAATGAAAGATAAGTAGGCGGTCCGCCGTGAAAGAGATAACGCTTGAAGTGGCAGAACTGTAATAATAAAAAATAAAATCAGCTTCACACTGTACCCCGCACACTGCAGGGTAGGCAGAGGGAATCTAGTGTTAAGACACTCCGTTCCCCTCTTTCTGCCGAATTCTGGAGGCATTGCGTGTTGAGTGGCAGATCTCAACGTCGCGCTTGTCCTCGACACCAGAGCGAAGAAATGGAAATATAAATTTAAATAAATATTTCATCTCCTCGAATGGGGATCGAACCCACAACCAGTCGGTTTTACACTGACACTTTGTGCCCCTGCGCCACGACTGGCCTCACTGTAATAATAATATATTTATAATAAGGTAAAACCTCAAAAATTCGGCGAAAATTAGAGAGCAGAGTGTCTTAGCACTAAGCTCCCTCTGCGTGCGGGAAACAATCTACAGCTGAAAATAAAAAACTTACTATGTTGACAAAAAGCTGAAAACGCTAATAGCAATTCGAGTGCAAAATTACACTCATGTGTTCCGTTCAATCTTTTATCCCAAGCGCTCAATATATAAAATATAACCGCACTCAAAAATATAATGCAAAGTATACAACACCAAACAGGTAAAGTGAATGGCTTAGTGTAAAATGCTTTGAGCAAACCGTTGTATCGTTGTCGAAAGATGAAGCCAAATCTGAAAATGTTCCAAGTAAAAGTTAAAGTATAAAATTATAATATAGCTATTTTGAATCAGGACTATTGAAGCGCAGGGTCTGACTACAAACGCAGCGGGTTTTGGGTGCAATTCCACTAGGAAAATAATTATTTGTATTTCCTCGCTCTAGTAACAACATAAAGTGTGATTTGAGTTCTGCGATTCAGTATACAATGTCCCGAAAATTGACCTGAAAGTTAAAGGAGCATAGTGTCTAATTGACACTAGTTTTGCTATATCATTACAGAATACATTGTGATGAATAGTTCTAGCAAAAGGGTTTTACAACTTTTACTTTTTATAAAATATATCATAAATATTATTTTTTACGCTACAGTACAAGCTACTGTTCTATTGTTGTTCAAAGGTCTCCCCCCATTTCTTCTACTATTTCCTATTTTGTGCTATTGGATACTCTGAGTCGGGTCTAAATGGACCAGCTCGTCTCGCCTCTCATTTTCGGTCTTTTGGTCTGCCAATTTTCCTTTTAGAGTTTAGAATCCAATTATAGAAGTATCGGGCACTGTTCCATTCCGTAGCGACTTTAATAGCCACGTCAACGATTTTTGTGCGAGAGCGCGGTTCGGTAGAATTAAAAAACTAAAAATAAATAAATAAAGATACCTCCACATAAAAATCGGTTGTATAGGATAGGCCATATCTAAGTACTTTTCTTCCAAATTCATTGCTCTTACATAAATATCCGTAGAATCGTCGCTATGAGGACGAGTGGCGTCCAAGTGTTCATATTTAGCTACGTTGGTATAATTTTCGGGTAGAAGATAAGTGATACTGAAACAAGGTCGAAATTAATCAAAAGTTAATATAAGAAAACAATGATTGTAAGCCATCATGGTGGTAAGTCTTAAGAATGTTAATATTTATTAAATTTTACATTATTATACAATTTTTTCAGCAACATTTCAGCAACTTCATTTCCGTCATGTGAAGCATCTGAGTGTGTCGAAATAATTCTGGACAGCATTCACTGCCGTATGTCGCTGCTGATCTTGTGATCTGTTATATCCGAACCTTGTGAATGTATTTTGCAAGATCCTGGACTGACGCTGCACGTCAGCAATATTTTGTAGTGTTTAATATTAAGCATTAATCATTTAAAAAAAATAATAAACATTTGCAAAGTGTTATTCCACACATGTCGGGTAAATTTGGCTCTTTTGTCGTTCACCAAATTTAAAACGAGAGATTTCGAGGATGAACTTCGGTTAAGTTTATCCGTAGTATCTCCCAATTTCTCACTAAGCTTCAGGCTTAGACGAAACTATAGTATTAACTGGCTTTACCAAAACATCCGTCCATACGGCTCAGTAGCTTTACCGACGTAATCACTCAAGTACCCCCAACTAAGACCACTTCGGTGGACGGTACAGCAAGTAGAACCTCTTCATACTGCTCCCAGAATGACTCCTTTTCGAACGCGCTAGAACCCTTATGAGCAGCATAGGCAATGATGAAGTTTGTGGTAACACCGCCAATCAGCGCCTTTACTCGCATCAAGCTTTGGTAGCGATGATCAACTTCAAAAAGCCCAATCTGAGACAAGCACTCTCTCAAGCTCTCAAGACAGCACTACTGCCACACTGTTTTTCCCTGGAGTTGACCCAATGTATATGAGCCGGTGACACGATACGATATAACGGAACTTATTGCACTTCCACCAAGTTTCCTGGAGGAAAACACACTGGATCCAATATCGCATGATTACATCTGCAAGTTCGCTCTGAGTATTAGTGACTTTAGCAGTATCCGCTTATCCAGGTGTAGGGCAATGTAACTGCGCGTCATATAGCGGTGAAGCCCTAGTATGCAGTCACAGTCTCTGCTCATCTATCATAGTGGCGGAGAGCGGTTTTTAAATGGAGCAACTAACTGCCATCTGATCTCCAAAATCCACTTGTGGGGAAAAATTGAGGGGAGAGGAAAAGGACAGATAGAAAAAAGAGAAGGATAGTTAGATGTGGAGAACAGGAAAAAGGGAGAAGGGAGAGTTAAAAGAAGGAGACACCACTTTTATGGATTAAATGGAGGTATAATAAGTAGATCATAACCATATAACTAAACACTTACTTGAACTTAAACATATCTTGTAACAGGTGTAGAATGAAACATCCAGCTACATTCTGTCTCCATAATGGATCATGTTCGTACACAGCTTCATACTCAGCTGCTTTATCACAAGAGAAAAGCGTTCGAGCTTTTAATGTTTGATTTATAATAATCATTATTGCAATAATTTTTTCCTTTGATTAATTATTTTTAATTAATAATTATAATCATTATTTTATTATTGTTCCATCGTTGGAAGAGTGTTTTTTTTTTAATATTTTTTAATTTATTTTTTCTTTTAATATAATCAAAGTATATATTGCATATAAAATCATTATTCTGAATAGAAAAGACGGCTAGAAGCACTACAATAGATGCTAGTGGCGACGAATTCACGTCAAAATATTTATTTCGATTTATAAAGAATACCTCACTTTAGTTTGTTTGTTTGGGAGGATATAAAAATTCACCGCTTTCTTATTTGCTTTGCAAACTTGTTATAAAGCAAGGACACCATAAATTGAAATTTATAATTAATATTTAAGAGGAAATCATTATAAATGAAATGGGTTAACGTTTCCGTATAATTAAATTTGTTATAATAGAATGAACCAACAAAAAGAGGTCTTTAAACAAAGCCGCAGAAGGTTACACTAAATATTTTCACACTATAATATAGTAGTAGTGTATGTCTTTACGAACAAACATGGCGTAAGTTATGTTCAAAAGATTTTTTAAAATTTCATGAGGCATTTCATGGGCATCTAGTTGTTGGTATAAAAAATGTGATAAGTTTTATAATATTTTAGAAATTATAAATAATAATAATATTTACTTTTAAATTGCCATGAAAATAACATGGTTTAAATTTTGATGTAATTGTAATGTCAAGTTTAGAGAACGAATAAACGAAATAAAACGAATGAAAGAGTTTAGGTGTTAATATACTCACTCGTTTGCATATATAAAAGTTTTATGTCAGAATGTTATATAAGTTAAGATATGATATTTTTTTTTAGCTTTACGCTGTATCCTCCATATAGCAGGGTAGGCATAGGAAACTGAATGTTAAGACACTTCGTTTTCCACCGTCTGCCGATTTTTTTCAAATGTTTTGTGTTAGTTGGAGGAACTCAACGCCGCGCATTATCATGTTGCCAGAGCAAAGAAATGAAAATATTAAATATTTCAATCCCGTCGCGTATACAGTGCTAAAAGCGACGCTGCAAACTGGGCCGCGATAACCTCAATTAATAAAACCGTGCATGAAAAAAAGAGTGTCGTAACATAAAATCGTTGTCTTTTAATTTTTTTTCATTATAATGCTGTGAGCAAAGCAAATGAGGTGAAGTGATTAAGGAATCATTCTCATAATTTTATTTATAAATGGGTTATACCAGTTTACCACTGACGATGTACTGGTTAACTTATGAGCTTCTATGTTGATGTATTACGATAATGATGTTCAAATATTTTTCGAGTGTCTCGAGAAATCTTTCACGTTTACGTTTATTGAACCTCTAATTTGATGTGATACAATTATTTTCATGTTAAATCAAATTGCAAAATTTGGCGAAAAAATATAAAGGACGTCAAGGTAAGGTTCTGACACTGTCTTGAGACAGCTTCACTTGTACGGAATGGAGAAATTAAGGAAACTGCATGACTATGAAAGTAGATAATTCAGTTGTTGTTTTTATATTACCATTGCATAATCAGCTTCACGCCTCTTCCCTCTGCCTACCCCTCTGCCTACCCCTCTGCCTACGGGAAAATAAAAAATAAATCAGCTTCACGCTGTATCCCGCACACAGCAGGGTAGGCAGAGGGAACCTAGTGTTTAGACACTCCGTTCCCCACTTTCTGTCGAATTCTGGAGGCATTGTGGGAAAATGTGGGGGAATTACGTGAATCACATAATTTCCCACACCGCACTAAGTTTAACATAGCTCTTGACATTCCTTACCATCCTATGGAAAAGACAAGGCAAACGAGCGTTCGGGTCACCCGATGGTAAGTGGTTACCGCCGCCCACGACCCCGTGCAACACCAGAGGAGCTACACGTGCGTTGCCGGCCTTTAAGATGGGTTGGGTGCCGGAGCTCAGTATTACATGATGCGAAATGCAATGGCCACTACTTCACGCCGGTTTTAAATGCCGGGGGTGGTAATAATCCGGTCGAGTCTGCCCATGCGTGTTGCCATTGCTGGCGACGTGACTCTACCACACGTACTTTAGTCGCCTCTTATGACACCACCAGTACCAGGATGATCCTATTCTAGGCCGGGATCACACGGCACAGCACGAATTCCTTTTATACAAATTCCTTCCATTCCTTCCTTTTATAGTAATTAATTATTTTCAATTCGTCACTCTGATAACATGATAAAACGCAGCGTTGAGTTCTGCCACTCATTGCGCAATGTTTCAAATTGGGCGGAAGAATTTAGTACTGTAATGATTTTATATTTATTAGTTTTAATATTATCAATAATTTATTATAAAAATGTAAATCAACCTCTTTGTTTAATAAAAAGATGTTTTTTAAAAAGAAGTAATATAAATATATAGAACTGTCACCAGAGGACATTAATAAAAATGACGCTTTATGTAGTCGGAAAATTATAATAACTATATAATAATTAGATATACTTTTAGACTTGGAACGGAAGAATAAAGAGGATCTCTAGAATAATATATTGTAATAGAATTTAAGATAGACATTGTACAAGCTTAACAGTATTTAACTCTGGAAGAAATATAAGTTCTGTAAAAGCCTCGAGGTGTTTGATTTCTTTACATCACTTTAACACTAGGTTGTGTGCATAGAGGTGCTGATACTGTTAAGTAAAGCTTAAAAATGTATATGAAAGTCACGAGCTCATTATATTAACATAGTATTTATATAATATGAGTGGAATGTAAATTATCTTACTTTGTTATTATAACACGAACAACGGTTAATATGAAGCTGGGAGGAAAATTCCAAATGTTAAATGTTATTTTTACATCTATGTTTAATATGCAAGAGAAAATACAATGGTTTAATATAGCATTAAATTAAATATGATAATTTATACATACATAATATGTTTGAATAAACGAAATTAGTGCATTTTTCATACTTATGAAAAAAAGACAGCTGGTGTGGTGTGCTTGTATGTGACCTGACTCGTGGCTCTGTCCGCGTGGACTACATGACTATGGCTATTTTGTTATTTCTTAAAAATCTAGATACTCTTCGGAAACCAAAGCACAAATGAAACTACTGGACTTGGTAACGTGGCATTTAGGTGAGTAAGGAAGGCACCAAGAAATAATTTTTCGAAATATTTACGGGGACGAGAGAGGCAAATCCTTCATACTGAGCTTTATGCAGCCTCCAGAATTCTGCGGGAAGTGGGAAACGGTGTAAAGTAACGTAAAATACTCTTTATTATACAACACAAATAAAAATATAATCACAATATTGAAAGAAACATATAAATCAGTACGAATGGCGGCCTTATCGCTAAATGAGCGATCTCTTCCAGGCTACCTTTGGGAGGGGAGAGAATTAATGAAATGGGAAGGGGTGTACATAGCTAATTAATATTTATATATTGAACCCTTTTTTTCTGCTACAGATACTTTCTGTTATATATATATATATATATATATATATATATATATATATATATATATATATATATATATATATATATATATTTAGAGGCCAGTTGTGGCACAAGCGTGTGACTGTTAATGCGAGAGGTAGTGGGTTTGATTCTCATTCGAGGAAATGAAAAAAAATATATTTTAATTTGTTCGCCCTAATGTCTCGCAATGCCTCCAAAATTCGGCGAAAAATGGCAGCGGAGTGTCTTTACACTAGGCTCCCTCTTCCTATCCTGCTACAGCGAGACACAACGTTAAACTGAAGAAAAAAAAATTACAGTTGGTTAAATAAATACCAAATGAATATTAGATTCACAGAAAATCATATTTATTGAAATGTAACATGCCATACATTTGAAAGTCAGATTTGATTTAATTACCACATTTATTATCCATAGACGTTAATTAATATTAATTTGGGGTTTATTAAATTAATAATTAAGAGGGGTTAACAATTATATTTGAAATTACATGTATTAATTTCTTCGCTCTGGTGTCGAGGCAAAGGGCGGTGTTGAGTAACGCCACTCAACACGCAATGCCTCTAGAATTCGGCGGAATGTGGGGAAGTGTCTTAGCACTAAGTTCCTTCTGCCTACCCTGCTGTGTTATAAATCATAAATCAAGTTCACACTGTATCCGCATACAGCGTGAACCTGATTTATGATTTTATTTGAATAGAGATCGAACTAGAACTGTCGCGCTTAAAGTCAAACACTGTAAACTGAACCACGACGGTCTCGGAAATTGAAATAAATTAAAAAATTCTAGATGGCTTTGAAAGTCAAGCCAACGCTCATTTCTAAACAATATTCAATAATAAAATATTAGTAAAAATCATGAATATGATAAAAAAAATTACACCCGAAAACTTTTTTTGTCGTTATCCTTTGACGACTGGTGCATTATGTGGGACTATTATATTTATTGTAAGTATTGAAATATTTATGCAAATTTAGAACTTTTGAGCGCGGCCTGCGTTAAAAACAGATTCGATCGTTGTGAGTTCAATCTGCATTAGGGGAAATGCTGAAACTTACGTTGCTTATTAACGCTTTGAGGTCAGTCGTGGCGCAGGGGCACAAGCGCGATTCTAAACGCGACAGGTTGCAGACTCAATTCCCACTCGAGGAAATGAAATATTACATATTTACATTTTTTCGCTGTGATATCTACTTACTTTAGTCGTGGCCACTTTGTGCGCCACTCACATTTAATAATTAATAAAAAAAAATAAAAATGATGTATTTTTTTTATTTCAGTGCGCCACAGTAATATGTACACTGGCTATGATAACTCAGGTAGTATTAATGAAGGATTGCACACAATGCAACGGATACGTATGGAGGAATGCCTATAGTTTCAGCATAACTGGCGTCATATATTGTGCTATAATGCTGGCTATGCACGGTTGGGCTATTTGGGGAATAAAGAAGGTTATGTGTTTTTGTTTATTATTTTTAGCTATCTCTTTTGGCAGAGAAGAATTAGAATAGAAGGTGATTTTTCTGATGGAATTCTCTCTAAGATTCTATTTAGGCTACGTGACGATGATTAATATAATATTAACTTTATTGACTAAAATATGACAATATTTAGTTATTTTGAGGCCAGTCATGGCGTAGGGACACCAAGTTGGACTGTAAACGAGACTGGTTGTGGGTCTGTTTCCCACTCGAGAAAATAAAATATTAATTTAAATTTATATTTCCATTTCTTCGCTCTGATGTTGAGGCAAAGCGCGGCGTTGATTTTCGCCACTCCAAAATCCAAAAATCGGCGGAAAGTGGGGAAAGGAGTGTCAGAGAAGAAAGAAAGAACAAAGGTTTCTTTTTGCCTACCCTGCTGTGTGCGGGTTACAGTGTGAAGCTGATTTATTTTAATATCACGCTGTAAAGCAGGGTAAGTAGAGCAAGCCTAGAGTCGTAAACACATCGTTTTTCAAGTTATTTTTAAGACACCGAATGCGTTTTGAGTCAACAAATTTATCACAGCAGAATATGTTGTTCTTAAAGAAAAGAAATAAAAAAAACTCATTCCCCAACTAATAATCAAAGGTTTAAGAGGTAAATAATAATATTATTGTATTCTAACGATATTGCTTTGTATGTGATTATAGAAAAAAGCATCTGTTCTTCTGTCGTGGGTGGTGGTGACAACGATGTGGCTCGCCCAGACGCTGTTTCTGTTGATAATTCTAATCACCATTCATAGTTCAGACGTCAATATTATACTGTGGTTAATTTCTTTCATATTGGGCTTAGTTTCTATAAGTAAGTAATACTTGCAGCTTTTTGAATAAAGAAATATTAAAATTTTGTGGTAAGAAACTTGGATTGACCTGGAGAAAGCAGAACTTCTTACAAGCCATCCAAATTCAAAAATATTTTTGTATCCATATTTTTCTATATATATATTTTTAGGAATTTTGTTTAGGTCTTATGTTCATTTATTTCTACTAGAAAGTTAAAAGCTAAGGATTTATTTCCCGAAAAAAAAATATGATTAGAGAAAACTCTAATTCATATGCATAATTATAAATTTGAATTATTTACATATAAATGTGATTTATTTTGTGGCACTGTTTGCTAGTTCCAAATGAAATAATTTTCATTCAAAAGTATGCTATATAACTAGGTTTTAAATAAAATATAAGTAGGGTTAGTTAGTTAAAATTATAATTTTATTATATTTCAGGTATTCTAATATATTTTATATTAGTTATGTTCGGACTTTGGTTACAATTAAAAGGTGAAGGAAGAAATCGCAACGTCACAACTGCAGATACCTAATCGTGTATACGCCAAAACATTTTTTCTTTTTTTTTGTGGTTTCGATTGCGAAGCCTCTTGCGACGTATATACTTCATATATACTTTAGGTCTTTACTCGTTAAGTAGCGGAACTCAACGCCGTTTTGTCTCTTAATGTAATAACTACTGAATATAGATCTAAACAACAATCATCGCGTATGTAATTGAACGCAGTTAATTTTATTATTATTGAGAGGCCAGTGGTGCCGCACAGCACAAGGGTGTGACTGTAAACGCAACAGGTTTGATGCCCATTCGAGGAAATTAAATTCTTAATATTTTAATTTCCTCGTTCTGGTAACGTCATGTAAAGAGCGGCTCGAATTCCACTATACAACACGTATTAGTGTCTTAATGGGAACGGAACCTACATTAGGTTCCGTTTCCTTAACATTAGGTCCCCGGGTGTCCTTTGCCTATCCTGCTATGTGCGGATTATAGCGTGAGGCTAAAAGGATATATCCTTTTAGCCTTTCGCCTTGAACATATTTGAAACAATGACAACAACAATAACATTTAGTTGATTAGAACTTATAATTAATTATTATAATGCACTCTTTATATTAAAATGAACATAGTGTGTTGTACTTATTTAGAAAACGTGTAAAAATTTGAACGTAGCGGGACTCGAACCCACGCCTCCTGGATAAGTATTTTTCTTTCCTAAGTGTGGAATAACACTTTAAAAATGTTTAAAAATAGTGTGTTTCTTTATATGCAATAACCTTCCCCTTATGAGCTTATACTCGAGTGTCTCGAGACAAAATAATTAAGTTTTCTTGAATATTTGTCCTTCGTTATATTATAAAAAGTAAACATTTAGACTAACTTTTATACTTATTTTTTATGTTAATGTTATGTTTCTACATAATTTATTTGTAATTATAATATTTAACCAAATAAATACATTATTTTTATAACAAGATTGCGTTCTTTTGCTGTTTTTTCATGTGGTTAATTTTATCTCGTACCATTTTGTATTTTTAAACGCTAAATTAGAATAAGATGTTTTTTTTAGATACTTTTTTTTGAAGACATACAGCAAAAATCCATAAAATATTTTTAGAGTTTTATACATCAAAAGATAATAACGGAACCATTTTTAATCAACCAAACACGACATAGTATAAGATAATTAAAAGTCTACGATTTCGAGGAGCACAGAAATCGCCGCGTAATCAAGACCTATTTTTTTTTTGGGAAAGACAAGGCAAACGAGCGTTCGGGTCACCTGATGGTAAGTGACTACCGCCGCCCACGAACCCGTGCAACACCAGAGGAGCTACAGATGCGTTGCCTGCTTTTAAGGTGGTTTGGGCGCCGGAGCCCGGCATTACCTGATGCCAAACGCAGTGGCATAAAGCCACTATTTAACGCCGGTTTTAAATGCCGGGGCTAATAATGAACCGGTCGAGTCTGCCCATGCGACGTACTAAGACTCTACCACACGTACTTTAGTCGCCTCTTACGACACCACTAGTACCAGGATGATCGTATTCCAGGCCGGGATCACGCGGCACAAAAAGAGACTTAACCTATAAAATACTTCCTCTTAGTTCAGTTATGAAATTTGGCGCGAAATGAGAACTTACAATATAATTAAGGGACAAATCGAAAAGTTAAAAGTTATAAGTATTTCATTAAAAAAAATTACAAATTTATATTTGTAGTTCATTTCCTATATAGTGAGTGTATATGCCCGTTGTACTTCCCGTTGACCTACAATCCTGAAATCGGAAGCCGGAAGGATGGACAAGTCCAATTCGCTCTTAACCGGTTTTTTTAAAATAAATCTACACACTTTACACATCTCTAGTTCAGCGATTAATCCGGTTAAATAGTTCCATAAAAAAACTACTTCCTGTTTGTACACGTGTAAAGTATCGATTTGAGGACATCTTTTTTTGATATATGTCCTTAGCGATATTCGTATCAAATCACGTTACGCTTTTTCAATTCCGCAAAAGATATTCTATTTCATCTTCATGGGGATTAAGTATGAATCTATCAATTGTGATAGAGTCTGTAGGTTTCATTTATTACAATGTTATTTTTTTCACTTTTACCTTATTTCTGATGGAATATTCAGAGAGAAAGAGAGAGCGAGCAAGCGAGAGAGAGAGAAAACTAGGCAGCACTAAGGGCATAGGATACATTTATATCAGTTTTTTTACTTAAAATTGTAAGGTTAATAAAATAAAAGACATTTTTTTTTATTATAGTGTTTTTTTATCCATATAACTATCAACCAGGCTGTGCAACCTTGTAACTATTAGTTGTTTTCTATAGCTGTTCACTACTAATATAAAATATATGGTCACTGAAACAGTAAAAACATAAATTAAAAAATATGAAATTCTCAAAAAAACATTCTGCATATAGATACTTATTTTGGCAATGTATTGTATCGTAAAGCCTGAATCAAAGCCTGATAAAAAAAAACAACTCTTAGTAATGTATTACTAAATTCTCTCCATCTATTCCACCGCATAATGTAGACCAACTAGTCAAAATTCATTATTTTATATAAATATATCTCTTTTGGAGACCAGTCGTGGCGCAGGTGCACAAGCGTGCCATTGTGAACGCGACAGGTTGGGGGTCGATTCCCACTCGAGGTAAATTGTATATTATAAATACTTATAAATTTTATATTTTATACTATATTGGCTCCCTCTAGCAACTAATACAGCCATTCAATACATAATGCCTCCAGAATTCGGCGGAAAGTTCGGCGAATGTGTCTTAATGGAAACAGAGTGTCTTAGCACTACGCTCCCAAATTCCCTCTACCAATCCTGTTATGTGCGGAATATAATGTAAAGCTTAAAAAACATACCACCTATAAATACAAAAAAGAAATACTTACAAATGTACCAAAGCATGCCAATTATTACAATAATAACGCGATTCCTCTGTCTGCGGGACGTGAACACTATTGCTAAGAGTATCATCATCATCAGCATGATCACCACAAAAATTACTGTGTACCATATCCAGATAGAGCATAGAAGTGGATCGTCCTACATTATAATATTTTAAATAAATAACTAGAACCATATAAATAATTAAAAAGTATATAATATAATATATACATAAGGCCAGTCGCGGCGCATGGGCTCAAAGTGTGACTGTAAAACCGACTGGTTGTCGGTTCGATACCCATTCGAGGAGCTGAAATATTTACTTAAATTTATATTTCCATTTCTTCGCTCTAGTGTCGAGGCAAAGCACGGCGTTGAGTTTTGCCACTCAACACGCAATACCTCAAGAATTCGGCAGAAAGTGGGGAACGGCGTGTCTTAACACTAGATTCCCTCTGCCTACTCTGTTGTGTGCGGGATACAGCGTGAAGCTGATTTTTGATTTTTTTCACGATGCTTAAACTGAGCTTTCCGTTTGTGTGCACCTATACTGTATCCTTCTATGAACACTAACACAAATGCAAAGCTAACATCCTGGAAAATCTCAAAAACTTATTGAAATAGTTTTTAAGCTTATTATATCTCGCCTACAACAGGTTAGGCAGAAAGAGCCTGGGAACCTAATGTTTAGATGTTCCGTTCCGATTAAGACACTTCCCACGAATGCAGTTAACCCACAATAATAATAATCAACAAGTCAAATTACTTTTAATCCTTACCAATCATCACTTATATTATATCCTATTGTTATTGATATAATAAAAGATAATAATTTTAAACTTTAATAAAAAATTAAACATTAAAATAAAAAAATTGAATGAAATTTTTGAATTCAAAAAAATTTAATTGAGGCTTGTCGTGGCGCAGGGGCACAAAGTTTGACTGCAAAATTGACTGGTTGTGGGTTCGATACTAACTCGGGGAGATGAAATATTTAATTACATTTAAATTTTCATTTCTTCGGTGTGGTTTCGGCGGCGTTGAGTCCCGCCACTCAACACGCAATGCCTCCAGAACTTGGCGGAAAGTGGGGAACGGAGTGGCTTAACACTAGACTCCCTCTGCCTACTACTGTGTGCGGAATACAGCGTGAAGCTGATTTAATTATTTTTTTAATTTAAATAAAAAAATCTTTCAACCGACAACGGTCTAGATTATCGTTTGCTAGTAGGTAATACTCCCAGAGTTATGAGACGCACCGTCTCAACCAATTAATTGTCTTTTATGATTTATTAGTAAGATGTATAATATAGAGGCCCGTCGTGGCGCAGCGGCACGAGGTGTGACTGCAAAACCGACTGGTTGTGGGTTCGATCCCCACTCGAGGAGATGAAATATTTACTTAAATTTATATTTCCATTTCTACGCTCTGGTGTCGAGGCAAAGCACGGCGTTGAGTTGCGGCGTTGCCACTCAACACGCAATACCTCAAGAATCCGGCAGAAAGTGGGGAACGGAGTGTCTTAACACTAGATTCCCTCTGCCTACTCTGCTGTGTGCGGGATAGAGCGTGAAGTTGATTTTATTTTATGTATGATATGAGATTACCTTAGCTAGACCACAAAATAAAACAACACTGGCAGCAAAGAACAAAGCAACTAAAAGCCAAATGGTAACAAGAAGGTAGCTGAGGGGAATGAAGAAAGAACAACCATAGGCCATCGGGTGCACCTGAAATATTTAAAGTATGTGAATAAAAATTGAGAAATTAAATTTCTACTTTAATTTTTAGTTATTTCTATATTACTGTGATGTAGGTTAGAGTCAAGCTTCGGGGTTTCTACCTTTAATATTTTGTAAGTTGATTTTCATTATTTGTGAGACGATCTCTAAATTTTAGTTTCTTAAGAAGTCTAAAACTGGTTTTATAATTTCTTTATTTGTCCACAACATATTTTTATATGAGAATAAGAATAAGAATTGTATAATACTCCATAAATATATGCCGTTTATTGATTTTTTCTTTATAATGTAAAAATACAAATATACGACTACGCGTTTTTATGGTGAAGTAACAAAACTATCACACAAAGTACCTTAGGGTGGTCTCAATAGCGAATATAGTATTATACGCAATTCACATAGAAAAGTCCTATAAATAAACCAAACATAAACTGAAACTATATTTCACATAAACATAATTTCACTTTGAACATGCCTTATAAATTCATTTCTAATATCTTGTCCTAACATTGTCTGATGAAGGTCGGACATGGCGCTACTTGTAATTTACATTTTCAACCAATTTAGTTTTGGGTTTCAACCCCATTAAGTTATATTCTAATATGTATATAATTGAGGCCAGTCGTGGCGCAGCGGCACGAAGTGTGTCTGTAAAACCGACTGGTTGTGGGTTCGATCCCCACTCGAGGAGATGAAATATTTATTTAAATTTATATTTCCATTTCTTCGCTCTGGTGTCGAGGTTAAGCGCGGCATTGGTTCTACCACTCAACACGCAATACCTCCAAAATTCGACAGAAAGTGGGGAACGGAGTGTCTTAACACTAGGTTCCCTCTGCCTACCCTGCTGTGTGCGGGATAGGGGCCGTTCAAGTATTACGTAAGCACTGTAGGGGGCCGGGGGGGTCTTGGGTTTGCTTATTTTTGATGACATGGGGGGTGGGGGGTCTAGCTAGTAATTACGTAAGCAGAAGTTATTTATTTTTTCATATATATTATGGCTATATTTGGTAGACGTATGTATGGTAGACGATATAACTATTAGTTTTATAATATAATATATAAGTTTTTTATATCTATTTAGCGGGAATGGCACATTGTTAAGAGTCTAAATTTAAAATTTTATAAAAATCTGTGGAGATTTAAGGATTTTTCCATACAAATTTCAACCTCTTATTTGCACCCTTAGGGGGTGAATTAAAAAAAACCACGAAACACGTGTTCAATAAAAATCGGTGCTGATTTCGATTTTTTCCATACAAACTTTCAACCCTATTTCATCCCTTTAGGGTTAGAATTTTTCAAATTACCTACTTAGTGGATTTCCAGAATTCGAAATTATAAATCTGTCCAAATTTCACGTTTCTACTATCAGCAGTTACGAATGTGCGTGCGTTTTACCTCAGTCAGTCGGAACATGTCCTTTTATAAATGTAGATACAAATAAAATATCAATAAAAAATACCTTAAAAAAAATTATATGTCAATGCTTACGTAAGCATTGGGGGAGGGGGTAAGAGGAATGCTTATTTTTGATGACATAGGGGAGGGGGGGGTCAATAATTGCAAAAAAACTGCTTACGTAATACTTGAACGGCCCCATACAGCGTGAAACTGATTATAAAATACACATATACGAGTACGTCCTTATGGCCAAGGGAGATGAGGTTAATTACAATATTATTCTCTATATAATTGTGTGTGCTTTAATGTTAAAATTATTATACGACAAAAAACACACAAATACACATTTGTTATACAGTTATGTTTTTAAATTAATTATCTCAAAGTTCCTAAATTTTTATAAAATTCCGAGCATTGTTAAAAATTGAATTTGTTAGATATTGGATTCTCTATTCTAACTCTACTCCATATATAAAAAAGTCACTATAAAATATAAATACTCACTACACCCAGAGCAGCGATTATCATAGAACCAGTCCTGAGATCCACTCCAAAAAACGAACCAACGTCTGGTAAGTCGTCTAAAGCCGTCATAATTTTGAGATTAATATTTTTTTTCAATTAAACTTTAATACTTTATGAAACGTTCACTTAAATAATGTTATTTAGATTTAAGTTGTTGCTTAAATTTTGAGTTTTATTAATGCTTTGTTTAAAATATTTAAATATATTAAAATTTAATTTGACACTGAACTTGTCAAACTATGGCACTTAAAAGTTAGCTTTTAAAAAAAGTTTATTATTGTCATATTTAAATTACAAAAAACATTATATGAATAAATACAGTACAATGTAGTGATAGAGCGTATATTTTACTTAGGTATATAGTTAGGGGTTGCAATTCTTGTATATCTTTTATTATTACATTCTTTTTAATGTTTCTGCATAGTATATATTTTTTTTAATTTAAAAAAACATATTAGTTTATATTATCGCACGTTTATATAAGTTTATTTAGGACGCCTTCACGTCAAAACTATACAATCGATTATCTTGAATCTTGGTGCAAATATTCTTAAAGATATTAGAAAGGTTATATGATATTTTTTATTAAAAAGAATATAAATCCTATCCTTTGGCCATAATATAAAAATAAGTTAAATGTAGCCGCATTTGAGTCTGTAGTATATAATGTAGAAAACATATTGATAAGACACTCCGTTCTCTTTTCGTTCGACAGTAGTGAGATAATGCGTGCTGAATTGCGCATTGTCGTGTCAGAGCGAAGAAATATAAAGACGTACTCTAGTACAAGTAGGGATTGAATGTACATTTGTTCAACCATTACGTCTACAGTAATGTACTGTTCCATTTCTACACAACAATATCTTGTTTTTTTAGAAAAATGAACATAATTCTACTAATAAAATAATATAATAAATCTAAAAAAAATGATTAAATTTTACAGTATAAAGCTTATATATCAGAATAGCACAAAGGAATTTATATAAATAATTTAAGCGTCCGAAGCCAATAGTTCTACGTATTGAAATATTTTAAAGCATTAATATAAAATTTTAATGCTGCGGGGCTCGAACCCACGCCAATGGACAGTTATCAAGAGGCGCGGGTTCTTAAATTTTCAAACCAAATATCTAAAATATAATAATAATACATTTTATAAAAAATATTTCCAGAAAATGATAACGACCAGCTATGTTTAAGGAATGCTCAACTATTTCTTTCTTTTTCCCCAGGTGGAGAGAAAACATTTTAAATTCCTTCAAAACAATATATAGAACGCAAATACGATCGCTAAATCTTTTTCTTATCTTCTTTGTCTTTGACACTTTAACGTTTAATCAATCAAGGGAAGGAAGTACCCTACTTGTTATACGGATCCGTGAAGTGACTCTCGACGGATGTTTTTCCCTTACCTAAAAAATTATAGTCTTTTAGATAAAAAAAATATTGAAATGTATTGTTCATATGACAATATTGTAATGTCATCGTATCCGAACTCATATGCTTATTATTTTTAACATTATTAAAGTGTTAATCCACACTTAAGGAAGAAAAATACTTATTGGGATTGGAAACCGCGCCTTTTTGGAAACCGACGGTGATCATTTTCTAAATAATGATCATATACTTATTATTAATTCCAAAGAGCGTTTCAAATTTTTGCTAATGTTCATACATTATCCGGCTTCTAGCAGAGTAGGCAGAGGGAATCTGGGAAGGTAGTGTTACGTCCAGTCCGCTCAGTCATGAAGTTAAAAAAAACTTCAATAAAATATGAAAAAATCATAGATTTAAATGAAATAATAATAAAACGACATGCAGTTGAGAGTTGTATAGTTCCTGACAGGTTTTAAAAATAGTTTTGGTATTTTTACCCCAAAAAAAATAATTTGAAAAAATAATCTGATAACTTCCCTTGGCAGAACATTTTTTTTTGTAAATAAAAATTGGGGCGAGTTTTGCACATATTGGGATGAGTAACATAGTTAACTTAACTTAACTTAACGAAACTTAGCTTCACGCTTTATCTCTTGCGGGGTAGTCAGAGAGAACGGAGCGCCAAACGCTACGGTCTCTACATACCTCTTTCACTGTCATCAACCTCTTCATACATGCCCTTCGGGGGGTCCTCATGCTTTTTATGTGACCTTCCTCCAGTATCCTTGATACTGTGCTTTCGAAGGTCAACCGAGGTCTCCCCCTACCTCTCTTACCGCTCACTTTTCCATCATAAATCTTTTTTGCCATTCTTTCACTCATTCGTTCGACGTTCCCAAACCAGCTGAGCACGTTCTTCTTCATTCTCAATGTGACATCCTCGCTAGAACATAGTAACATAGTTGATCCCATTTATTTTTAACAATAGTTCTGTAATGTAATTTTAAAACGTAAAGTAATTTTAAAAATAGATAAAGTTATGCTCAGTCGCGGGAACTCTTCAATTTTTTATAAAGTATAATCATTTCTATTATAAAAAGTCTATTACAAATTACCCATTCCTACTAGAGTCGAGCTGGCACAATCTCTCCTAACAATAATTGACTATGCTAATTGTTATTAACTTGACTTAAAAGAGAAGCAACTAAATAAATTTGAGCGTCTCCAAAACATTTGTATAAGGTTAATATTTGGACTCCGCAAATATAATCATATTTCCAAATTTCGTAAAACACTAAAGTTACTCCCAATTTAACTTTGCTGTAATATTAATGTCCTTTGTGTTCTATATAATATCCTGTTCAATCTGTTTTCCCTTTCATACCTCAAAGAACGGTTCAAATTTTTTTGTGAGTATGATTTCTTCCTTCGCTCTAAATTTACCCTATCTTTCAAAATTCCTTCACACTCTGCTTTCTTTTACTCTAACTCATTCACTGTTAATCTGCATGTTTGTGGAACTCCCTACACGTTTTAATCTGGCAAACCTTTACTGACTTTTAAGAAAAGGCTTAAAATTTACTATCTTGAAACTTTGAGAATTTAAGTACTATATAAATGTATGTGTTAAATGTAAGTAAAATATGTTTTATTTTTATTATGTGTCTACGTATAATGTATATATGTGTATGCAAGTATCTAAGTACCTATGGAAACTGTATACATTTATTTTATTCTCAAAAAACAATTAAATGTTATCCAGTATTCAGTACACTCCATACCATGTAACTAATTTATTTTCTCCTCTACCCCAAGGTTGCCTGGAAAAGATTGCTCACTTGGCGATAAGGTTATCTATTGTTGTATCCAATTGTATTTAATTGTTAGCAAATTCGTGTAAAAGGATATATATCCCATATATACTTATTTAGAAAACGTATAAAAATTTGAACGTAGCGCGACTTGAACCCGCGCCTCCTGGAAACCGAATTGGTATATATAGATGAAGAATATAAACTCCATAAAATTGTTTTTAAACATTTTAAAAGTGTTATTCCACACTTAGGAAAGAAAAATACTTATTTAGAAAACGTATAAAAATTTTATGAATTTGGGTGATACCATATCACTTTTTATAATTACGTAGAAACTCTTTCCGAATAATCAAAAAATATATAGACCATATGTGTTTTATCTAGTTTTTAAAAATGTTAAATTCTTCCGATTTCTAACAACATTGGAATGTTCCATATGTATTATTTGGTGTACACTTTTTTTTTTATGGAAAAGAACAAGGCAAACGAGCGTTCGGGTCACCTGATGGTAAGTGATTACCGCCGCCCGCGACCCCGTGCAACACCAGAGGAGCTACAGGTGCGTTGCCGGCCTTTAAGGTGATAATAGACGCGCTTTTTGAAGGTACCCATGTCATATCTACCTGGAAACACTGTCGCGGGTAGGCCATTCCACAGTTCCGTGGAAAAGAAACACAAAACAAACACACACTAAAGAATATTTAACTTTACTTTTACTAATTTGCTCATAATCAAATGCTTTGTATTTTTAAAGAAACAATCTTTTTAAATGAGATAGCTTATTATATTGAATATCCTTAATGATGTATGGTTAGGAGAAATAGCAAGATCCACCGCCTATCACAAATCATCCTACACACGAAATAATGTTCGAAAAAATAAACACTGTTTGTGAAGAAAAATATTGAAGTTCTACCCACAAAGATAATGAAAGATAAGGACGTAATTTGCTTATAAAATATATTAACGATAAGATATTTTGTTACGAAACTTTTTTTTATTAGAAGACATTCTATTACATACAATATTTGTAAATTATTTCTAAAATGGCGTTAGTTTATCCATCATTGGACACATTATTGTTCTGATACACTAGAAGTATTAATATTTTAATCAAAGTTACTTCTATTGTATAGAAGTTTATATTTTAAGAAAACTATGTATATTGACTTTTTTTATATTATTCAAGTATGATGAAATTTAACACATGAAGGCTTTTATTGAACATAATATATTTCTTTCCAGAACAAAATATTGTTATAGTTGACGCCAGTTGAAGCGCAGAGGCACAAGCGTGTGACTGTAAACGTGACAGATTGTGGGTTCGATTTCCATTCGAGGAAATGCAATATGTACCCATCCCCACCCTACTATGTGCAAGATACTCATACAGCGTGAAATTAAAAAAAATAATCATGTTACAAGCCGCATTAATACTTAACGCTACAGAAATTATGCAACATATAGGAACATTCCAAATACAGCCAGTAACTTATAATCCAATTAGTCGATGCCATCCATAGCTTTAGCTCGTTTGTCACGAATTATTGAGAGATTTGTTAGACGTTTGTCATTAGAAGCCTTTTCCATTTTGTTCAGAAAATCCCTCACATGGCTCTTACGTATACAATGTGAGTTTTTAGAGTACCGTATCTCAAAGGAAAATAAAGAAAGCCTTATAGTATTACTTTATTGTTCGTCTGCCAAGACCATTTATATCATCGGGGGAACCTAGTGTTAGGACACTTCGTTTCCCACTTTCCACCGAATTCTAGAGGCATTGCGTGCTGAGTGGCGGAATTCAACACCGCGCTCTGATTCGACGCCAGTGCGAAGAAATGGAAATATATAAAATCTAATCAGGGGGGATTTTGGACGTTGGGCCCATCGTGCCGAGGCGCCGACGTGTCGTGAGATAGGACTGGCCTCGTCGTGTCGTGAGACTGAGGGATGAATCCTGCCTATGTACTGGGCGTTTGCTACTGTGATTAGATTGTCGGTGTATGTAAGAAAGCTCGCATAGTAGCACTTGGCTAGGCGTTTGCAGAATTCCTTTAACGATTTTAATTGAAAAAAATTATGTAGGTCCACGTTGCATTTGTTTTTGACCCTCTGAAGGAGGGTATATCTTGGTGTGTGTGAACACGACACAAGCATAAGTCATGATCAACCTCGATTGACACAATTCCATAGCTTTTATAGTCTTTTTCACCTACATCTCTTCTACTTATATCTTAATTTTGAAATTAATTCAGAAACCTCGGTGAGCGAGCCCGACTAGGACTTGACTGATTTTTTTGTTAATAAAAAAGATATGACTCTATCAAAGTCGACGGTTGAAAGACTAATAGGTCTAAAAGCCATTTTTTGCGATAGTGAATTGTATAAATATTTGGAATCAGTGGATTCGCCCGAATATTTTTTACGAATGTTTTTACTTGTTAATATGCCAAAATGTTAGTTTGCATAAAAGTATAATACCTAATTACGATTCAAGTTGTTTGAGAAGCATCATTATACGGTCTACCCATCATTTAAAATCGTATAATAAAAATCCTGGAAACCGACCAGGTGCTGTGGTCAAAGCTAATTATCGTTAAGTAGCAGAAATTTATAAAAATCTCCCTACAGAGATGCTAACAACATAAATAAATTGTAACAAGCATATAAAAAAAATCGACGTAGCCAGATAAGAATGTATGGCTTAGTGATCAGAGCGCCTGGTCGGTTTCCAGGAGGCGCGGATTAGAGTCCCGCTACGTATAATTTTTTTTACGATTTCTAAACAAGATTTCGCATGTAGGAAAGAGAAGCTCTTTCCTACATGCGGAATAACACTTTAAAAATGGTAAAAATCTCTATATATAATAAGACAGTAAAGTCTGTACATTTAGTAATTTTGACTGAAATGGATAGAAGGATACTTAAAAAGAATAATAGAAAGCAAAAAGATTTTTTTTAATTTCTTGTCTGTCTGTCGACATATTTTTGTCCACATTTTTCTCTGAAAGTACTGAACCGATTTACTTTAAAATTTCACCAATTGCTTTATTTTAACTCAACTTAACTACTAAAGTTTAGTTCATCAAAATCGGTTCATAAAAAAAAAAGTTATCGTGATTTGAATGAACTCAAGGCATTAGCTTGCCTGCGAATATTATATAGCAATCGCGCTGGTAAGATTCTTAGCTAAAGAATGACATTCGAAACGTCTGGGTTTATGACTGTTGATAAAAATATATATTTTTGAAGCACTATTATATAATATTTTATACAACAAAGTAAACAAAATTGAATTGTTAGTGGAGATTACCTTCATAAATCATAACAGTTAAGTTTAAGTCGTAATTAATTCAACACAGAGATAAAGAACGATCTTGAAAGAAATATCAAGTTAATACAAATATTTTTTGGTTGGTTCGTATGTAACTAATTTAAAAACTGTACAGGAGTTTATATGCAATTATTACAGTTATTTTACAAAGAATATTATGAATCCTTCAAATAAATAATTTAACATTTAAGGCTGTTACTGAATGAGTAAATTAAATTATTCACCAACATCAGCACATTTAACAGAGTATATTATATAGGTAAAAAGAACATAACTTACAAAAATATATACGTGTAATAAATAATTAGCTTTATGTATATTTTATAAATATCAAGCGGGTTCGAGTCCCACTACGTTAAAATTTTGTTCAAAAATAAGTTCAAAATAACTGAGGGGCCCAGCGCCAAAAAAGTGCTTAGAACATTACAAAATCAAGTTCAAAAATTGCAGAAAAATCCGTTGATTCCAAATATATATGTGACTCAATATCACAAAAAATGGCGTTTAGACCAATAAGCCTTGTGATCATGAGCCCTGTAATATCTAAACAAAACTAACCTTGCATACTATCAAATATTTCACAAGTACGGAAAAATAGTGTCCTTTGCACGTCATATAATATTTAAAAACTTGACAATAAAGAAGTCTTACAAAAAGTCCTTCGAGGTACTTAATGAATATATTGCATCTTGGCAGCTCCATCCTTGACATTTTTATTATATATTCACATGGGAACAGGGCTTATAAAATTTTACTCTTCTAATACTTTGTTCTTCTACAAAGACAAACTAATAGTTGATGCTATTATTATACTTTTGCTATTATTATAATTTTGTATAAGATCTGTAAGACTGTTATATAAGATTGTTCTAAGTTTAAAGTCCAGAATGAAAGTCCAGAAGAAATGGTGGGTGGGTTTGATTCCGACTTGGGAGATTATTGTTTTCATTTTCTCGCTTTGCTAACAAATAAATGAACGTTTACGTTCTGCCAATCAATACGCAAATCTTGATAATTGGAGGAGTAGTGAGCGAAGCGAAGCGAGTAGCCCATGAATACAATAAAATAAAATAAATAAATCAGCTTCACGCTGTATACCACACACATTAGGGTAGGCAGAGTGAACCTAGTGTTAAGACACTCCGTTCCCCACTTTCTGCCGAATTCTGGAGGCAGCGAAGAAATGGAAATATAAATTTAAGTGAATATTTCATCTCCTCGAGTGGGGATCGAACCCACAACCAGTCGGTTTTACAGTCACACTGTGCCACTGCACCACGACTGGCCACGACTAGCATAATAGTAATAATTTCTTTAAATTATTACATTATAGAAACACATGTTACATTCTCTTTAGAGCATGTCACGCGCATTTCTTAAACGGGAAGCACTTTATAGTTTATTCTATCTAATAGCAAATCTAGAGATGTTTTACAAAGACAATTTATTTTATTAAAAAAATCACGATGATTGTCTTATATATTTCTTTTAATTTTTTATATACTTATATGTATATTATATAATATAAGCATACATATATATACAAAAATATTTAATAACTTAAAATATGAAATAAATAATTTATTTTCTTCTTTCACTTTCCACCTAAATTTTAGACACGGTGTATTAAGTGTTAAATATTATTCTATTTTATCTAAAATTAACATCATTAAAAGAATAATATATGTTGAACTCTGAGAGGTTGCTGCTTCCTAGGCAAGAAACTTTAAATTTGTCGCCCATTTATAATATGACCGCGAGTATTTTCAATTAAACAGAGCTGCCAGGTGCAGAATTTCTTATAACAACAATGCTATTTCACGATACAATGAAGAGACACTCTGAAATGTTTATCATTGTTAAGAAAAAAGTATGAAAAGCTTAAGAAATCATAGTTACATTTAGTGCGTTGTTAAACTAGTGTCAAGCCTTCGAGACACTAAATTTTTCATGGCGGAAATCAACGCCGCATTTTGTCTTACCAAAGCTAAGAAATGGCAATATAATAATACAAGAGTGGGTATCGAACCCACAACCGTTGCGTTAGCCTTCTGATGCCTAGTTGCACCACGATTACCTCTATATTTACATAATTTCGCTCCACCGCTTCTCACTTTCCGCCGAATTCAGGAGGCATTGCGTGACGGAACTCGTGCCTCAACACCAGAGCGAAGAAATTAATCAAAAAAAAAATATATAAATATTAAATATTTAATTTAATTTCGTCGAGTAGAGATCGAATCCACAACCTATCGCGGTTACAGTCGCGTTTGTGCCCTTGGGGCACGAATGGCCTCGAATTTCTTTTCATAAATCATAAATTTATATTACTAACAATGACTTCTAAATAAATACCTTTCATTATGTTTATAATTAACCTACGCAATGAAGGACTTGTTTTCATTGCAAACAATTTTAACATAACTTTTACCAAAGAATACGTATAAAAGTTGAAATAAGTCAACTTCTCGGACAAGGTCTTTTCTCGAGTTCCTTTAGAAATTATTTTTGAACTTAGAATTTTATTAAAAATGAACGTGTTTGTGTTGCTTACGTAAGCCTTTTTATATATTGTTATTTATCAGTAATTATTTTTTTTATTTTCATGTATAAAAGAGCACATCTATTAGATTATTTCATATCTGTTTGGCTGTATGCGCTATTCTTAGGAACTGCTGGTTCTAGTTGATTTTTTTTTTTTTGTTAAGCTCATTTATTTTTATGTTGAAAATAAAAATAAATCAGCTTCACGCTGTATCCCGCACCTCGTGAACCTCGTATTAAGACTCTCCGTTCCCCACTTTCCGCCGAATTCTGGAGGCATTGTGTGCTGAGTGGCGGAACTCAAAGCCGCGTATTACTTCGACACTAGAGCGAAGAAATGAAAATATAAATGTAAATAAATATTTCACTTCCTCGAGTGGGGATCGAACCCACAACCAGTCGATTTTATAGTCACTTTGTCCCTCTGCGCCACGACCGGCCTCAACGTGTGTTGGATTGTTCATTTACGCCCAATATTAATAACCTATCTCCAACGTCAATCTTAGATTGTTTCATACATCTATCCAATCTCTAGATTGGATAGATATATGAAACAATCTAAGATTGACGTTGGAGATAGGTTATTAATATTGGGCGTTATCGAGTAAGGCTAGTTTTGAGGATAGGTCTGAAACCAACCTCTTCCAGTGTCGCGTAGAACACACCTCTCACTTCTTTTCATTTGAACATGTGAGTGAAGAGTATAGGTTTGTAGAGGCACGCACATGTACCTAATAGCCATTTTTTTAATTACCACTATGTATCTTTTCCATAAAAAAAAACTTATTTGTACTGTCGCTTTTCGACATAACATTATTGTTTAAGATCGTACTCAGCTGGTTTGGGCACGTCGACAAATGAGTGATGAAAGAATGGCAAAAAAGATTAATGATGAAAACTGAGCATTAAGAAAGGTAGGAGGAGACCTCAGTTAACCTTTGAAAACACAGTAGCAAAGATACTGGAGGAAGGCTACGTCAAAAGCATGAGGACCCCCCGGAGGGCATATATGAAGAGGTGATGGCAGTGGACGAGGCGAAAGAGGTATGTAGAGACCGTAGCGTTTGGCGCTCCATTCTCTCTGACTACCCCACTACGGATAAAGCGTGAAGCTTTTCGACATTTTACACATCATGTGACAAAAGCAGGAACATTATGGGAACTCTTTCAGTGTTACACCTGTATATTTTCTCGCTTTGTTCGCATAAAGCGCAGCGTTGAGCTCCGTCACCGTCACAGTGACACTGTGTTCTGTCTGATTCTATGAGCAAAGAAAACGTGAAGCTAAATTGTTGTGAAGAAACTTTAAATTAAAGCATTTTAATTTATTCATGTACTTTGTAAAAATATATATATTAACTTGTTTATATAATTTCGCCACCAAAGGTATATAAATAAGGGTTGCTACCCTTAGAAGTCAGTGCCGCTCCGGATGCCGCGGAGAACAGATGTTCTTGCGTATCGGGAATTTTCGCGTAAAGTAGTTAACGTGAAGTTCTAAGGATTTTTTCTCTTTAATATGTTGGATTATTCGGTATGTACAGCATATATGTATGTATGTATGTTATTATTAAACAAAAATAAGTTACTATTATTTATTCCGATTTAATTTAAAATATTTTATATATTTTTGTAGATATATAAATTTATTATCTTAAAACATTTTGAACTGGCTATATTGCATATGTACTATGAATAAGAGATGAAAAAATATAATTTAAAATAATAGGCGCTTATCAAGCCAGTCGTGGTGCAGTAGTACAAGTTTATAACTGTTAACGTAACAGTTTGTGGGTTCGATTTTCACTCAAGGAAATTAAATATTTTAATAATTTTATTATCTCGCTCTGGTAACGCGACATATAGTTTCGTTACTCAACAAATAATGCCTGCAAAATTCGGCGAAAAACGGAGAATAGAATGCCAGGATCCCTCTGCCTACCCTGCTATGAGCGAGATACAGCGTGAACCTAAAAAATCATTTTATTTTTTTTGTATAACCCTTTATCGTGCACATGGTAGAGAAGACAATGAGAATCTACTGTTATGACACTACATTCTCTGCCTTTCTCCATTCCGTCTGTTGAGTGACTCAAAACCACATTTTGTTTTACCAGAGTAAGTAAACGAAAATAATTTATTCCCCCGAGTGGAAATCGACTCCACCATCATTGTGTTTTACAGTCAGTAAAATATCCATCCCACTGCGCCTCGAAAGCCTCTTTTCTATTTCATAATTTGTTTTTATTATAAGACTAATAGAATAAAAAAATGTTAATTAGTATTTAGATTGGCTACCTTGGTTTCGGTTAATTCAATAAAACAGTTATTTTATAGCAATTTTATCAAACATTTTTTTTTTTAATTAAACTGATTGAAACAAAACAAGCTACTACATGGACAGTTTACCAAAATAAAATTGTGACAAATGCATTTAGAAACTAAAAGCTGTTTTAGGATTTAAATGCAGTTGTCACATTCAAATCAGTGTGCTTAAAAGCACAGACAAACAGACCAAATTATTAAAATTCATCGTTTCTGGTTCGGTTCTACATTAATAAATAACCTAATAATAAATTTTCCATGTAGACCAGCGGACTTGCGAATGGTATGGTATATTGATACAATTTTATTATATTTATAGATACTAATTTCAATAGATATCGATAATTGCTATTGAAATTAGTATCTATACATATATTACGAGATACACCATGAAGCTGATAAAAAGAAATATCAATAATAGCATGACAACCACGACTGTGGGTCCGAATCCCAGTCGAAAGTACAATTTATTTTCTTATTTTCGCTCACCCACTCTATGGAAAAACTAAGAGTGGCGTTGAGTTCCACAACTCAACATGCATTTTCTAAATTAGGCAAAAGAGTAGAACAGAGTGTATTGACACTAATCTCTTTTTGGCTACCAATAAATAAATGAAAATATTTAACCTAGGAAATAGGAATCTTACAAATTTCCATAGCATTAAAAAAAAACAGATCATTCACAACCCTTAAAATGGTTTTTTTTATACTAATATTAAGGTAAGAAGAGAATATTAAGGATACTTAAAAATACTGTAACAAAAATATTCTTGAGATAAACAAAAGGAAAGCGGTTTTGTTATAAGCCTAGATACAAGGTAAATATATTTAATTAAGCAATTAGATGAAAGAAAAATCGAAGATTCAACCAAAAAATAATAATATCAGAAATGTAATGCGATGTTTATAATACGCTTTCTAAGAACTCATCAATTAGATTCTTTTTTCAAGAATATGAAAGTTACCAGATTAAATCATAGTATAAACAAAATAACATCTTAAAGTCGATCCGTGTTTGATATTAATTATTATATTAAAAACGGATCGACATTATCTCTATATATAATAAGACAGTAAAAATATTTTGTCTGTACATTTAGTAACTTTGACTGAAATGGATAGAGGGACACTTAAAAAGAATAATAGAAAGCAAAAAGATTTTTTTTTTAATTTCTTGTCTGTCTGTCTGTCTGTCTGTAGTTCATCAAAACCGGTTCATTAAAAAAGTTATCGTCATTTGAAAGAAGTCGTAATTAATTCAACACAGAGATAAAGAACGATCTTGAAAGAAATATCAAGTAAATATAAAGATTTTTTGGTTGGTTCGTTCATATAATATATGTAACTAATTTAAAAACTGTACAGGAGTTAATATGCAGTTATTACAGTTATTTTACAAAGAATATTATGAATCCTTCAAATCAATAATTTAACATTTAAGGCTGTTAACATTTAAGGAAATTAAATTATTTCACTGACATCAGCACATTTAACAGAGTATTTTATATAGGTAAAAAGAACATAACGTTACAAAAACATATACGTGTAATAAATAATTAGCTTTATGTATATTTTATAAATATCAAATATCAACAATGGTCGTATTTTTTTATTTAAAACAATCAAAAAATCTTTGACGATAATGTCGTAAAAAAATCATATTAGAAGTCATTATAGTTGTCAATCAATTCTGCTTATTAAATCAATAATCATATATTTTAAGCCGGCGAAGCCGTGGGCGAGCCGCTAGTGTTACAATAAATATTTATATTTTACGTTTTTTAAAAAAAAATAGCTTTACGCTGTATCCCGCACACAGCAGGGTAAGGCAGAGAGAACCTAGTGTTAAGACACTCCATGCCACACTTTCTGTCGAATTCTGGAGGCATTGCGTGTTAAGTGGTAGAACTCAACGCCGCGCTTCGCCTCGACACCAAAGTGAAGAAATGGAAATATAAATTTAAGTAAATATTTCATCTCCTCGAGTGGGGATCGAACCCACAACCAGTCGGTTTTACAGTCACACTTTGTGCCGCTGCGCCACGACTGGCCTCAAGGTAGAAGTAATGAATGTTTTAAGAACTAAACAATTATGTTATATAGTCTATAGTATTCCCGAGAAATGTAGCTTTCATACAAAATAAAAAAAATAAATCGGACCAGTGGTTCCAGAGATATTTTAGCATACGTCTAATTGTACATGTATGTATTAAAATTATTTTTAAGTATATGTATTAAGATTATTTTTATATTCATATTCTAATTCAAATTTAAAATGCTGATTCTAATAAAAAGTCCAATTGGAGATGCTTTGTTTGTTTTTCCCGATTCACAAGCTGCAAATTTAAAGTTATGTCACATTCATTTTACACTATTGGAATATTTAAATATCTTGACTTTGATTATTTCTTTTGAATTGAAATCAAATAGTTTTGATAACGAATTCTGAGATTTATTGAATATTTTTGATACAAAAGACAGCCTTGATATACCCGTGCTTCGGAAAACACGTGTCGTTTTGATCTACTAATTTACCTCCAATACATATAATTTAATTAAATCAGACTGACACAAGGAATGGCTTTAATATACTTTGTTACGGTTAAATACTATTAACTTACTTCTGATAAATTTCATAAACATAATAAATATTGTAATTTATAATTGAGATCAATCGTGGCGCATTCGCATCAGTCGTAAACGTGACAGGTTTTGAGTTCGATTTCCACTCGAGGAAATAAAATATTTAATTTTTCGTTCCGCCACTTAACACATAATGCTTCCAGTATTCAGCAAAAAATGGGGAGCGGAGTGTCTTAACACTAGGCTCCTTCTGCCTAGTCTGCTCTATATGCGGGCTGCTGCTGAAAAAAATCTATGCCATAATACATTACATACATTTTTTCAGGATTTACATATTAAAGTCGCCTATTTTATCTCGACAATTAACATTTCATTTAATATATATTTCTTTTCATTTTTTTATATTCTTTAGATTTTGTGCAGTAAATAAAACAGTTAAAGCTTAATTATCACTTATACAAATGTTTATAATAAAAAATATTATAAAACCTTTTCAATTATATAAATGGTCAAAAATGTTATATAAATTTTTATTTTTAAACTAAGTTCCCTCAACAAAGAGAAGCTGGAGTCGATGCGTTTGATCTTTACTTAAAAAATAGACACCAATTGAACAAAGAAAAGTTCTACGAAAAATTATGAAAATAAAATATTTCATGATCATATTTCATGTGTGTAAACACGTTGTCACGCTTATATTTTACATGTACTCAACGTGTTCACTATTTTTATATAACGAGAACGTGTCAAAAACAGGTGTGAAGGTATTGTAGGCAAAGCTAATAAATAAATTATTTTCTGCGTCTGCCACAGACAGCATTGTCAGCTTGGAAAGGGGTGAGCGTAATGTCGCACTTAAAATGAATACTAAAGTAAACAAGGAAATATGGAAATTAGTCTATATATGTATATTATGTCAAACATATTAAAAACAAATTAAAAGAACGATTAATAATATAAAGAAATAGAGAATTTGGTGTCGTATTACCTAATTAGATCTGATAAAATTAGTTCGAGAGATAAAAATCGAAATAGGTACCGTGACACTGATGTCTATTGGTGACCTTCTTGTCCAGCACAACAATGTCTGCAGGACTCATTACTTAAAATATATTTATTTAATGAAATTCTATAAACATTGACGTGAATCACGCACTTATCAAGATTAAAATATATATTTTACTAGCAGCCTACTCGCGGCTTCGCCCGCATACCACCTATAATACTTTTATTATGCTGCATTTGCCAGATTGATTGACATTCAATTATGAACAACTTGTGTTAATCATTATGAGAAAGTGCAAACATCAGGTACGGGGCTGCTTCATGGCAATGGTGCCAAGGGCGACACCTGCGCGAGTCAATCGTTGAATTATTTTAATTTTACATTTTCTAAAAAACTATACGTCCAAATTACATACTATAAAAGCCAAAGCTTATCTTGATGATGAAATAACTTTCGCTCATAAGATTCAATATCCATGACAAAAAAACGGCGAAAAATCAATATTTTAAATTATTTTTTGTCAAAAAGTGCCGTATTTATTTATACGTATAGATATCGCTAACTTTTTTTAGAACTAATAAAATAGAATTTATTTGTCATACAATGTTCTGTAATGTATACATATATATTAAGCAATTTTTACAGCGCACGCTCTAAAAGCAATTTGATGGCGAACATTAATATTGTTAAATATTAAGTAAATTGGAGCAGTAAATCCAGAGATCTTAGCGTTTAAACAAGCAAACAAAATTTTCCGCTTTATTATATTAGTAAAGATAGAATATTTGGAACAAAAAATATTAAATATAATTATAATATTATTTGGCGGATAATAATGCCGGTCGTGGCGCAGCGGTACGAGTTGTGACTGTAAAACCGACTGGTTGTGGATTCGATCCCCACTCGAGGTGAAGAAATATTTACTTAAATGTATATTTCCATTTCTTCGCTCTGGTGTCGAGGCAAAGCGCGGCATTGAGTTCTGCCATTCAACAAGCAATGCCTCCAGAATTCAGCAGAAAGTGGGGAACGGAGTGTCTTAACACTAGCTTACCTCTGCCTACCCTGCTGTGTGCGGGATACAGCGTGAAACTGATTTATTTGATTTATTTATTTTTATAATATCATTTTATATGTTTACACTTATCCGGTACTTTATTATCCATTAGAGACAAGCTTTTATACGTTAGAGACAAGCAAAACACGCTCGATATTAATCATTATGATATGCTTTGTTTAACCAGACGAGGAAAACTCTAAATATTAATATCATTAAGCTGAAAAATGTTTGGTTGAACCTTCTCAGGAACTACTGGTTCGATTTGAAAAAATATTTTTGTATTCGATAGTGCATTTATCGAGGAATGTGTGTGTGTGTGACTTAAATTGTACTAGTTGTGGGTTCGATTCTCATCCTATATTTAATATTTTCATTTTCTTCGCTCTGGTGTCGAAGGAACTGCCACTCAATACGCTCCAGAAATCGCCTCTAGAATTATTCGGAAAATGGAGAACGGAGTGACTTAACACTAGGTTCCCCCTGCATACCTTGCTGTCTTTGGGATACAGCATGAAACTAAAAAAAACGGTGCCACAATAGCGAACTACATAAATCTAAAATTGAAATAAATATTTGTATTGTTAGCATTGTAGCTAATTTATTAGGTAAATAATAAATGATAATCAGAAGTTAAGACATGCGATTGCGTGTCTGAGAACCAGTTAAAGTTCTGTATTCTAACCTTACTAAGCTTTCACGAAGTTTATCGTACACTTTGGTTTAGGTATATTTCAGTAATTTCTTTGGCATTTTCAAATGCCTTCTAATCATAAATATTATGGACAACCATTGTCACTATTATGGCTGTCGTGTGCAATATTTTTTTTTTTCAACTACATTACTATAAATGTTATAGATATCTATAACGTAGTAGGTATATTATTAATTTATAACGTAATAATAATATCTGCGGTGACCTAGAGCAATTTTCTGGAAAACATAAAACCACAGGTCTCTTTTAAAAACTTGTAATCCACATTTGAAACGTGCAATAAAAATCCTAAACAAGGGAATGCTGCTGTACGAAATAGCAAATCAAGTGTTAAGTCGCTAAAATTCTCCATAACTATCTTAATAAGCTCCATAACTATCTTGACCGACAAATATCTGAAGAACAGAAGAGAAAAGAACTAGAGGATAAATTCTCAATATTAATCAGATTATGATATGAGAAGAGCCACCAAAATAACAACCCTACAATTGGTTTTGTAGGCTATCGTAAAGATTTTATATTTGTACTTGACTGCATGAGACGGGACAAGCTATAATAGTTTACGAAGAGATGGAAGTCCTTAAACATCTTACACGACTTATATGCAATCTTTACGTTAATAATCGTTCCTTTGTTAGAATCGACATCCACTGTCCAGATGTGTCGGTCACTAAAAAAGGAGTTTGACTTGGCTATATACTTTCGCCTGTTCTATTCAACATTTAAGGCAAATATATCCTTCACAAACTTCCTATAAGCTAACAATAAGCAATAGTTTGAAAACATAAATAAGTAACGATAGTAAAGTGAATAATTTAAATATTTTAGTAAGAGCTTACACATATTAGATTAAGAGAGCGTCCATAAGTAAATATTTACTTGACCCAGTAAAGGTTAGAGAGGCTAATGGGAATGATATTTGGAGGTCACCTTACTATAGATTTCAATTGATTTGACCTGTTTGTAATGCTTCACGTTATATCCCGCATAGCATAGGAAACGTAGTGCTAAAACACTCCGTTCACCACTTTCCACCAAATTTTGGAGGTATTGCGTGTCCAGTGGCGGAGCTAAACGCCACGCTTCGTCTTGACAGCAGAGCGAAGAAATGGAAACATAAATTTAAATAAATATTTAAATGATTTTCGAGAGATAGAATTTCGCTACAAGTTTTTTTGATTTGCCATTATTATCTATTATCTATTATCTATATATATAAAAGGACTTGTGCTGACTGACTGAGGTAAGACGCACGCAGAGCCGTAACCGCTGATGGTAGAAACGTAAATTTGAGCAGATGTTTATTCTCATTTTTTGGACATCCACTAAGAAGGGAATTTGAAAAATTTTAACCCTAAAGGGATGAAATAGGGGTTGAAAGTTTGTATGGAAAAAAATTTAATCTGTACCGATTTTTATAAAATTTGGAATTCAGCTCTTAAAAATATTTCATTGAACACATGTTTCATGGTTTTTAAGAATTCACCCCCTAATGGTTCAAATAAGAGGTTGAAAGTTTATATGGAAACATCTTTAAATCGCCACCGATGTTTATAAAAAATTAAATTAAGACTGTTAAAAATATTTTATTGAACACGTGTTTCGTGGTTTTTTTAGAATTCACCCTTAAAGGTGCAAATAAGCGGGCGAAGCCGCGCGCGCCCGCTAGTTATTAATATCGCGTTGAACCCTAACTAAGTCAGGTACTTTATAGTTATTAGCTTTCTACGTTTTTGATTAAATCAATTTTCTTGTTTTTCCTGATTATTTGCTACTCGCAAATTTACTTCTTTTCTAACCTCTTCCACCGTTTGAGTTTTATCTAATAATGAACTTACAATATCATCACTTTTAGTACGCAATCGTGAACCAAACAGTACTTCTGAAGGACTTTTCCCTATGCTTTTATTAACTGTTGTATTTAATCCGAACTGAATATCTTCTAAATGGCTATCCCATTCGTTGACAATTATGAATTTTTATAGCTAATGACTCTAAAATGGTACGGTTATAACGCACTACTTGCCTATTTGCTCGGGGTGTAGCAACTGCATTTAGTACATAATGGATCCCATGCTTTTCAATAAATTCTTTAAAGCTTTTACTAATGAACGATGTACCTCTATCATTTATTATACAAAAAGGAACTCCAAATATACTAAAATATTGACTTAGTAATTTTAAACTTGTTTTAGTTTTAGTATAGGGGTCATCAACTTTTGGAACAGCGTGGAGAGCATATCCTGTCTTTTTCCAGTAGGGGTCTTGTGATAACTACATTCAAGACAGAGACAGAACATAAGAAGAAGACAGAATATATTTTTTAACGAATTTTCTCATTTCAGCAAACCAATATAAGGATTTTAGTTTTTCTAAAGTTTTATCAACTCTAAAATGTCCTAAATCATCATGATTTTCCTTCAACAATTGCCATCTAACCTTTGAAACTACCCATTTCAATTTATCACATTACCAATAACTCTATATACTTTTCCATTTATAATTTTAAAATTTTTGTAAATATCAATTGCTTTTTCTAATTCACTGTCTTCTAATATACGTTTTATATTTAAAATCTCTGTATTTTACATTGATGTTAGCCAATTTTCAGTTTCTACTACGAAAATATCTAATATATTTGTAGTTATGGCATTCCTGCTTAGAGCATCTACATGACTCATACGTCTGAACTCGATTATACAATTATATTCTTGACTTTGAAGCCATTATCTTGCCACCCGTGGTGTTAAATCTTTTTTTGAAAGAGTCGTTCGCTAAGCATTACAATCCGTTACTATTGTGAATTGAATTCCTAATACATATACTCTGAATCTATTTAACAAAGCAATAACAGCTAAAGTCTCTAATTCAAAAGAGTGATATTTTGTTCTTCAGCAGATAACAGCCGGCAAACGGCTGTTGCGACTGCTCTTAAAGAACCATTACTATCTTCCTGTTATAAAATTCCCGCTATACCTTTACTGCAAGCGTCCGTATGAATTTGCATTTCAGCTTTCGGGTTATATAGTGCTAATATTGGTCTATTGATTAACTCTTTATAAAGTTTGTTAAACGCCTCTATTTGACAAGAACGCCATTCCGATTTAACATTTTTCTTTAAAAGTTTGGTTAGCGGACTAGCGATAACAGCAAATCTTTTACAAATTTTCTAAAAAAATAGCGAGGCTTAAAAATTGGCGCACTTCATGTAGGTGTTTCAAATTTGTCCACTGTTTCAGTTTTACTTTTACCCGGACAAACTCCTTTTTCCGAAATTTCAAAATCCAGATAATCTATTTTACTAAAAAAAACTACATCTCATAAGTTTCAGAATGACCCCGCTTTTAATATTAATTTTAAAATTATTTCCAATTTAGTCATCCCATCCTTTACACTATTTGCTAGTATTATTATGTCATCCATAAAAGCGTAAGCAATATTTTTAGATTCGTGCAACATTTTGTTTTTGTCGTTTGAAATACCGATGGTACATTAGCCAAGCCAAACGCCATTCCCGTGAATTGATATGTGTAAGACACTCCGTTCCCCACTTTCTGCCCAATTCTGGAGGCATTGCGTGTTAAGTGGCAGAACTCAACGCCGCGCTTTGCCTCGACACCAGAGCGAAGAAATGGAAATATAAACTTATGTTAATATTTAATCTCCTCGAGTGGGGACCGAACCCACAACCAGCCGGTTTTACAGTCACACTTTGTGCCGTTTACAAATAGTACAAGTTATTAATGGTTTTAAACATTTAAAACTAGGATGTCCTTCTCCGCAATTTATGGATCACTGTGTATTACTGTTATACGCAAAACTATTACGCATACCTATTTTTTTTCAAGTAGGCTAGTAAATCTTCAGGAAGTACAAAATTTCCACCTTGCGCTCCTAATCGTATGCTACGATCCTCTATAGCAGAAATAATACGATCAATAGCCTTTTTACCGTATATTTCACATCTAATTAGTAAATTCATTTTATGATAAAAATATGTTTCTAAAGGTTAATTATAGGTTTACGATCAAGCATTTCATGCGCATAGTTTTGGACAGTTGGCAAAGTTTTGCTTAATATTTCCTTTCATTCGTTCCACGTAAAATTCACTGAAGGAAGTCCCTCATACCATAATTTAGCAACTCCCATAAGTTTAGGCAACGTATAATGGAGTAATTGAGTTTCTGACCATTTATATAACTTTGAACATTCCTCTCCTTCCGTTAATCAAATATCTATAGTTTGTTCTTGATTTGCCGGGTTAAATTCGGGAATCGCGTTAGAAATCATTGAAAAATGATTTTTATTTTGCGACAATATAGATGGTATTGCTTTAAGTAGGTTAATTACTTCTTGAGTTGTGAATGTAGGTAGTTCTTTATCAACGCTAATATTATTTCGTGCCGAACGGGGTCTATCTTCTATGTGGAATATACTCACTATGAGAATTAGACGATTCACTCACCAGTGTTCTTCGTCGCTTGTGACTGCGACGTGGCCCTAATCAAAACTCAAATCTGAAACTTACACCCAGTTGTATTAGTTTACGAAATAAATAAACAAATAAATATAAAAAATAATCAATATATATATAGGTAAGAATGGAAGGAAAATAAAACTTTAAATATATATAAATAAAATAATATATATTCATACCTATTGTACATAAGCAATGCATATTTAATAAAGATAATAAACAATATTTTATACAGACCTTAACATATCTTCTTGATGTGTTAACGTGGAAACACTCGCTACTTCTGAACTAAAAGCTTCCCCATGTATTTAAATAATAGAAAAACAGCTCATCAGTTTCATCACTTTAATAATTGCTTATATACACCACTGTGTCTTAAAGTAGAAGTGTACTTGTCAAGGCACAAGTAAAGAATGAATTCACACTGCTAATTTCATGCCTTTTATATTTTTTAAATTAGTCAAATCAACAACTATCTTGACAAGTACAATTATAACTAAATTGTGTCATTTGACTTCACAAAATATTATTTAAAAATGTAAGCCAAGAAAGAATTATAAAGTTTGCCAATAAGAATATTAGTAAAACAACTTTACATTATAATAATAAAATCACAAACGCTAATACTTATTAAAATTAAAGCTTTATAATAAGAACCTAACCTAGAAGGAATAAAAGTAATATTTATTTTATGTTAATAAGATTACAATATAATTATAAAAAATAGAACACTCACGATGAATAGATTATAACTGCTCAACAAAGGAACTATTGTTACTAAGTCATTTTTTCATAAAAAATATCCCTTGGACGTAATTTATATTTTTAATCTAGCAAACTTAATATTCTCACTTGTGGGATAGCATCTAACCGTAGAAACGAAGGTTAGGAGTTCGATTCTCACTCGCGAAAATTTTATTCGATTTTAATTCTGACAGTTAAAGAAACTCTTTATTAATTATCCTCTCACTAACTAAATTTCGTGTTATAAAATAAATAAATCAGCTTCACGCTGTATCCAGCACACAGCAGGGTAGGCAGAGGGAACCTAGTGTTAAGACACTCCGTTCCCCACTTTTTGCCGAATTCTGGAGACATTGCGTGTTGAGTGGCAGAACTCAACGCCGCGCTTAACCTCGACACCAGAGCGAAGAAATGGAAATAGAAATTTAAGTAAACATTTCGTCTCCTCGGGTGGAGATCGAACCCACAACCAGTCGGTTTTACAGTCACACCTCGTGCCGCTGCGCCACGACTGGCCTCAATATATTATTATGTCGTCTTTCGTGTTATTATGTCGTTATATGTATATTTTACAATATACATTACAATTAGTTGCGAACTTTCAGTTTTCGAAGATTTCAAAGTTTCGTAACTTGAAACTATGAGAATAAAATACGTGAAGCTTTCTAACTTCAACTTTACCTAAATTTAATTTCCGATAATTTAATTTATTTAAAAGTTTTTTCTTAGCAGATACATTTATCTATTTATTGGCCGTAAAAAAAAAATCCTTTTGTTTTTTTTAGTCCTTAATATGTATAAAAAATATATCTTAAATTTTTATTTGCTTCCTTTCCATATAATTTAGCATCTTTTCGTGATGCTTCAATTCGAAATTCTCTCTTTTCTCAGAACAGAGAAATGGAAATAATTTAAATATATTTTGGTCCCGAACGAGAATCGAATTAGCATCGCGATTACAATCAGAGGATATTCTCAGTATTTATCAATTCTATTACGTCCCTTATAACTTCTCGATACCATCTTTACGTAGATGACTTGCAGCTTTATGCACATACTTGCGTGGATAATATTGTAGATACTATTTGCACCTTAAACACTGACCTTCGGCAAATATCGTCATGGGCTGCTAACTATGGCGTTGAAGTTAACCCTGATAAAAATCAGGCAATTATTATTGGTAGCTCGCATCAACTGGCCAAACTCGACTACAACTCTCTACCTAAGCTTGCGTACCAAGGTACTGTTATAAAGTTTTCCAAAACTGTTAAGGACTTAGGTATTATTATCGATGACAAATTGTGTTGGGAAGTATATGTTTCTGATATTTCTCGCAGGATCTATGCTTCCTTGTATTCAATGATGTGACTGAAAAACTTTTTGCCAGTGCAAACCAAAATCCAACTAGTTAACTTGTTACTTCCTATTATTGATTATGGTGATGCTTGCTGCCTGGATATAAATAACGATCTATTAAACAAACTTGAAAGGCTGTTTAAACACGTGCATACGTTTTATTTATAACCTGCGTAAGTAAGACCATATTTCACCTAGTAGGAAGCAGCTTGGATGGCTCACAGTAGCTGGACGTAGAAAGACCAGGTTGTTCTGTCTACTTATTCCATTCTGTTCAATCTTAACTCTCTCTCATATCTTTCTTCTGATTTCGCTTTCCTTTCTGCCTTTCATGATAAATCTCTACGATCACAAACTAATCTTGCACTTTACATCCCAACTCACAAGTCTGGTTTCATGTTCGACTCGTTTGTGGTCACTGGAATCAGACTTTGGAACAATTTACCCAAGTCTATTAGGAGAGCTCCCTCCCGGGAGTCATTTAAACGTCTAGTCAGACAATTATTCTTGTAAATTCATAGTAATTCTATTTATACATATGTATATATTAAATATTTATACAGTGTTAGTATATTCTAATTATATATTTATAAACATATGTACTATTTGTGTAGTTTATTTTATTATAGTTTATATATTTGTGTATGTGTATTGTAAGTTATTGTATTTTGTGTATATCATATTGTATTGTATTTTTTTTTGTTCTCACAGTTAACCATTAATTTAAATGATCGAGCACACCTACACAATTATCTCCCACACAACAAGGTTGGCTATTTGAGTTGAGTTACAGTCACACCCTTATGCCGCTGCGCCACGATGGCCTGAATTAGATTTAAATATTCAATATTTCATAAGTCATATTTTGTAGTCTATAAATTAATTCATAATAATGCTAAATAAATATGTAAAGGAAATTTGGTGGAATGAAAATCATGAATAAATTTCAAATGTTAATTCACCTTTCCATATAAAAACAGTCAGTCAAAAGTAACCACCATATAAACTCTACGGAATTGTATATTTGTAAAGGATAATTGGTGTTAATTTCAGGAAATGTGAGAGATATAAATTAAATCGACGGTCTCTAGGTAAAGTATGGAAAGTGAAAAATGCTAGTTTTTAGGAAAGCGATTTAAGGTTTATTTGTTGCATCATTTTTTTTTATTTATTATTAGATTTTGATAAAAATTGTAATTTTCAGTTGTGTTGCGATAATGAACGATTAATATGATAAAATTAAAAAAATGAAGTGGAGATCAGTCGTGGTGCAAGGGCACCAAGTATGACTGTAAATCTACTGGTTGTAGGTTCGATCCCCACTCGAGGAGGTGAAATATTTATTTAAATTTATATTTCCATTTCTTCGCTCCGGTTTCGAGCTTGGCGTTGAGTTCTGCCACCCAACACGCAATGAACCCAGAATTCGGCAGAAAGTAGGGAACGGAGGAACGGATATCTTAACACTAGATTCCCTCTGCTTACCCTGCTGTGTGCGGAATACAGCGTGAAGCTGAGAAAAATTTTAAAAATTACGAGTAAAATAGTACCTGTGAGACTATAATTAAACAAAAACAACGGCCAGCACTAAACTGCCGGCGCACACTCACGATAGCGTTAGTTACGTCCTTATTGCATACTCTTCGATACAGCGTAAACAAGCGAAATTCGTATATTCGTTATCATTCGTACGGCGCATTGACAGTTATATTTCGATAATATACTTAACTTAACTTCACTTCACGCTTTATTCCTAGTCAGAGAGAACGGAGCGCCGAACGCTACGGTATCTACATACCTCTTTTGCCTCGTCCACTGTCATCAACCTCTTCATACATGTCTTCTGGGGGGTCCTCATGCTTTTTACATGACCCAGTATCTTTGATACTGTAGTTCGAAGGTCAACCGAGGTCTAAAATGGATTTGATTAGATTAATAAAAAAAGTAAAATAAGTAGATAAAATAAATAGAAAAGTAAATCAAATTATAAAAATTGTATAAAAAAATTATAACATAAGATAATTTTGACAGGATAATCTCATGAAACATGTCTCGAAGATATACTTGTTAGAAATTAAGATGATTTATTACAAAAGAAAAACAATTAGCAAACACTTTCATCTTATTTTCTCTTGTCAAATATAAAATTAAGTGAGGGATTAAATTAAATTATTAATTACATATCATAATGTATCTACTAAATTATATATTTTTTAAATTCCAAGCTCTACCCCGCACGATAAGGTAGGCAGAGGGGTTACACTCCGTTCCCCATTCATTTATTGAGTTATATAGCGGAACTCAACGCTGCTGTTTGCTTACCACCAATGTGGAGAAATTAAAAGTATAAAAAAATGAGTAATTTAATATCAACGCGATCGTGGCGCAATAGAGCAGAGTTTGACTGTAAACGCGATGGTTGTGGATTCAACCCCCATAAACTGCATATATTTTAATTGGGAAAAGTTAAATCCTTTATTTATATTTTATCAGTTGATATTAAAACAACACTGATGTTACTTTTACCTTGAAAACCTTAAGATTCTACGAATCTAGTGTGTGGGAACTGGTTGGTACTTTATGTTACAATAATATTATCTTAAAACATAGAGAATACCCCTCAGAACTGTTAAAGGAACTATTAAGTGAATTTATTACTTGCTTGTAGTTTCAATGCAAATGATTTATTATCTAAAGCTGACCTATTCTCATACAAATTGACTGTAAATACCAAATAATAGAAGTGTTTGAATGTAAACGTGACGGTCGCAGATTCGAAGCTTAACCAGAGAAATTGTACATTTTAATTCGTTTTATTTCCCACTGTTACGTCACTCTGTAAGCAATATTTTATAATTAGGCGGAGAGTGGAGAACGAAATATATGAAATATATGACAAACTCTTTCTAGTGCATGACATACTACTCTGGTCTACTCTGCTATACTTACACATAAAAATTAGATGTTTTTTAGCTTTATGCTGTATGCCGCATATTAACAGGGTAGACAGAGCAAACCTTGGAACCTATATAATACTCTCCATTTTCTGCCGAATTCTTTAAGCATTGAGTATATAAGTGGCAGAACTCAACATTGCCGCAAAAAAACCAGAGCGAGGAAATAAAAATATTAAATATTTTATTACTTTAAGTGGAAATCGAACCCACAACCGTCGCGTTAACCTTTCCCTGCATCTGTGCCACAGCTAGCCTAGAGTTAAATGATAAAAAATAACGGTAACGAGGCAAAGTGCGGCGTTGAGTTCCTCCACTTCATAGGCAATACCTCTAGACTAAGACGGAAAGTCGGGAGCAGAGTGTATTAACAGTAGGCTGCAAAAAAGCAGTTTATTCTTTTAAGTCTTTTTATTCTATCAATAACATTTTAAAATATAAAAAAGATATCTTAAATTGTAAACATATTATTTACATACACATTACTATATTATGTACCATAATTTTAAAAATCAACTTTGTTTATATTATAATTTATCTATATATAGAAAAGGACATGTACCTGACTGACTGAGGTAAGACGCACGCACAGCCGTAACCGCTGTGTAGAAACGTGAAATTTGGACAGATATTTATTTTCATAATGTGGACATCCACTGAGAAGGGAATTTGAAAAATTACAACCCCAAGGGGATGAAATAGGGGTTGAAAGTTTGTATCTAAAAGAATTTAAATCGGCACCGATTTTAATAAAATTTGAAATTCAGGCTCTTAAAAATATTTCATTGAACACGTGTTTCATGGTTTTTTTAGAATTCACCCCCTAAGGGTTCAAAGGAATTGAAAGTTTATATGGAAAAATCTTTAAATAGCCACCGATTTTTATAAAATTTTAAATTCAGATTGTTAAAAATATTTTATTGAATACGTGTTTCATGGTTTTTTTAGAATTTACCCCTAAAGGTGCAAATAAGCGCGCGCCCACTGGTTTATCCATATAGTTAATCGATATTATATTTATTTTAAATTAGTATAAATCAAGATTCATAACAACGAAATGCTTGATGATTCTTGACATGATGATTCAATGATTCAATGCTTCTTGACAGCTTCATTAGTATCCCTTCACTTAGTGAAACTTAGATTCAATCTTCTCGTACGAGTCGAAAATTTTTAATATCATTCACTTGAACGCACAGAATATTCTTTGCACACTTCCCAGATTTCTTACCTACATTTAATAACAAAAATATATAATTTGTTTTAATTTTGTTACTCCATATTTTTTTTTTCCATTTTTTTTTACCGTTTTTGTATTATTTAAAAAATTGTTTAATTATTTTATATCATAAGATAAAAAAAGTTGACGTTTTTGTTTGACGGTTGCTATTATTATTATTAATTAAAAAAAATAACTTAAAATTCAAATCCCTTGGCGTTTTCTGATTTCCAACATCCACCTCAGTAATTCATTATCGTCGTTGACACTCAATCTAAGCCGGAATACAAAATATTCATAGCTGTGTAAAATTAATAAATTGTTTACTTCGAATCACCCAAAATGTTCCAATACAATTAACTCTATCTATTGTTTCCTTTCAACTTTTCTTACAATAACAAATCAAATAATATCTAAATATTTTGGCTTCATTCTTTGTTCCGCGTAACAGCATATACAGAAATATGATAGTGTCAAAACACTCCGTTCTTTAGATTTCGCGAGCATTCGAGGCATTATACTAAATATAGAACGAAGAAATGACAATAATTCATCCCATATGGGATCTATGATTTTTTCAAATACAGCTAAATACAGCGTGAAGCTACGCTTTTGTTCCCCACTTTCCCCTGAATTCTGAGGCATTACGTGGTAAAATAATGTCAATAATATCATTTTCTGGAGTGGAAATCGAACAAGCAAACGTCGCATGTGACTGTGACACACCCTAGTGCTACCGTGCCTAATCAACAACCTATTCAAAGTACTTTTAAAAGACTTTAAGCTATACAACCCAACTAAAAGCCGATGCTATAACTATTACATTTAATTTTGCGGAATGAGACAGGCCCTTTGAGCCGACCTTAGAGGACTCGGAAGTTGAATGCCCAACAACCTACATTTGATGAGTTCCTTTGTTCGCTATTTTGAAATTACAAGCTGCCACTTATTCAAATTTTACTGTACTTAGATTATTTTGGATTCAAATATGGTATTGGTGGGTTCGATCCCCAGGCTGGGGAAAAAACTACTTTCATTTTTTTGCCTTGCGGTAAGAGAAAATAGGAATGTGAGGTTATTTTTGTCTTGTATTAAAAAATTGAATTCAGAATATTGAAGTTGAAAAAATATAATAAAAAAATAATGGCCATTGCGGAGCAATGGGACAGTGTCCGAGAGTTAACCCTATATGGATTACATTAGAATGTTAGATCGTAACTCAGACTTATTTTTTAGCGTAAGAAAGACATGCCTTTATTATTCGCACAGAAGCTGCTAACTGATTTATTGATGTCTTTAAAGGTAGACAGAGACAGCGTAGTTTTCAGACAGACACTCAAGGAACTGGAACTCTGTCTTGCGACCATAGCGGAGAAATAAAAAATCGTTCCCCCGTGTGAAAATCGACCCCACAACGTCGCTTTTACAGTAGGACGTTGTGTCGCTATGCCTTTAATTATGATTATAATTATAGAGATGATGATGACGATGATGTTAGATTTGCATTTGAAACATATTTCAAATATTTCAAAATATTTCAAAACAACATTTTAGATTATGCTCTTGAATTAGGTGTTGTTGCGCGATAATGGAAAAAATCTATACTCATATTACAAAACTTTACAGTTCGTTTGTGTGGACGCGCTAATCTCAGAAACTGTTGGGTCGAATAGATTTTTTTTTATTATCGAATCGCAATCCATTAAATCCTGCCTGCGGCCAGATCGAAAGGACCAAGGCCCTATGTTAAAATTCGATAAAAATTATCGAGGAAGGCCAAAGGTTAAATTGCACGCGTTAATCCAAAATGAATATTGTACCTGCGGTCAACATTGACAGTTTTACTTTTTTATCAGCTTCACGCTATATTCCGCACACATCAGGGTAGGCAGAGGGAACCTAGTGTTAACACACTCCGTTCCCCACTGTCTGCCGAATTCTGGAGGCCTTGCGTGTTGAGTGGCAGAACTCAACGCCGCGCTTTGCCTCTCGATACTAGAGCGAAGAAATGGAAATATAAATTTAAGTAAATATATTTCATCTCCTCGAGTGGGGATCGAACTCACAACCAGTCAGTTTTACAAACATAGGTCCTTTCTATTTCGCCGCAGGCAGGAACCTGCAGGTAAAAGCTGTTAAGTTATAAGCATTTTGATTTTAGCTTTACGCTGTATCACGCACTTATCAGGGTAGGCACAGAAAACGTGGGAACCTAGTGGTAAGAGACTCCGCTCTCCGAATTCTGAAAGTGTTGAGTGGCAGAACATAACGCGCGTCAGGCGCTCAGTCGCACTTTACTTCGACACCAGAGCGAAGAAATGAAGATATTAAATATTTCTTCAGGCTTTTTCTTTACTAAAACAAATTAAATTAGCAAACAACATTTCATTAAAGATAATTATCTCTTAAGTGACTGAAAATCTTTAGTTTATTAAAAAAAAATCA